>QEPC01012329.1:1081479-1160123 GCA_003113815.1 Sphenodon punctatus
TGGGAGGGTGAGGGAGGGGATGGAAGAGGAGCGGAGTGCTCGAACAGGGGTTTGGAGGGAGATCAGGGCAGAGAGGTAGGGGGGAGCGAGGTTGTGAAGGGCTTTGTAGGTGAAGACGAGGAGCTTGTGCAGAATACGCTCAGGAAGGGGGAGCCAGTGGAGGGAGGAGAGGAGAGGCTGCACATGGTCAAAGCGATGGGCTAGGTGGATGATCCTGGCAGCAGACTGTTGAACAAAGATGAGGGAAGCAAGGTGAGAGTGGGGAAGGCCAGCGAGGAGGAGGTTACAATAGTCAAGGCATGAAATGACTAGGGCGTGCATGAGAGTTTTGGCAGAGGAGACAGACAGAAAAGGGCGGATCTTAGCAATATTGTGGAGGGAGAAGGGGCAGGATTTGGCCACGGAGTCAATGTAGGGTTTGAAGGTGAGGTGCGAGTCGAAGATGAAGCCCAAGCTACAGACTTGGGGTACAAAAGAAAATTATTTCGAAAAATATTTTTTTTTAACAATAACCAAAAAACTCCTAATATAATTAAAAAATAATTTCGAAATAATTCAACACTTTGTGATGCTCAGGAACAATAAGAATGTTGCAGCCCTAATGTTTGGCTATGAGTGAATACCTCTTCTTTGATTTCTTGCCCTCTCCGCCTGTACTCCTACATTTCTCCTCTGGCTTTTGAAACAAACATCCATGGCCCTGAAAACATGTATGTATGTAATGCTATTCACATGCTTACCTGTTTTTATACTATGTGGCTCATTTCTAGTTTTTAAGGACTCTGATCTCTGCAATTCAATTCTGTCCTTATAAAGAACATCTTATGGCACATACCACAGTCCAGAAACCAACAAACAAAAGTAACCCAAAGAGACAAAAGACCAGCAATAATACAATATATGTATTTATAATAGACAAAAAACAGGATCTAAAATATACAATAGTAGACAAAGAAAAAAACTAAGCACAAGGCATGGGTCTAGAAAGTGTCGATATAATCCGCATAGGAGACAGCAAAGATAAACAGTCCAAGAACAGTAAAGGCTCTAAACATTCTTCTCTCAGTCGTTCTCCTAATTGTACTCAGAAGATTCCCTAAGACAAAATAAGCATCTCAACATGCTAAAAAACATATGACACCTTTTCAGCCAACTGACACAAAACAATAATCTCTAGCCACATTTTCAGTCAGAAAATTGCAAACAAACATATTCAAAACAGACAACAAACAGGCAACTCATACCACCAAAGATTTAGTCTCTAATTTTTGATTAGGCAAATCCCTGCCTCTCCCTCACAGATTCCTTAACATCCCTGGAAACACAGATCCCTTAAGTCTCTTAGCAAAAGACCAGCGTCTCTCAGAAGCTTCAGTTCTGGGAGGTACTTCCAACTACAACACTGATACCCTTACTGAGTTTTAGCCTCCAATCGAGTCACTCAGTTGTTTAATGGGAACTCTTCCTAGAGGGCACATCTATGGTGGGATTCATTAAAAACACAGGGGGTGAGGCCTGTAGGGGCCTAATTCCCTTGGTGGACAATCACTGCATAGGGCACCAATACAGCCCTGCAACATGCATAAGAAATGTTCAAGCAGTGTTAAAGTGGAGCTAGCATTATGTCTGTTTTCACCCTATGTTACCAGCTGGCTGTTATCAAGCTTACAACACTGCATACTGCACAGGTCCCATGAGAGCTGAACATGTTTGGCCAGTTCAACAATTCTTGTTACTTAATGCTGCCTGCATTGACTGTTTTGACTGAATCTAACAGAAGCAGGGGAAAGAAGACATTAGCAACAAACCACATAGCTCTGCAGACTTTTCCAGGACTTGCACTTCCATGCTTTTCTCAAACGTAAACATAAAAAATGCTTATCAAGATGTCAGCAACACTGGAAATACTAAATATTTCTCTTATAAAACATTCTCTGTATTTGGAGTTGTCGTCTTCGCCGCCAACGTGGCGGCGAAGGGGTATTTGTAGTGCCCCCGTGGAAAGGAGACACAGAGGAGGGGCCGTAGCAGGGAGCATGCTAGAATGCTGCCCTGCTGGAGATCGGGTTGCTAGGGCAACCAACATGGAGGAGTGCGGGTGCCGTAAGCATCGCGTGGGGGGAAAGAGAGTTAACCCGCCCCTTGTAGGAGGGGCAGAGTCACTCGAGGCCACATGAGGCGGCAGTCTAAGGATCACAGGCATGGAGTCAGCAGCAGGGCCCCCTTGCTGCTGATCCCAGGCCTGTGCGGCGCAAAACCGAGGAGTTGCGTGATGGGCTGCACAAAGAAAAAGGGAGCGGCTGGCAAGAAAAAGACGGCCGAGTCAGCGAGGGAGCCGCCAGTCTGCGATGAGGTGAGCGTCCCAAGTGAACAGGCAGGGGAGGGGGAAGCAGTTCCGTCGCGGGCAACTATGTTAGCCCGCCTCGTCGCATGTGAGGCCCAGATGCGGGCCTGCATCCCTCCTACCATAGGGGAATCCCGGGAGACTGCCCCTGGGTGGCCTGACTCAGGGGAAGGGCAGGCCCCTGCCCTGGAAATGGGGCGGGAACCAGCCCAGGTGGGCCAGATAGCACTGGGGGGGGCAGGCACAATTGCAAGAGGGGGCGGAAGGAGCCACCCACAGGTGGGGGAACCAGCAGCAGAGCTGAGGGACCTCGCTGCCGCCAAGGAGTGTGGTGTGGGGAGAGGCCGGTGAACCCCCGGCATGGTATAGGGACTATGGGGACCCCGGTAGACTTAGGGCCAATAGGAGGCCGGCACAACAGGCTGGCATGCCGGGAGAAAGGGGGTGCGAAGACTCCGCTCCCCCGCAAAGTAGGGGCACCCACCGGGCCTTCATCATCCAGAGATGAGCAGGCAGGCCCATCCGGCATGGCGGGCATGGGCCCACTAATGCAGGCCCTGTACCCCCTGGGCCATGACCCTTACCTGGAGCACAGCAGGGCTGAGGCGGGGATTAGTGACCCGCTGGGAGTGCCGGGGCTGGGACATTACCAGAGGCAATGTGCCCAGAGGGAAGCACCGGCTGCGTTTGGAACAGCACAGGGCTGGGGTCCCTTACTTCCCAGACAAGGGGGGGCCAGGTTTTCATCTGTTGGCACAGGAGGGGAACCCCCAGTGAACAGGAGGTGGGTCGGGCTGCCGGCCCAGCCGGAGGAGCCGGGCGATGCAGAAATGTGGCGGGAGATCCTAGCCCTAAAGAACGAGCTGCGTTGGAGAGCGAGGGACCACCCCGAGGAACAGGGGATAAGGGAACCCGACGGACGTGCAATTCGGGGGGCGATGGAATATGGTGAGGTGGCTGGGCATAGGAGCACAGTTATGGGGCACAGGGAAGTGGTGGATCTCAGGGCAACAACGGGGTGGGGCATAGTGGGAACCCAACAAGAAAGTGTGGGCACGCCCCAACGGGCGGTCCTAATGAGTGCAGCGGGGTATCAGTCGACAGTACCTCCCGCATGTGGGGGATCAAACCAGCAACAAACGGGTCCTGAATTGCTCATGGTCAATGGGGCGTGGGCCTGGTTATGCCGGCTACTGCCCCAAATTTCGGCACTGAGGCAGTCACCCCCACCCCTGTAGGACTGGAATCACTGAGGGCTGCGTCATCCGCAGCAGTCCCGCCCCCTACCTCTGGTGCAGGCCTGACTCTGCCAGCTGCAGTGCCAGAAATGCTAAGGTTGACCCGTCCCCTGAGAGGAATTATCGCAGATGTGGCAGCCCCCTTTGGGAACCATCTAATGCAAGCCACAAAGGAAAAAATATGATGGGGAGAGTATGTGGACCTCTATGCACTGTTGTTCAGTGATCCAACTGTGGATCACTCAGAACAGGAGGATGGAAAGGAAAAGGAAAAATTCTGCCTTACCGGAACTGGGATAACTGGACATCGGCATATGCGGTGCACATGGGAGCAATAATGCAGGCTGTCCCAGACCCAGGACAGGGATTGGAGCTCCATAAATATGCGGACATTGTTCACAGGGCCCACAGGACAGGACCGCCAGGGGCGTGGATGCGCTATGACGAAGCATTTCGTCACAGGGCAGCGAGCACACCAGGGCTACCATGGGACAAGCATTCACTAGATTTGTGGCTTGAATGTATGACTGATGCCACGAATGCACTGCGCTTGAACAGCGGGCACCCCTTGGTGCAGGGGAGGGTGGCGCCCGCGAATGAGCCATTTCGTGGTGACGGCCGTAGATGGGGGCAGGGTGGACGCAGTCCATGCTGGGAGTTTAATACGTCGGGATGCTGTAATCGAACCCTTTGTAGGTTTCGCCACGGGTGCTCCAATTGTGGAGGGGGCATCCGGCGAGCACCTGCTCCCGACCCAAGCAGAGGGGTATTCGGGGCAGATTTAGCCAAGGAAGTGGAAATGGGAAAGGAGGCTGAGGAGCATCCCTGGGCCCCCACACTGAAAAGGGAGTGACACTGAAAAGGGGACCAACACCAGTTCAAATTGATCACCTAGAGAGAGCCTTAGAAGGGCACCCCGATAGGACAGAAGTGGAGTATGTGATTTAGAAAGGGATTCCTCATTCCAGGTGGCCCAGTTTCCCATCAACGAACAGTCCGCAACCTTAAGTCCATAGAGGGGTGGGAGGATTTAGTAAGGACAAAAATTGCAAAAGAAGTCACAGAAGGGCGGGTTGCAGGGTCTTTCGACAGAAGGGCCAGGCACAAGGATCACCTATTTAGGTATAGAATTAGACACAGAATTGAAGCAGTCAAGATTGCTGATAGATAAGTTGGAGGGTTTGAAGCTAAAGATCAAGGAGTGCATGGCAGCTCATAAGGTAACTGTGCAGGCCATGCAATCGTTGGTAGGGAGCCTCAATTTCGCGTGCCGAGTGGTTGCACCAGGTAGGGCTTTCCTCTCACGGTTGTACAGCAAGTTAAAAGGGGACTTACAGTCCCACTATAGGAACAGGGTCACTAAGGACATGAAACAGAACCTGAGGACATGGCTGGACTTTATAGAAGGGTACAACGGAGTGAGTTTTTGGAGGGAGTGGTGGTTGCTTAGGGCTGACCTGCAGGTACATTCAGATTGCGCCAGTGGTGCTGTATTTGGGGTGTATTTTTAGACGCGCTGGTGTGCAGCGCCATGGCCCCCTGAGTGGCACAGGTCGGGGGTCACCAGAGACCTGACATTCTTGGAGCTCTTCCCAATAGTGATTGCCGTGCTGCTGTGGGTACACCAAGTTGCCAACTGCACAGTACTTTTCTGGTGCGATAATATGGCAGTTGTTCACGTGGTCAACACCCTCTCATCCCGCTCTGCAAGGGTCATGTCGCTGGTTAGGACAATGGTGGGGGCATGTTTACGGGACAGTATTTTATTTACAGCATGACATGTACCAGGTATTGACAATGGCATAGCCGATGCCCCTTCTCTGTTTCAGATCAACCGATTTTAGGAATGCCACCGGAAGCCAGGGAGGTGGCGGACCCCCTACCACCGGGGGTGTGGAACCTTGGGAAATAGAGATGCAGAACATCGTGCAGGGATCCCTGGCCCCCAGAACCCAGGTGGCATACGGTAGGGCCTTCTGCGGATTCCAGCAGTACAGGATAAACAAGGGTTGGGGGACCAGTTTCCCCATAGAGGAATCGGAAGTCATACAGTTCGCAATGGGGCTTCATGACAAGGGTTTAGCTGAGGGTACTATTGCAGGAAAAGTAGCGGCCCTCTCCTTTGTGAGCAGATTAAAAGGTTACCCTTCCCTGGATAAAGCTTTTTATCTGAGGCATACGTTTGAAAGTTGGGCAAGGGCCAAACCAGTCCCGACCATTGCTAGGGCACCGATAACTACGCCCGTCGTGCTTCAGTTAGTGGGGACTCTACCAGGGGTTTGTCACGATGCCTTCGAGGCACAATTGTTTGTTACCATGTATGTCATAACGTATTTTGGAGGATTCAGAGTTAGTGAAGTAATCCTTAGATCCTGGAAGGATAATGCTGGTTGGGCATTGGGGCTGGAAGACCTCAAATGGACCAAGGAAGGATTTAAGTTGAGGCTCCAAAGTTCCAAGACAGATCAGAGGAGAAGGGGACAAACAGTTGAGTTGTATCAATGTGGGACTAAGGCTATATGCCCGTTAGAACAGATGAAGCGGTATTTGACCATCCGCCTGAGAGTCCTGGGAGTTTTATTCATACACAGGACTGTGTTGCCAGTGACGAGTTACCAATTTACTGCGGTCCTCAGGGCAGCCTTGGACAGGGCTAGATTGCCCCCTGGTGAATCTGGGTCCCGCTCGTTCAGGGTAGGAGCAGATACGACTGCAGCAGCAGCAGGACTGCCCGAAGAGGCCATTAAGGCGGTCGGCAGATGGCGGTTGGGGGCATATTAAAAATACGTTAGAACTTACCCATAATAAACAATTATGTTTTTTCTGTTAGGAACTAGGCACACCCGAACCGAAAGAAGCGTGGTATGGATCGTGGCCCACAGCCTGGTGCGATGGGCCAGCCGAGCTGCCAAAAGGAGTGCCTGGGGTTTACGTCTAGGGCTGGATGCTAGGTTTGTGATCAGATGGATAGGCAAGGGAGGCATGTTGATGGTTAAACGTTGGTTCATAGGAATTCACTTAGTTTGGACAAGTTTCGTACCTAGGATTAAATGGGAAATGGCAATCAAACCAGGAAGGGTGGATAGAACTAGAAGGAATATCAGCTGGGAGATAGTGAAATGGGTAACAGGCTTGGGAGGAACAGTCATCAAGCATCCAGACATAGCATATGGGCGAACAGACCTGTTCCGTGAGGATGGGGTCCACCTATCGCCGACTGGGAACGAGATGTACTTGTCGGCGTTGGCTGAGCATCTGGGAGGGTTATCGAGTGACTAGGCGGTGGGTGTCAGGGGAGTACTGATTGTCTCCCCCTTAGTGGCAGGGGTCCAGTATGCTATAGTAGGATAAATAGGAAAGACATAGGATAGGAAGAGTCATCTCCTTAAGAGATGGGGAGGTGATACCCGGTGTAATGCGGGCACAGCACGCACTGGGGTCATGACCCTGGGAGGGGTGCCCTAGTTGGGTCAGTAAGGACATGCGCTGTACGCTGGCCTAAGGGCACTCACCTCCTTACTTGTGCCCACGGTTGGGCCTGTCCCCCTTTTCAGCCAGAGCCAGGGTGCTGTCGAAAAGGGGAGGTTTGCAGTTAAAGGGACTGACGCTGGAGGGCACATCCACATCAATAACCAAGTTAATAAGTTATGTTATAGCATACTGGACCCAAATTGCCTGTGCAATTACCCACCGGCCTCGTTTGAATTTTGTTTAAATAAAGACCGTGGCCAGTTTTTGAAACCAGCTATGGTCTCTGTGTCTCATTGGGGGTGCGTCAACAAATGTTGTTTACACTCTTCCCCCAGTTTACTTTCAAGATTTTATAAGCATAGATCTATGGGATATAAACTACCCGGGCCTTTGATGAGGGAGATGAGTGGGGGGTTGGGTTTTCTTTTGCCTGGGTTATTTTCATGTTTTATATTTTGGGATTTTATGTCTTTATGATGTTGTTAGTCACCCCGAGATGCATGAGCAGAAGGAGGGGGAATAAAAATGTGAAGAAATAATAATAATAATAATAATACACCTTGTAAATAAATGGCATACTTTAAAACAATGTATTACCAAGGAAGCAAGTTGTTTCCTTGGTAATACAACATTGGTAATACATTCCTTGGTAATACGTTGAAGCAACAATGTATTATCAAGGAAGCAAGTGTGAAAATATGACGCAACTATCCTGAGATCCTGGTCCACATTTCAAATGGGGCCCCAGAGCACAAAATTTGTAACATCCATCTTGGTCTTCTACTGAGTTAAAAGTTCCCCGACTTCATGGCCTAGCAAATGAGAAGCTATTTTCAGGTAACTGCCTGAGTGTTCACACAGTACCTGATAATTTGCAGCTATCCCAGACAAATTTGCATCTACCCTGGATTATACAGGAGAGAGAGATTAAACTAACCCGGTTTCATATGCGGTAAATACTTTTTGCATTCTGAGAATAGAGAAAAAGCCCATGTGAAAATTCTGGGCTCAACTATCCCAGGTACATTTCCTTGTTCCTTGATTCAATGTTGCTTCATTTCTATAATTACCGACTACAAGGTTTCTTCCTCTGAAACATTTGGTACTGGTTACAGACACTGCACTGGGGGGACCACTGGCTAAGGTTGCCACCTAGGCACATTTTAAAGTAACACTTATGAAAAATACATGTTGCAGGGCCTGCATTGGCGCCTTAGGCCCTGCAACATGTATTTTTCATAAGTGTTCCTTAAAAGTTTGCAAGGTGGCAACCTTACCACTGGTCTGAGCCAGGACAGAGATTCTTATATTCCTAAGTATTTAAAAGTGATCTTACACACTTCTTCTGTAGCTTCAGCTACAACATTTGAGAAACATTTGACACAAGGTTCTTCACTGTAATAGTTTTGTGCATCAGTTCTTAAACATTTACCCACACAAAGTACACATGGAAACACTCTTGGGAGCTGAGACCTTCTACCTTGAAACCACAAAGAAATTACAAATAATTTTCTTTTGCATCTAAATTACAAAAATAGACTTTGGAAGCAGCTTTATATTAAGTAAAATTAGTGATTGAATGTTTTACTTTCTCCCTGGTCTCTGTAGCTCTCCTTTGTCAACCTGAGATTTACAGTTCTGAGTAAGATTTTTACCAATAGCAGAGTTCCATGCATGTGAAGATACAGAATCCTAATCAGACTACACTCCTGGGGAGGAGATTAACAGCTAAGATATTATCTGAATTCTGATCTTGAGAGAGTGCGGTTGCTGCGCTGGTCCCAAACGTAAGAGATGGAGATGAACCTTTTATTGGACCACCTTCTGTTGGTGAGTGCATTCAGGCCTTCGGCCAACACAGAACCCTCCCTCAAACAGGTAAGAAGTAAAAACTATAGACTAAGCAAAATATATTCTTGTCCTGCATTGTGCTCAGTCTACAATTCTGATCTCGGAAAGAATTAAGCACGAGTGACCCCACAGACTGTCTGTCTATTTATCAGCTGGATCAGGACCTAAATCTTTCAGTCATTATAGCAACTGCTTTTCCTACCTGACATACATTGATATGCAAATGTGTACATTCTTGGCATTATGCTTACAAAGGCTCCGAGATACCCTGTCAAACCCTCCGACCACTCTTGTGCACTTCCAAGTACTTCACAAGAATCACTCACCGTAGTGTATTTGACTAGCTGGCAGAGTGAGGGGAAGGTTTCCTGGTGAGCTTTCCGGATTTTCTCAGTGAGGTCATCCAATTCGGCTGTCATTTCATAGTTCTCCATAAACTCCGGCTTTGAAGGCTCCTTCTTTTTTTTGTTCCTGTCATTTCTAACAGCTAGAGAGAAGAAAAGAGGTGTGGTTAATGAGAGACCTGCATATTGATACCACAGCTCCTCTTCACACCACTGCATTCAGTCGCAAATTTGTTTGTTTTTTAACATGTTAAAAATTAAAGAAGCTAAACTGATATAAAAATGTTACATCAGTGGAGAAGAGTAACTTTATTCCCTAAACTATTATTAATAAAATTCAGAGCACATGAAATGAAATGGACTAGTGTAGCAATTCTTCTGTATGCATAAACAACAGAAGGTAAAAGAACTGGTTTTCCTTAACAGATCCGAGATCCTTCTGGAGGCATGGTAGTTGTACAGGTAATAGTAAGAGGCAGGTATTCGTTTGTTCATGCTTGAACTCTTTATACACTGAAGTCACAGCGACAATGACTGCAGTCTGAGCATCTCCCCACCCCACATTTATAAACATTACTGAAATAATTTTCCAACACCTTGGATAGGCAAGAATGATCCTCTCCTCATTAAGAGTTGAGGAAACTTAATCGCACAGATGAAGTGACTTCCCCACAGTAACAAAGTCTTTAGTAGAACTGAGAAAATATTCTAGCTGTTAGAAATCTGGAACCAGTAGCCAGTTTTTGTATTTTGGGGTTCAATTCCAGTTCAGGTTCGATGCAACTTACAGTTTTTCAGTCTGGATTCAGTTCCAGTTCATTCACAAGTCTTTTTCTGAACCAGTTTTCAGTCTTGGCTCCAGTTTGAGTCTCTGACAGAAATTCACTTGAGCACAAAACAGCAGCATAGCAGTATCTGAGTTCTATTCCTTGCTCTTACCGGGTGCGGCAGCTTTATGACAGGTGTTTATTCACTTTAATGATTTTGGTCCACAATTTGACTCAATAGTAAATAAAGGCTAGTGTGTTAGGTCAAATTCTTGAATATTAAAATGCTTGTGATTCTCCAGACAACACATTTATTCATGCACAATAAAATATTTGTGAGAAGCAGCTTCAAATCTGAAAAGAAAAGAAAAAAAAACCCTCTCTCCCTGGCAAATAGCTGGTAGTGTCAGGTTTTAATTTTACAATCAGCCTAGTTTACCAACTGATTTTATAATTAGTATGCAAGATGAAGCAAAATGGACAAGTCTATCTTTAATGCCATATTTCATATGTAACTTTAAAATATAACTGCAAAATAAGATATAGTGGTTTTTCTTTCTCTCTGAATTAAGTAGTGCTAATGTAAAATTCCTCAAACAAAGGCATTTAAGGTGAATATAGTCATTAAATGAGTTATTACAAATCCCAGGAAGTTTGGAATTTAGACTGAACTTTAAAGAAATGTAAGTATTTGAACATTTACACTTAAGGTACACAAACTAGCACAGGTGGGCAACCTTTCACCTTGTCTTCATTGAAGGTAGAGTTCTGAGAATGAGCTATAACTGGTCTCCTATGTTTCCTATAATTCAATGCTTCATTTCTGCACTCTATTTGTTCTTTCTGTGTTAGTGCTATAATTTCACACATTAGGCCTAGGAGCTTTGATTATTCCCTCTATAGCCCACATTGTCCTGTTGAGAAGGCAGAGTTTGCCCTCGGTGCACAAAACGGTTACGGCATCCAACCGTTCTGCGTTCTGGCATGTTTAAGGATTTGCAGACTTCTTTATGCTGCCTATACGGTGACTCTTATTTATTTGTTTATTTATAACAACATTTCTATACTGCCCCCTCCTGCCCAATGGCAACCCAGGGCAGTGTATGTTCCCATAGCTGTGGCGCAGCCACTGAGAACACCTGCTTGGACATAGCCACCCGGAAAACTCGGGGGATCTCCAGGGGGGCATCCCCGGCCAACCTCAGACGTCGAATCCTGACATGAGGGGTGAGGCGGTCCCGCAGGTATGTGGGGCCCAAGCTTCAACGGTAATAACCAACACCTTGAATCAGACCCAGAAGATTATAGGCAGCCAGTGCAGAGATCGGAGCACCGGTGTTATGTGCTCCCGATGACCCGTCCCTGTAAGGAGTTGGGCTGCTGCATTCTGAACCAGCTGCAGCCTCCGGATCGTCACCATGGGTAGTCCCACGTACAGTATGTTGCAGTAATCCAGTTGTGCGTGATGAATGCATGGATGATGGTGGCAAGATCAGAGCTTGAGATATATGGTTGAAGGTGTTGGACCAGATGTAAATTACCAAATGTAATGCACTCCTCGCCAAAGCTTTCACCTGGTCATCCAGGCGGAGCTGTGAATCGAGGAGAACAACGTTCCAAACCTGAGGAACCAAGGAGGGATGCACTCCATCAATGATGGGGGCCTCCACTCCCTCGCTCTTACTCACCAACATTACCGGTGTGAAAAGGGCCATAACAAGGCAGCAGTGATTTGTTCAGGAATGTGGCTACTGCCACAGATGTACTTAGGAGAAGGGTAAGATCTTAAAAGGTCATCAGAATACAAAGGAACTATGGGATACTATGGCAGAGAGGACAAAAAAGTACTGTGCCTATGGTACTTGTCCAGGCTCACATTTTTAAAAGTCACTACGCCGAACAAAATGATTTGTTTGCTGGATATTAGGGCAAATGGTTAAAAACATTAGTCGTAGAAGAAGTAATGGAGCTGATTGCTTCTCTTAAGGAGGGTAAGGCTCCAGGATGCGATTTCATCTCCCCGGAGTTTTTAAGGCATAATCCAGAGTTGTCCCGCTCTTTTCGATAATTAACTCTTCGGGTAGGATCCCCAAGCGCTTTGGTTACAAAGCATAGTGGTCCCCATTTTTAAAAAAGGGGACTCCTTGGATCCTGCCAATTATAGGCCTACTATCCATAATTGGTAAATTATATGCAAAGTTCTTACAGGGCAAACTTTTGGCATGGCTTGATGAGAATAGGGTCATTTATCAAGAGCAGGTTAGATTTAGAGGAGGGCAGTCAACAATAGATCAAGCGTTTGTCCTCAAACTGCTGTTTATGAAATATGCTTTGGGACAATTAAAATAGTCTCTGTATTGCTGCTTTGTGGATTTACGGGCTGCCTTTGATTCCATCGACAGGGAGCGCCTCTGGATAAAACTCAGAGGCACATCTATAGATGGACGCCTACTCTTCTTAATAATAAAACTGCATGATAACAATACTATGCAGGTCCGCCCTGCCCTTGGCCATCCTCTCTCTAAGGCTATAGCGGTGGAAAGAGGTGTTTGCCAGGGTTGCCTCCTGGCTCTGGCCCTTTTCAATTTCTACCTTAATGATTTAATATCATTTATGGGTAGGGATAATTTTCACCCGCCAAAACTGGGTCCAAGGAAGTTATTTTTGCTGTTGTACACTGATGATACTGTATTGTTATCTGTGTCACAGGTGGGCCTGAGGCGGAGTATGCAGAGGTTTGCCCAGTACTGTAGACAGGAAAATCTGAGTATAAATTATGAGAAGACTAAGGTCTTAGTGGTCAACAGGTCTAATACCCAGCACCGATGGTTTACTGATGATGTGGGAATCGAACAGGTGCGTCGGTTCAAATACTTGGGGATTATTTTTGCCTCTTCAGGCAGCTGGTTGCCCCACTTCAAAGCTGTCTTGCTTCAAGCCCGGAAATCATGTAAAGTGCTGGTGAAATTTTATTTTTCCCAGGGTGGGAAATTGGTTGGCCCGGCACTTTGTCTATTTAAGGCCAAAGTAACAGCGCAGCTGCTCTATGCAGTCGCTGTTTGGGGATTTGAGGTGTTAGCTAAATTAGAAACCCCTCAGAACAGTTTCTTGCGAACGATACTGGGATTACCAAAATGTGCGCCTCAGGTGATCCCGAGGGCTGAACTGGCAATGAGATCTATAAGAGTGCAGGCTACGTTAGCATTGTTTAAATTCTGGCTTAGGGTGGCTGTGTACTCTCCTGCGATGTTGGAGGGGAGATATCTGAGAATACCAAAAGACCTTAGGGTGTGCCAGAATTGTGATTGGGCAGTGTCTGAGTCAACTGCGCACATATATTATATTGCCCTAGCCACAATAGCTTGAGGGAGAAATATTTGAGGGGTTTCATTGCTTCAATGCCATGTTTTTTGCCAGATAGTTTGAGGGTACAATTATTGCTGCAAGGGGACGACTCTAGTTGTTCTAGAGCAGTAGCGCCTTTTGGGGTCTGCATAGCTGCTAAAACGGCTCCATATTGTCCGGGCTAAGGGGGGGCTCTTCAGGGGTCAAGCTCTGCCATGGTACGCCCCTCAAAAGAACAAGGCACCCCGTAACTGCGATTGGCTATTGCCAGTTTTATTTTGTATTATGTTTGGACCAAGAGGCTGATGTTGACTTCTAATTATGTATAATTATGTATAGATGTAGAGATGTTTGTATTTTATTATTTGTATTTTATAATGGTTGTTGGATGGGATGCGGCTATGGCGACAGCCGGCTGCAAATAAACAAAAGCTACAACAACAAAACATTAGTCACTAAGCGAATATCCTACACTCCATATTTATATCGCAACCACTTTCAAACTGTTACTTTCACTCTAGAAGTAAATTCTAGTCATTACTCTAATTAAGTCATAAAAGAACTACTTAGAATATTATGTAAACTCCCAGACAATTGCAAAGAGCAATAAACCCTTTGTGATAAAGCCCCATTTACTTATACTTCCATGAGTTGATTGACAAATTTGCTAAACATACAGCCCAAGCAGCTACTTAGTTCAATAGCTTTGAACTACTCGCGGAACACAAACACATTGTTTAGGCTAGTCTTATGAACTGTTGCCAAGAACTCCCAGATACAAGAAGATGATTCACACAGGAATCACTTTACTGTTCTTTTCTACTACTAGTTCTTTCTGCCTGGCTCTTCCTCTAGTTTTCCATAGTTTGGGATCCTGAAGGCCTCTTAGCAAAACCTACACCACATCATCACACAAGTTCACATTACAGCTGGAGCAGGGATAGAGTAATTAAATCATACTGGAAAGTAAGATGGATTTTGCTCAGAAAAAAATCTTCTTTTTTTGCAATTTAAAAACATTGAAAACCTAATCTAGATATTCTACCCCAAATTTGTAATTTTTCCCTTTGTTCTTTTGTATAATCATTTTAATTTTTATGTATTTCTGTGTCCTGGAAGAATGTGGAATTCAATCCTATCTTATTTTCATTTTATGCAATTTTTGGGAGTGTTTATTTTTGGCATGTATTTAGTTTTGGCATGTATTCAGTTATTAAGTCTTCAACCTATGGTTAGAACATAAGAACATAAGAAGTGCCATACTGGGTCAGACCAACGGTCCATCGAGTCCAGCATCCTGTCTCGGACAGTGGCCAATCACGGGGGCCTGGGAGAAGCACCCAACAGGTCACCATGCTATCCATTCCCTGTGGGTCATCCCCAGGCTCCTGACAGTAAAGGGTTTTGTTCCCCAATCCTATCTGGCTAATAGCTGCTAATGGAACTATCTTCCAGAAACTTGTCCAAACCTCTTTTAAACTCAGCTATACTGCTGGCCTTGACCACCTCCCCTGGCAGTAAATTCCACAACCTAATTGTACGCTGAGTGAAAAAATACTTTCTTTTGTCTGTTTTTACTCTGCCACCTGTGAGTTTCATGGAGTGTCCCCTAGTTTTAGTACTAGTTGAGAGGGTAAATAACCGTTCCCTGTTTACAAGTTCCACACCACTCATGATTTTATAGACCTCTATCATATCTCCTCTCAGCCGTCTCTTTTCCAAGCTGAAGAGCCCCAACCTATCAAGCCTCTCCTCATACGGGTGCTGTTCCATACCCTGGATCATTTTTGTTGCCCTTCTCTGTACCTTTTCTAGTTCCGCTATGTCTTTTTTGAGATGGGGCGACCAGAACTGCACACAATATTCAAGGTGCGGTCGCACCATTGATTTGTATAGAGGCATTATGACATCCTCAGTTTTATTCTCTATTCCCTTGCGAATAATTCCTAACATTCTATTTGCTTTTTTGACCGCTGCGGCACACTGGGCTGAGGATTTCAGTGTATTATCCACAATCACTCCCAGATCCTTTTCCTGAGTGGTAACTCCTAGCTTAGTACCCAGCATTGTGTACTCATAATTTGGATTATTTTTCCCAATGTGCATCACTTTGCACTTGTCCACATTAAATCTCATCTGCCATTTAGATGCCCAGGCACCCAGTCTTGTAAGATCTTGCTGCAGCTCCTCACAGTCTGCTCGTGTTCTGACTACTCTGAATAACTTGGTGTCATCTGCAAATTTGATCACCTCACTCTTAACACCCTTTTCCAGATCATTAATGAATACATTGAAAAGAACTGGTCCCAGTACAGATCCTTGGGGCACACCACTTTTTACATCCCTCCATTGTGAAAACTGGCCATTTAGTCCCACTCTTTGCTTCCTATCCTTTAACCAGTTACCAATCCATAGCAAAACACTACCTCCTATCCCATGACTTTTTAATTTTTTCAAGAGTCGTTTATGTGGGACCTTATCAAAAGCTTTCTGGAAATCCAGGTACACTATATCTGCTGGGTCTCCCCTGTCCACATGCTTGTTTTGTTTACGCCCTCAAAGAATTCCAAGAGATTAGTGAGGCATGACTTCCCTTTGCTAAATCCATGCTGACTCTTTGCCATTAAGCCATGTTTATCAATATGCCCAGTGATTCTGTTCTTAATGACAGTTTCCACCATTTTGCCCAGCACATGACTTATAAATGTTATTATTAAATATTATTATTATTATTCTACCCCAAAAGGAGGCCTACGCATTAGCCTCCATCAGGGATAAACAAGTCAAAATGTATCCAGTACTAAGTCTATATTAAACATAGCCTAGCAAAAATACAAGTATACAGCATCTTGTTTCAGGCACCATAAAGAGTTTTGGGAATACAATAGCATTACACATGCTATTGTACAGATATTATAGATATTATAGATATATCTATAATTCAATGCAAAAGACATGGTAAGGCTTTTGTACATTTAAATGAGTTAAATACACATATTAAAAAAACAAACTCCCCACAAAACATACTTCAGACCAAAACAGTAAATTCTCTATCACACTGAGTATGTGCAGAACTTTGAATTACTGTCCATGCTGTACTGGCTGCCTATAGTCTTCCAGGCCTGATTCAAGGTGTTGGTCATTACCTTTAAAGTTCTATATGGCCTGGGCCCCCCTTACCTGTGGGACTGCCTCATCCCTTGTGTCCTGGATTGGCTCCTGGGGTTGGCCGGGGGTGCCCACTTGGAGGTCGCCCAGGTTTCCCAGACGGCAACGTTCGAGTGGGCGTTTTCGGTGGCTGCGCCGCAGCTATGCAACTCATTCCTGGTAGAGTTTCGCCTCTCTCCGGATCTCCCCTCCTTCCATAGACAATGGGTAATTTCAGATGTTATGGGATCACAGTCAACTGCCCTGAATCACAGTGGATTCAGGGTGGTGGCTGTGATTGCGTGAACATCTGTTTGAGCCCTGCCAGATGTTCACCATGGTGAATTCCTGGCGGGGTTCAAAGCTGGACCACGATCAGGGATGGGGCAAAAGTAACGCCTGTTACCTCACCCCGTTCCTGACCGTGGTCCAGATGGGATCGGGCACGGCAGTCTGATTGGCTGCTGCACACATCCGTTTCCCCGAGGGCAGCCGGCCGGTGGAGTGGGGGAGGGGCTGAGCGGTTGCACATCGCGCAGTCCTGCCTCCTCCCTGATCAGGCTGGCCCGTATAAAGAATGGCCAGTCTGATCACGGACCGGGATCCATCCAGGGTTCAGCATGGCGGGCTGAAAGGCCTGCCACATCTGAAATTACCCAATGTAAAACCTGTCTGTTTCGCCAGGCATTTGATGAGGGGGATGGGTAACGGGAGGTTTTTAAAATTTTATTTTAAGGGGTAATGGGATATTTGCTTTTCGCTTTTGATTTTAATTGATATTTTATTATACTGTATTTTGTATTTTTATATTATGTATTTTTATCTATTGTTCACTACCTTGAGCTGCCATTGATCAGGAGGGGGCGGTATAAAAATGATGAAATAAAAAATAAAATATAAAATAAAAAATAAAATTCTATCTAAGTTATATCTTTCCATAGAAGGTGTCTTAAACGTATACCCACATTAATCAATGGTGCAAGTCCATTGCCTCTAATGAAATTACATCACCAACGAATCTGATCTAGAGAATTTAATGTTCCTGAATTAAGATTGGTACAGGAAACACTGGGTGAAAACAGACATGACGCTAACCACGCTTTAACCACCCTTGGTGGATATTTATGCATGTTGCACGGCTGTATTGGTGCCCTATGCAGCCCTGAAACATGCATATGTAACCACCAAGGGTGGTTAAAGGGTGGTTAGCGTCATGTCTGTTTTCACCCTCAGTTTATTCACTCAATAGTCAAATGTTGCATTATTTCAGAGTTCGCAGCAGAGGGTAGTGCCAAGGTGCAGTACCTCAGTAGGAACACCTGGAGGTGATGTAGCTCAGGCAAGAATAATTTTTCCCTGTTTCTTTTTAAAATGGCAGGGTCATCTCTTTCTCAACTCTGGCCTGCCTGCTGTGTCAGCACATGCAGCGCAAACGTACATGAATGATATGCCTGGCTCGCACTGCCTGCCATTGCTGCTATGATTCATTTTCAAGTGAAGTTCCTTCCACTTAACTCCCAGGTCATTTAAAGCCCTCAGAGAAGTATATTCATCCAGAGAGTTCTGAGAGAAGGGACAGGAGCCAAATAAACTCAGGGAGCCAAATAAAACCTCCCTCCTCTAACTATCTTTTGCATGCTCGTCCTTCATCGCTTACCACAATAGACACAAGCCGTTTTTAAACGAGCCACGGTGGAGTGGGGACCGGTGTGCGCTGTGGCAGTGGAGGCGGTGCAGGGGGGCCAGTGCACACGGTCGCACACCAATCCCCCACGCATCCCCACTCATGGAGCAACTTCTGTTTTTGCTGGTTGGTCCATGAGCGGGGATGTTTGGGTGGTGGGGGCATGCACGCACCCCCACTCACCAGCCACAGCATGCACATGGGTGGCACCCACTCATGCCCACACAGCAGATCTGCGTGGGCATGAGTGGGAGCGTCTCGTGTAAAAATGGCCACAGTTGTCCAAGTTTGGGGCACCTGAACACTCCCTGTCCACCATCCGCAGTGTTGCTAGCTGTTCTCTCCCACACACTCTCACATGCCCTATTCTCTCCTGTTTCTTCCAAGTCAATCTTGTTCCTGCTCTTGTGCACAGTGCCTCTTCCTGGCTTGAGGCGGGTGGCAGAGCTGAGAGAGGTAAGAAGCAGAGTATGGTCAGGGAAAATCTGCTCCCCCAGGATTTCGTGACAGCAGATTTCTGCCCACCCCACAGGAGATCCTGCTGCAGTGTTCTAGTCTATCTATTTCTAGTCATATGAAGCTACACCAAGATAGAAGCAAGCTACAAGCAGATACTTTATAGAGCCAATTTGAAGGCTACAAGCATGGTGAAGCATATAGAACTAGTAATAATCACCTTTATTTTTATATAGCACCTCCCTGCCATGGCACTTGGAGCACTTTACATACAACAATTCAACACAACTTTTAATCCTCACAACAACCCCGTAAGGTACGTTAGGCTGAGAGAATAATACGAACAGCCACTTTCTGGCTATGAGGCTAGAACCGGGGTCCCCCTCCAGTCCAAATACTGCACACTTAGGCATTACACCACACTGGCTCTCTAATACACACAGACAATCTGAATACTACAAAATAAAACACTTTTAATGTATTCTATTAAAAGGGTTTTCCATATTTTAATCAGCTCTGTGAAATAGGACTCAGAGCCCTGAGCAGATGGGATGCAGAAAAAGATTATAGACACACCATTTTCAGCATCTGTGAAGTTTGACATTTTCAAACTTGGGTACATTTTGCTAAGCAACTAAAGCCACAATGATGGTATAAAGAAGTGAACAACATGGATTTCACTGAAATAAGAATTAAAGTTTTGAAAAATTTCAATGTAGTTTTTAACACTGGGATAAGTTTCACAAGCTAAAAAAAACCTCCTTACCTTCTAGGTAACAGGAAAGCTTTAAAATATTGAATCTCATAACTTTGGTGTACATCAATTACATTCCCAAACTCCTATAATTTAAACAAGTAAATGTAACTTGGATGAAAATAATAATAGGCCGTTTTCACAGGGACGGCTCCACCCACCACTGGGTGTTCCAGCCGGTGTGTGTTGGTGGGTGTCTGTGGAAATAGGTTGGTGGTGGGTGGGGGTATGGGTTTGCGCTGGGTGTGCACCCATGTAAACACCACGGGCAGTGGGTGTTTGAGAGAGCGCGCTCCTGATGCACACCCATCTACACCCATCATCCACCCATCTCTATCCATGGGGCCATCCGGAAAACCAGAGGCGGCCCCGTGGGTGGAGGTGTGTGTGTGTCCAGGTAAGAGGACACACACACAACACGCGAGCACACCCATCCTCCCCACCCCTACCCCATCCATGTGAAAACAGCCATAGTGTTAACTGGACAAACTGGCTGTAGGCAGGTTAACAAGTTTTGCTGATCACTAAAGTCCCATTTCTGCTTTAACAGCAGTGCAAATATGGTCATACATGCACAAGTATGCAAAATACTAGGAAGTTATAAATCAACAGGGGTTTCAAAAGCAACCATTTTCAGAGGATATAGTGTTTGTTGTAAAATTCCTATATGCACAGTTCTTAAACTGAGTACGAAGGAAACCACCCTAACTGATCTGCATACTGAACTATGGATTTTGATGCCTTTGGTATAACTGGAGGCTATAAACATTCCAACAGTGTAACTGAGTCTATAATGGACAAAAATGGCAAAATATCAGAGTGAACATGGTCAGTCAAGTATTAGTCATGTGGGTACAAGTATAAAGGTAAAACACACTGAAGATTGGATATGCTGTAGTTTACCAAAAGCAATCACCAATGTCAGCTGTCTAATTCAATAGATACAAGAAAATATCTACAGTCACGTCATATAGCCTCTATTGATGTTTCCCTCTCCCCTCCACCAATTCCTACATACAGTCAAAAAGAGGAATCTGATAAAGCTGTCGCTTTTCTCCACGTGCACAGCTGACACACATTTTAAAGGGGTTAAAACTGCACATGGTTTCCTGGCAAGAAATAAAATTTTGCTCTAGCAAATCAGACCTGACCAATCTCCAAAATCTTCTAACTTTATTCCATTCAATTAAAAAAGAATTAAAAATGCCATGCCACATTCAAATAGACATCATACTGCATACTGTATCCAAATGAATTAGCTATTCTAGCATTCAGTGACAACATTGTTTTAAAAATCAGGTGAAACTGAACTATATTATCCATTACGTAACTGCTCTGTTTTATTAGAAATATGATTGATTATAACCTTGAATACAGTACATTAAGCTAAAGTGAAAATTAGATTATTCTGATTATTAGAGTAGTGAGAAAGGGACTAAACATTCGTAAGTCCCATAATCAATCAGTGTATCCATCTGAGTCCAATAAAAATCAATCAGGAGCGAGTGCATTTAAATCTAATTTTTTAAGCATGACATTTTTCTCTGAGTTTCTTTCTTTAAATGTCACCCTCTTCTACAACAGTGATTGATTCTATCCTCAGGGACAGACCAGTTTCATCCATTCCACAGAAAACCTTTGTCCACATTATTTTCTAAATATAAAATTAATCACAGTAATAACAATATATTATCATCAAAATGTGAAACGTGTTGGAGAGCTATAAGTTCATGTCACCAAATGGGGGAAAAAAATAGTATTCTTAATTTTCAGTAGTTCAAATCACAGTGACTCTGTTTTCACTAGCAACTTGCAGTGCATTTCAATGCCTAGGAAAAGGACTAACTCCATTCCACTGAGCTTCATGTTTTTCTACTAAAAGAAGGACAGGCAATTTAAAAACAAAACCCTTTACAGGTTTTCAAGTAAAGAACGACTCACTGGCTATAGCTATCTGGAATAATAGCCCATCCCCACAAACCAACTGTATTAGACTGCTTTAAGGACAAGAGAGACCTTTGGTATTAATAGCCTTGGGGATTCTATTATCCTATTTATGCATGTGGGATTTATAGGGGTATTTCTAATAGAACTAACTGGAGCAACATGTCTATGGCCATTTTTACACGGACTGCTCCCCCCCCCCCCCGGTGTTTAAGCAGGTGTGTGGCGGGGGGGCATCCCATGTACACGGCCACCGGTGGATGGGGGGATGGGTGTGCGCCTGTGTAAACACCACGGGCAGCGGGTGTTTGTGCGTGTGCGCTCCTGGTGCACACCTACTCACACCCACCTCCACCCATGGAGCCATTCGACATAACAGAGGATGCTCCGTGGGTGGAGGTGGGTGTGGGTAGGTGTGTGTCCGTGCCGCGCTGACACACCCACCCCGGTCCATGTTAAAAAGGCCTATATCTCACAGTACAAACATGCAAATGTAACTGTGTCAGGCACAGAGTTAAAAGAGTAGGTTTCATTACACAAAGAACTGTTATAAGTAGGGATCCCGCAGCTTCCCTCCCCACTTCCCCACTCCCCTGAGAACCAATGAATGGTCAAGCTGAAACACCACATTTCTGTCAGGAAATTTTGCAGATGGAATAGGTTGTTAGATTAGAAATAAATTAGCAAAGTGATATTCTCTCATCAGTTGGTCTCGGTTCCAAGTTTGAGAGCACTCGGTAATCAGTATTCATGTGCTTTCACAGGGCCTTTTCAGACAAGCGGGATTTAAACCACAGTTACTGCGGTTTAAATCCCGCTTGTCTAAAAAGGCCCTCAGTGACACTTTTCTCCAGCAAAAGGACCAGCTCCATCATATAGGTGGTATAGGTGACTGCCTAAGGTGGCAGATGTAAAAGTGGCAGCAAAATTCCACCCGCTTGCATTTGCTGCCCCAGGGTAGAAATCAGGCGAGGTGGCCTTGGGGTATGGGTGGCGGGAAAGTTGAGAAAGTAGTGGTCACTGGGGCAGTCAGCATGGAGTGTTGGGATGGGAAAGTGGGCAGACAGAACTTACCAAAATAGGGGGAACCATGGCCACTGAAATCAGCGCGTGGGGGTCATTTGGGGCAGGGGGGGTATGTTCTCCCTGACGACCTTCCCCCACATGGGTGGAGCAAGAAGGCATGTGCCAGTAACAGCAACAAAGTTATTTCTGCAACTGACTTTGAGCTTTGAGGGTGCCTTTTCTTCCCTGGTCTCAACAGTGAGCCAAGGCACAAGAGGACTTAGGGAAGAGGAGATCTGGGGTAGAAACCACCCCAGGTAGGTAGGATCTAAGTGGGGGTTAATGGCTTAGCGGCAACAAGACCACAGAGCACCAAACACAATATAAAACTCGAAGAGGTAAAAACATAAAAGTGTCAGTAAAATTAAAACCACAGTAAAAAAGAACATATCACAAAGGAGCGGACTCAGTGGATGGAAAAAGGGTGCAGTAACATACCAACATGGATATTCAGGCATGTGTGCATCCTGGGGCTCAGTTAATTTTTCAACAGAAAATAAAATAAGGCAGATAAAGATTGTAGCTAATGGATATTCTTCCTCTTCTTCTTCTTGTGTATATTGTACAAAAGTGAGCTTTCAGGAGCGATTCAGAGGGTAGTGAGCTGGCAATCAGATAGGGAAGGCCATTCTACATGGAAGAAGGACTTAGCTGATAATTTGTCCTAGTTACAAAGGGTGTTTTGAAATGAGCAAGGCTTAAGGAGGGGTCTGTGACCACTGAGTGGTGCAGTTGCAGAGCGCCCTCACACGTGGAGTGTGTGGGAAGTGGTTGTAACGGGCAGCTCCCAGGGTGGCCACCGCACTCACGCAGGCAGCCTCAATGCACTCCCGCCCTGCAAATAACTCATACGGGCAGCCGTTCCCCCTCCACACACCTAGCAACAACCTCCACCCCACGCTCCGCCCAAGTGTCCACCCTCTCCCATGACACACAGCCATGGACATCACGGAAACAGCTGTAGCAGTCAGTAACCCCTTCCTGCCCAGGAGCTGGTGAAACTGCTAGCAGTCCTGCTGCACAACAATGGAGCAGAGACAGATACTGGGCGGGACATATAGGATGGTGCTGTCCTCCATAGCGCTGGCTCGTCTATTGTGTATTGCGAGAAGGGCTTGTTGTGCTTTGAGTCAACCTGGTGCATATTTTAAGAGCTCCTAAAAGGGCTGTGGATGGAACCGAGGAGGGAGCGGGGCCGCGGACCTGTCTGCTGGTGTGGGTGGGCACCCTGGTTCAAAAGGGCAGGGGACGCGTGGGTGCCTGTCCCCACACACCTTTTTGGCTTCCCCGCACAATGAACTCCACAGTTTTCAGCAGTGCCCTGTGAGTGGCCATGAGTGGGTGCTGCACGGGTCATGAGAGTGCGCATCCCCAAGCACCACGTTCAAATGAGTGGGTGGGTGGGTAGTCATGTGTGGTAGCGTCTCGTTTAAAAACACCCAAACACAGAGACACACTTTTCTGAAGCAAAATCTTGGCTTTTAAAATTTTTACTTCTACTTCATGAAAAAAAAATTCATGGGCAAATATTGGTGAAAACAATTTATGAGGCAAACTCTAGAGGCATGGAAGTATCTTCAGCACAGCCTGGGTGCTATGTATTTTTTATTTATTTCTCTGCAGTCAAAGGAAACAAGCAGGACTTGAGTGGGGAAGCCAGTATAAAAGGCGTATGTAGAGTGGCAGAAATAAAAGGCTGAAGGAAGATGAATAGCAAAAGTTTCCTTCTAGCTTTTATAAGCTTGCCTTCCTGAAATTTTGAAGTTAAAAGGAAATGACAGGAAACTGAATAAGGATAAAATGAGCTTTTCTCTTTCAAAGTTTTATTTTCTTTTAAATGAGGATCCTTGCAAGTCCAAGTAAATTAGGAAAGGATTCATTGTATATAGTTTCTCGCCACGTTGAAAGCCCCCTACCCTGCTCCCCATCAGTCATTTCACCAGCTTCCCATGGTCCACTCATTTAATCCAACCACATCTTGTTTCAGCTGTTTCCCATAGCACACCTTCTTAATAATCCACCTCATCCCATCTCATTGAAACCCATTCCCTCTTGCTCCCTGAATGCAATTTTCCAGCTCCGCATTGTCCTCTTATCATTCCACCCAGTTCCTTGCCATTCTTCTCCTGCCACCCAGCTCCTTGCCATTCCACCTGTTCCTTATCCTTTGCAACGTTCCAGCCTGTCGATTTTCATGCCACCTTTCCTCCTCTTATCCTGTCCTTGTTAGTCCTCCTTGAACTTTTCCCCTTTCTCCATTAGAATTACTGGAAGGAACCCTGGGGGTTCTCAACTCCAGCCATCTGTATGGTACAGGATCTGCTGTACCTAAACCATCCCACATGCTTATCCAGCCTCTTCTTAAAAACCTCCAATGATGGAAAATCCACAACCTCTCTAGGTAGCCACTTCTATTGCTTGACTGTCCTTGCAGTTCTTCTGTAAGGAAGAACTTTTCCATGAAGTCTAATCTGAATTGATAGTCCTCCAGTTTGTGTCCATTGTCTCTTGTCCTGCCCTCCTCAGCAAGGGAGAATAATTGTTCTCATTCATGGCAGCTTTTCCAGTAGATGATAATATTCCACCCCACCCATATTTAGTCTTATTTTTTCCAAGCTAAACAGATCGATTTCAGATGCTGCTAGGGATCCTGTAGACCACTGGACCCTAAGTCATGCAGGATCAGGTCCAGGAGGGTTGGTGCAGGATCAGGTGAAAGGGTCCATAAAGTTATGGGGAGGCTGGGGACTGACACACATACCACAGGGAATGCAGGACAGACAGAAACCAGGCGGGCAGTGAATCAGGCAAGCAATCAGAAGGACTGGCAGCAGGCAGGACAAAGCAAACAGACAGACAGGCAGAACAGATCCAGGAAGAGAAATCAAGATGTTTCCAAAACAGGATTCAGACAAAGCCAAGCCAGTCAAAAGGGCCCAACAAACCAGGTAAGGGAGCAGAGCATAGGTCCAGCAGCCAGTCAAATGCAAAGCATATCCCAAGGGAGACAGGGACAGGAAGAGGAAACAGATGATCTGCCCAGCTTCCTGTGGCTTCATGCTGTCCTTATATACAGGCCTGAAGCCATCCAGGAAGCCGGGGGTATAGAGCAAGGCTGGGAGACTATTAGAAGGCTAGGGACAGCCTGGAGGGGAGCAACTCTGCCCAAGCCACACTACTGTCATGGAGTCAGCAGGAGGCGATGAGAAGCCAGGGATGGGCTCAAGCCCAGGGTCCTGGCAACCCAGTTCCGTCAACCTCTCCTCATATGAGCTGTTACAAACTCTTTATCATCTTTGTTGCTCTCCTCTATAGCCTCTCCAACTTTTCTGTCCGTCTACATCACCCTCTGTAGCCCACTGTACCTGACAAGTATTTGACTTTGAGATGCAGCTTCTTTACATTCATAACTGACCATTAAAGCTTATTGTTTGTTATACATTTCCATTATTTGCAGTTGGCATTCCATGTCATTCCTTTTAGTATATCCATTAAATCAAGTGCTTTTTCCTGGGAGGTAACCGTCCGGGAAAGAGTTACCTGACTCATCAAAGTGGACCTTTGATTCCCAGCGCCTGGGAACACGATTAAACACCAATCTCAACTCAATCAGGACTGCTGGGAGGTAGGTGAGGAACCCAGCTCAGGGAAGGAGGCCTGGAAATAGGGAGCTGCGGAATGGTGGAACACCAGGGATCGGGAAGGCCCTGGCTAGGTTCCCAGGTTCTCCCAAGGAGAACCTGACCAACTGGCCTGAAGTGGCCACTCGGGGGGGTATGAGGGCACTGCAGGAAGATGGAAAGGAGGGAACCAAAGATTTTAGGGAAGGAGACACCACAGGGCTAGGGACTGTGCAGCGAGGGAGATGCCTGAAAGCAATGGATCCTCCTGAGTGCCCAGGCCTGGAGCAATGCTGACACACCCCATGGGGGAGAAGACTGAGCAGCAGTAATGTGACTCTTTGAACGCGGGTGCATGGTTAAAAGTGTCATTTAATACATCTCTTGTTCTTTTCAATCGCAAAAAGCAGGGTGCAAAATCCTACCCTGCCTTTCGTGATTGAAAACAACAGGAGACACGTTAAATGACGCTTTTAACCATGCACCCACATTCAAAGCCTCACATTACTTTTCCCTCTGGAAGTTTGCTTCTCATTAGTTTTCCCGGCATTGGTAACATGGGCAAGCAGCCCATGAACAACTAAGCAAGATCAAGGTGCCAGCAAACCGAGGGGACGGGGTCCCAATTCTGCAGGTACTCAGGGCTAAGCTGGGTTGCCTTATGACAAATTAAATCTTGAGACATCTATTTCTTGTTTTCCTTACAGCTGGAATTATTAATTACACATACAGTAGCTTCTGGTGAGATGACTGACATTTAGTTTCCATATTTCCACTGATCTTGAAATCTGGTACACTCATTCTTTATGGCTAGGGACAAGAAAAATCCCAAATTTCAACCTTCAGACAGAGGTCAGTAAAAGGTCATCAGTGTGCTGTCTCATCTAATTTCAACCATTCAAATGCCCTTTGAAGCTACCTTCTTGAAGCAAGTGCCCTTTTGAGCTGCAATCTTGAAATTTGGTACACCAATTCTGTGGACAGTTGATTACAGGAAAATATATCCCAAAGTTGACCTTTCTAACATAGGTCACCAAAAGGTTGATCAGTCTAACAATTTAAGAATATTACATTAATGTCTTCTGTAAGGCTGTACAATGTGTCCTAATTTGGAGAAATTAAGGTCATCAGAGGTCACCAGTTTTATCTATTGGATTTTCAGTAAGAAAATTATTGACATTGAATGAGTGCACTGCCCAAAAGGTGGCCCAGCTAACATTAAGCACTGCATTGCACCTGCTCAGCACTTTGCAGGTAGAGTTAGATACAACATTTTCTGGCATTTAGTGCTGCAGTTTCTTGCCAGCTGTTATATTGCTACCAAGAAGTTTTCTCAAATAAGGCCACTTGACCTGTTCAGAGATACGACCGGGAAACTCCCAGCAGGCTCCCGGCAGCCAAACTCACAAGTAGCTCTGAACATGGGTGCGGGGGGATCATGCGCCATCAGGTGCATCCCGCAGCGATTTCTCTGGTGGACCACAGAGCTCAAAATCCAGCCCCATCATCCATCAGAGAAATCACAGTGAGACACATCTCATGAAGGTTTTGGACCCACGTTCAGAGTTTTGCCACCGGGAGCCCACCTGTGAGTTTCCATGCCGTATCTCTGAATGGCCAAGTGACCTTAGAGCAGGATTCTCAGGAATCAAGTCCCTAAGGTACTTACAGCCAGGATAATCACAGAGGTAAACTTACTTCCCAATCACTCTATACAAAGAAATCAAAGCTATTTTTGTATGCCGGGCTGAGGAATCTTTTCATCCCCAGGGACCACTTTGAAAATTAGCACAAGCTCCAAGAGCCACATGGAAATTGGGGCAGGGGTGCTTAAAGAGTGCACTCAGGAAGAGGAAGGTCTAGATAATGGATCTGGGCCATGGGTCTACCTGCTGTCCCTGTGTGCATGTCCTCTTCTTTGCCTCTTTTACCCTGAGCTCCGTTTTTCAGAGCTTTGGAGTAAGAACTGGATATGGGGGGGTCAGATCAGGGAACTGGAAAGGGGCCACATAAAAATCAGTCACAGGTCAGTCACATTTAGGCCACAGGCCTGAGGTTCCCTACTTCTGTTACATATAGTACAAAACCAGGCAATAACTTGATTAATAAATAATTGCATATAAAGTTTTATACAAGAGTATTAGTACTACAAAATATGTACTCAGTATACGTGTAAAGTGTTTTTACAGCCTTAGTAAACACTGGTTCAGTATCCTATCACCCATGTCTCAGCAGCTAAACAGCCCCCAGAAGACATGCAGAGGAAGGGATCTCTGCTCCATCTAGGCTCTTGCAACCCATGCGGAGAAGGCCTGATTCCTCTCCGCAGATTGGGGACAGCTCTACTAGCCAACATTTTAAACTGGTTCACTCAAACCAAGTAGGTAACTGGGGAAATCCCCGGTATATTTACCATCTTTAAAACTTTAAATCCCATCACAAAATAAAACAGTAACAGCATATGGAATGATTTCCCCTCAGCATTATTTATAATGTGATAACTCAAAACATCAATTTAATTCATAATTAAATTAACCAAATAGAAACCTTTTCATAAATTTTACCTTTTATTTGCAACACTATCTTGCCTCTAGTTGCTCAGTGCCTAGTAAAATAGGACAAACCCAGTCTCAAGTGCTCTCTGTTGTCTCTATGTTTACTCTGTCTTATATAACTTGGCCCTCACTTCTGAACATAATGGAGGCAGTCTTCAAGCAGACCTTCTTAACAGTCCTACCATACCATACACAGCTTTCTGAAACTTTCTGAAGGAGATGATACCTGGGCATGAGTAGTCACAGAAATTCAGTACAATGCACTCCTCCCCTCCTCACCATATAGCTCCTAAAGAGATACTACCCACTTGGCATAGGGGTTACATTTGCATGCATAATTCTACTTTGTCATGTTGTCTCTCTCTTGCTCTCTCTCTCACACACGCACACACACGTGTTTTGTTACAATTAAATAAAGCAACAAGTATTTTCTAGCTTGGGAAAAGGTGGCATGAAAATCATGACTTTGAGGGTGCTTTTAGACGTGACACAATGCTCGCAAATTTAAATAATCCGCTTTTAGAAAACTTGCGCGGGTGGCGTTTACATGCGCCTCTGCCTTTGGAAACAGCGGCTCACGCATTATTTTGAATCTGGATTTGTAAAACTGCAAGGTTTCCCACAAATATTGTGTCATGTCTAAAAACGCACTCAGTCACTGCATGCATTCAGAAGGCCTTAATGGAGGAGGCTTCTTCACATGGCAGAAGTGGGAGCCCTGCCACCCTTTGGAAGTGTGCAACAGACACACCCTCTTTGCTTGCAGGCAAGACCAGGATGAATAGTGCTGAGGTTTCATCTAGACTTTTGTGCTGGCAGCAGCCCTAAACCAAAGCAATGTTTGCACCCCCAATCATCAGCGTGCCTGGCTCCGGAACAAGAAAGGTAAGGAAGTGCTTGCATACATTCCTCCTCACCCAAGCACAAGGTCACCCACAAATTAATAAATCAAGTACAATTGGGCACAATTTCTTATAGAGGAATGGCAATCCTGAATTTACATCAGTGCAACTACACTGATTTCAAGAGAATCACAATGGTCTAACACAGTGATTATTTGGGCACAACTTCTTTACTTGTTACAGATGGAAAATCCTACATTTATAAAAAAAAAAAGTGTCACCCATACACAATGAGCCAAGAGCACTAGATTTTGCATTTATATCTTCGATAAGATTGTGTGAGATCTTCTATCTATAGCTCCCAATAAACTACATGTCTCGGGATGTCCATGTGTGATGCATATTCCAGTATTCTGTGGTAACTCCATACTGAGAGCGATATTATGAAATAAAGACCTAAACTCACTTGCTTTTTAGAGCAGGCATTTGAACACATGAAGCCTCCAGCTATGGTCTTTCTCCAGTTTAGAGATTTAGAGGGGCAGAGGAAAGTCTCAGCTATTATTTATTTTTTGTTTGTTCAGAGACCTTGGAAAACATACGGCAACGAAAAGCCATTGCTAAGGTTCCTCCCCTCCTCCAGGAGACTTCCGGTGGACGAGGATAAGAGGTGGGGTGGCTGGCGCTGCTGCAGGGCACTGCCGGGGCCACTGCTGCCTCCGTGTTCCAGCCGGGCTGGGAGCCGCCCGTCACTGCTGCCACCACCACTGTACCCCCAGGTCAACATCGGGGGCTGGGAGCCAGGTAGGCTTGCCCCATAGGTGAGGGAGTGAGTCCCACCCGGGACAGCTGTTGCCCCCCTCCATTGCAGGAGGGGTAGGAACGAGGCAGGGGGCTCCTCCCCTCCTCCGAGAGAGTTACAGTGGGCAGGGATAAGAGGCGGGGCGGGGCGGCCCGGCACTGCCACAGGGCACTGCCAGGGCTGATGCCACCTGTTCACTCGATGACCTCATCGCCCTTTGGAATAACTTGTTGCCGTAGGCTATTGACCGAACAGCTCCGAAGCGTCCGCTTCCAGAGAGCCGACGCCGGAGGTCGCCATGGTTTACAGAGGAGCTGCACTGGATGAAGCAGGATGGATGGCAGTTAGACCAATGGTAGTGTTGGACTTGTGCTGAAGCTGACCAACTGCAGCATAAAGCTAGTTTAAGAGCTTATGCTGTGGCGGTACGGGCAGCAAAGAAGGGGTTCTTTGCTGCCCTCTTCGCGTCTGCTAAATCACGTCCAGCGGAGCTTTTCCGGGTGGTGCAGAGGCTGGTCAGTCCAGGCTCTCTCTGCCTGGAACTGGAATCTTCCAGTGCACGCTGTGACAAGTTTGCTGATTTTTTTGCGGATAAAATCGCTCAAATTCACCACGATCTCGATGCAGCATTTATAACAGTGGAGGTACCGGAGGTACGGGAAGCCTCGTCATGTCTGTTGTGGGATCAGTTTCAGTGTGTGTCATCCGCTGATGCGGTGGATGTCCTTGGGGTGTCCGCACCACCTGTTGTGAATTAGATGTCCGTCCTGGCTGATGAAAGCCAGCCAGGAGACATTAGGGCCGTTGGGTGGTCAATGCCTCCCTTAGGGAAGGCAGGGTGCCGAGCCATCTTAAAGAGGCAGTGGTGTGGACCCTGCTCAAGAATCCATCTTTGAATGTTGACTCCCCGGTCAGTTATCAGCCAGTCTCTAACCTTCCCTTTTTAGGGAAGGTTATTGAGCGGGTGGTGGCGTGGCAACTGCAGGGGCATCTGGACCGGGTCAGTTTCCTTGATCCCCTGCAGTCTGGCTTTCGACCCGGGTTTGGCACAGAGACTGCACTTGTGGCCTTGGTCGACGACCTGCGCCATGAATTAGATCAGGGCAGATCCTGGACCTTACTGGATCTGTCGGTGGCTTTTGATACCATTGACCATGAGATGTTGGTGGCAAGGCTGCGGGACTGGGCCGGGGTGAGAGGAATTGTTCTTGAATGGTTCCACTCATTCCTGGTAGGGAGAACACAGCGCATGGTTCTTGGGGAATATACATCGTCTCCCCAGAATCTTGCGTGTGGAGTCCCGCAGGGTTCTATTCTGTCCCCTCTCCTGTTCAACGTGTATATGCAACCGCTGGGTGAGGTCGTGAGAGGATTCAGCATACAATGTCATCAATACGCCGACGATACACAACTTTACCTCTCATTTTCTGGAAACTCAGGCCCAGCAGTCTTGGTGCTCACCCAGTTCTTGGCAGCTGTAGGGGACTGGATGAGGATGAACCGTCTGAGGCTGAATCCTGACAAGACGGAGGTGATGCTGGTGGGTAGGGCTGAGGAGATGGTGGCTCCCATCGTTGGCGGGATTTGTTCCCCCTTGGCCGCTCATGTCCATAGTCTGGGGATGCTCCTCGACCCACAGCTCCGCCTGGATTCTCAGGTGGAGGCTGTGGCTAGAGCAGCATTTCGCCAATTACATCTGGTGTGACAGCTTCGGCTGTATGTCTCAGACTCAGAACTGGCCACTATCATCCATGCTTTCATTACCTTCCAACTGGATTACTGTAACGCACTCTACATGGGACTACCCTTGATGATGGTCTGGAGACTGCAGCTGATGCAAAATGTGGCCGCCCACTTCCTAACGGGGATGGGTCGCCGCAAGCACATTACACCAGTGCTCCAGACTCTGCACTGGCTGCCTACTGTCTTCCAAGCCAAATTCAAGGTGTTGATTATTTACTTATTTTCATCAATTTATATCCCGCCCCTCCTGCAAACAGCTCGGGGTGGCTAACAAATATAAAATACAAGTATTAAAATATATAAAACACTCATAAAAACACACCAAAAACCAGGCCAGGGTAATATAAAAATACAATAAATAGGGTGATGGGGGATAAAAAGAAAACTAACCCACCCACCCCCTCCCCAAAGGCCTGGGCAAACAGTCAGGTCTTGCAAATTTGCTGGAATGTTAAAAGGCTTGGGGCCAGGTGCAGCCCGGCCACCGAGCATGCCCTCTCCATTGTGGCCCCCCACTTAACATGGGGGACCTCCAGGAAGGCACCCCCGGCAGACCGAAGGAGCCGCTCTGGGGTGTGGAGGGCGAGGCGGTCCTTGAGGTATGACCATGAAGGGCCTTATAGATTAACACCAATACCTTGACGTATAAAAGTCCTAAACGGTTTGGGTCCTGGTTACCTACGAGACCACCTCAAGCCTCAGGTCATTTCGCGGCCCCTGCGGCCGGCCGGGGAAGCCCAACTGGGGGTCCCCAGGGTACATCAGGTGATGATGGCAGGGAGGGCATTCTCAGTGGCCACCCCTTGGCTGTGGAACTCTCTCCCGTCGGAGGCTTGCCTCTCCCCAGATCTCCCCTCTTTCCGTAGGTGTTGTAAGACCTGGTTGTTTCCCCAGGCCTTAGAGGAGGGGGGTGGGTAGGGTGGAGTATTTTTTTTAAGCCACTATTATAGATTCGATATTATGTGTCCATTTTATTTATTTTTATATATGATATATTGTGCTTTAATGATTTTATAGTTCTATTTTATTGTTATCTGTATGTTGCCGCCTCGGGTTGCCAATGTGCACGAGGGTGCGGGTTACAAGTTTTTTGTAAAATAAAATAAGATAAAAAAATCTTTTCCTGATTCTTAGTTTGCCTTAGAATCACCACAGGCTGATCATGAACATCAGTGAATGCCTCAGTTACAGGTTCCTCTCCTCTGTTGAGTGAGCCCTGGCCACCAGGAAGGGGACTCAGTTTGTTTATTTATTTATTTATTTATTTAAAAACTTGTTTCCCTGCCCTGCCGAAGGCAGCCTGGGGCGGCTTACAAAAATAAAAACACATATTTAAAACTCACATAGGGCCCTGCAAAAACAGCAGTACAAGAAAAAAAGGGAGCATACCTCCCCTATAATTAAAATCCTAACCATAAAATATACAACACAAAACTCCAACCCACTCCCTATACAAAAAATAAAAAACCCACCCTCACCCCTCGCCAAAAGCCTGGCGAAACAGCCAGGTTTTGCATTGACGCTGAAAGGAAGGAAGATCCGGGTCCACCCAGTCCAGCCATGGCGGGGTCACCGAGAATGCCCTCTCCATAGTAGCCTGCTAGAACACCCTGGGAGTCCGCAGGGGCCGGTCAAGGGTATGGGGAGTGAGGCAGTCCTGCATATAAATTGAGTCCAAGCCATGTAGGGCTTTATAGGTAAGAACCAGCACCCTGAATCGAGCCTGGAAGACTATAGGCAGTCAGTGCAGAGAACGGAGCACCAATGTAATGTGCTCCTGGTGGCCCATTCCTCAGTTTTGTTGGGATTTAGCCTCAGTCTCCCATAGCTGCCAGACATCGTGTAAGCACTGAGACTGCAGGGCCTGGGTCCGATGAAAAGTAGAGATAGAGTTGGGTGTCATCAGCATATTGATGACACCGAAATCCAGTACTCCGGATGATCTTGCTCAGCGACTGTATATGCACATTGAACAGGAGAGGGGAAAGAATAGAGCTCTGTCGGACTCCACATGGGGGGGAGATGAAAAAATATTCCCCAAGCACCACACATTGACTTCCAGTGAGGAACGAATGGAACCATTCAAGAATAGACCCACTGACCCCCGTTCGGTCTCGCAGATGAGTCACCAGCAACTCGTGGTCAAGGGTATCAAAAGCAGCCGATAGATCAAAAAGAATCAACAGGGTTGAACGGCCCTGGTCTAATTCCCGGAAAAGGTCATCAACCAAGGCCACAAGTACAGTCTCAGTGCCATAGCCTATACGAAAGCCGGACTGTGAGGGATCCAGAAAATTGAGTCGATCCAGATGCCCCTGAAGCTTCCGAGCCAGTACCCATTCAATAACCTTCCCTAAAAAGGGAAGGTTAGAGACAGTCCAATAACTGGCAAAGGAGTCAACGTCCAAAGATGGCTTTTTGAGCAGGGGCCAAACCACCGCCTCGAGGCAACTCTGCACCCTGACCTCCTGAAGGGAGACATTGACCACCGCAGCCAGCAACGGTCCCAATGTCTCCCAGAAGTCCTTAACAAGTCAGGATGGGCACAGGTCTAGTTCACAAGAGGTGGCTCTAACCACCCCAAGGATATCCCCTGCATGAGTGAGAGCGAGCGAAATCTGCTGGAAATTAATCCCATGAAGTTGGACAAGGCAGGGGTTCCATAACCTCTGGCTCTTCCATTATAATAAAAGAGGTATCGAAATTGTGGTGAATCCGGGCAATTTTATCAGCGACATAATAAACAAACATGTCACAGCAGACACTGGAAAATTCCAGGTTCAGGTGGAGGTCGGTCGGACCAATCAACCCCCTCACCACCTGGAAAAGCTCCGCTGGACGAGACTTGGCTGATGCAGTGAGGGCAGCAAAGAATCCTTCTTTATTATTATTATTATTATTATTATTATTATTAACAAACATTTATATAGCACCAGCAGTGTACCTGGCACTTTACAAAGTAATAAAATAGACACAGTCCCTGCCACTAGGGCTTACAATCTGAGAGACAGGAGCTAGGGGAGAGACTTAGGAAGGGGAACAGAGGGAGAGACAAGGGGTCTAACATTCATGAAGATGCGAGGTCTCAAGTGCACGTACTTGGCTTGGTTACGATGAGAATGACAGCAGGCAGGTCCATGTTGCAAGGATAAGGGTAAACAGATCGTAGGTATAGGAATAGTGGCTCAGCAGGATAAAGAGTCAGACAGAGCAGAGCGAAAGAGGTGAGTTTTAAGGAGAGATTTGAAGGTATGAAGGGAGGGGGCAAGGCGGATGTGGACAGGGAGGGAGTTCCAGGCATGGGGGGCAGCAAGTGAGAAGGGACGAAGGCGCTTAGGGGAGCAGGGAAGGCGTGGAAGGGTGAGAGAAGGGACAGAGGAGGAGCGAAGTGCACGGGCTGGAGTATGGAGGGCGATAAGTGCAGAGAGGTAGGGGGGAGCAAGGTTGTGAAGAGCTTTATAGGTGAAGACTAGGAGCTTGTGCAGGATTCGTTCAGGAAGGGGAAGCCAGTGAAGCGAAGAGAGGAGGGGCTGCACATGGTCGAAGCGACTGGCGAGGTAGATGACCCTGGCAGCAGAGTTTTGGACAGAGATGAGGGGAGAAAGGTGAGACCGGGGAAGGCCAGTGAGAAGGAGGTTACAGTAATCGAGGCGAGAGATGACCAGAGCATGAACAAGAGTTTTGGCAGACGAGACAGAGAGAAAAGGGCGAATCTTAGCAATGTTATGGAGGGAGAAGCGACAGGATTTAGCAACAGAGTCAATGTAGGGTTTAAAAGAAAGGGCTGAGTCAAAGATGAAGCCTAGGCTACGGGCTTGGGGGACAGGCAGGATGGTGACTCCATCAATAGTTATTGACAGTGAGGAAGGAGAGGAAGGATGAGGGGGGAAGATAAGGAGTTCAGTTTTAGCCATGTTGAGTTTGAGTTGACGTTGAGACATCCAGGTAGAGATGTCAGAGAGACAGTTGATGAGACGAGCTTGAACAGAGGGAGAGAGAGAGGGAGTAGAGAGATAGAGTTGAGTGTCATCAGCATAGAGGTGGTATTGGAAGCCATGGGAGGCAATGAGTTTGCCTAAGGATGAGGTATAGATCGAGAAGAGGAGAGGGCCAAGAACAGAGCCTTGAGGAACACCAACTGAGAGGGGGAAGGAGGAGGAGGCGGAGTTGGAGAGAGACACATTAAAGGAGCGGTCAGAGAGGTAGGAGGAGAACCAGTTATGGACAGAGCCACAAAAGCCAAGGGAGTGAAGGGAATCCAGCAAGAGTGAGTGGTCAACAGTATCGAAGGCAGCAGAGAGATCAAGGAGGACAAGAATGGAATAGAGACGTTTAGATTTAGCCACCAGAAGATCGTTGGTGATCTTAGCGAGAGCAGTTTCAGTAGAATGAAGGGGGCGGAAGCCAGATTGGAGGGGGTCAAGGGAGGAGTTGGAGGATAGGAAGTCAAGGCAGCGGGAGTAGACAACACGTTCAAGCAGCTTGGAAGCAAAAGGAAGGAGTGAGACAGGACGCTGCCCCATTTGCTGCCTGCTGCCCATTTGCTGCCCGCACAGCCACTGCATAGGCTCGCAAACTAGCTATATGACGCAACTTCAGTACGAGACTGTCGCCACTTTCGCTTCAACCGCCGCCCTTCCTGCTTCAGCAACTACAGTGCCTCAGTAAACCAAGGGGCCCTGCGATGTTGAAGCCGAGGGAACGGACGCTTGGGAGCCATCTGATTGATGGCCTCAGTCAGCAAGGTATTCCAAAACTCAACGAGGCCATTGAGCGTCTGGTTGGCAAGATCAGCGGGTAACTCCCCCAGAGCAGTCCGGAACCTCTCCGGTTCCATCAGTCTCAGGGGCAAACCAACTGAACTGGTTCCACACCCCTCCGGGGGCAGACATGTGCCGGGAGACAGGCCTGTATGACGTAATGATCCGTCCATGACGCGGAAAAAGAAAGTGGAGGCACAGGACTCCTGCTTTCCCAGGGCACAACAAACATTACAAATGAGAGTAGAAGCTGGCTTCCCAGGCTCCTGATGCTGCAGGGTCCTCACATCATGCAGCCAAACTGCTTTCATTCTCTCAACCCCTCTCTTCCTTGCCTTGGTAACCAAGGCTCTGGGAGCCTGCAGACCAGAGCAGCCAATTGCCATCTCCATACCTAGCCCCCTACTGGTCAGATTGGAGATCACCTCCTTTCTCCTGGCTCTCCTGCCTCTCTGTGCTACTACCACAGCTGCCACCTGGAGGGGGAGGTAGGAGAAGTGGAGATCTGGGATGCTCACAATTGGCAGTACATAAGTGGTGCAATCATGACAGACAGGAATTATGTTTTGCAGTTCCACTTAGAAATGCAAACACCAGCTCTGCTATCCTAGGCCAAGCCAGCTTTCAGTATGCTGATGACACCCAACTCTACCTCCATTTTTCAGCTGACCCAGGCCTGGCAGTCTCAGTGCTTACTCAATGTCTAGCAGCTGTGGGGGACTGAATGAAGGTGAGATGTCTGAAGTTGAATCCTGACAAGATGGAGATGATGCTGGTAGGTGGGCCTAGGGAGTTGGAGACTCCCATCATTGATGGGGTTCGCCCTGTACTGCCCCCCCACCGGTTCAGAGTCTGGGGGTGCTCCTTGATGCACAGCCTGGATGTCCAGGCGGCAGCTGTGATGAGGAGTGCCTTTGGTCAGTTACATCTGATCCGCTGGCTTCGGCTGTACATCTCAGACTCTGACCTGACCACCATCATCCAGCCCTTCATTACCTCAAGACTGCAGTGAGTTCCACATAGGGCTACCCTTAGTGACAGTTCAGAGACTGCAGCTGGTGTAGAACACGGCGGCCTGTCCCCTTATGGGGATGGGGCACCGAGAGCACATTACACCAGTGCTCCGTTCACTGCACTGGCTGCCTATAGTCTTCCGCGCCCAATTCAAGGTGGTGGTTTTGAGCTTTAAAACCCTGAACGGTCTAGGCCCTCTCTATCTGCGTGACTGTCTCATTCCCTGGGTCCTGGATTGGCCTCTGTGGTCGGCTAGGGGCGCCCTTCTCAAGGTCCCCCGCGTGTCTCAGGTGGCGATGATGGGGAGGGCGTTTGTGGTCACCGCTCCGAGGCTGTGGAACCCACTCCCGGTGGAGGTTCATCTGTCCCCGGATCTCCCCTCCTTCCGATGACAGTGTAAGACCTGGCTGTTCTGCCAGGCTTTTGATGGGGTAGACGGAGAGTGGGTGGGAGGTAGGGTCAGGGAGGAGGGTATTTCTTAGCTCCTCTCTTTGTATGTCTCTATATATTTATATTTATGATGTTTTTTAGATGATTTATGTGTTTTATCTTATTTTTAGCCACCCCGAGCTGCCTGAGGCAGGATGGGTGCGGGGTAAAAATGGCTGAAATGAATAAATAAATTTCATGTTTGTGATCTGATTGTGAGAAGAAATGAGACTTAATGTGCATTTTAAAACAAGTTGTTTTGGTTTTTTTTTAAAAACCAGCTTGTGTGGAAGCTCTTGCTAGTCTTGTGATTGTACATAGGAATATTATTTGATTGTCTGGTAGTGTACATATATGAAAGCAGTATTAATCCCCAAGCCTTCGCTCATCCTATTTGTGAAAAGCTGTATTTCTGTCCTCTATAATAAAAATGCCATTATTGTACATATGGAATGAAAATCTTTCAATGGAGACAGATGTCTTCAGAAATGTGAACTTTAGTATTTCTTCTCCCATCAGATTACGACAGAAAAATTAACAATTAAAAACATATCTCCCTTCCCATTTCTCCAACTTGATCTGGTAGGAGTAACTGGGTCAGGTTGCTGAATAACAAAGCAAGCTAAGAACTATCTGTTTGGTTTAAAGGATTTCAGCCTGTCAGGAAGGGTCAAACAGCTCCACATCCTGATCTGACCTGCTGCTCTTTTCTATTCTTTGTGGGATTTTCTTACACACTGTTGCGCTGCCACACAAAGTTTGTACATGGAGTGCTTTCACAGTAACGTAGGCTAATCTGATTTAGCAATTAAACAAGAAGCAAAACAGACAGATACTTGTTTCCAGGAAAACATCAGATTCTAAAAAAAGACTTTTTGTTGATTTGAAATCAAAGTGATTACTGGGGACTCCTGAAAATATCCACTTCAAGACTTACTGCACACCAAGGAGTTCATTTCGATAAGGCAAAGAGGCAGCAGTTCATCACGGAGTTAACTCAATAAAATAATACTTTCTACTTGGATAAACTGACCCAATTTTCCCAGACTCCTCTGTGGAAAACAAAGAATGTAACTTGGACACTAGATGACGCCTGAAATGGAAGCAAGGGGCCAGCCCTCTTTCACCTCTGGCCCACTGTCTCAAGCCAACATGTGACGGGTCCTTAATTAAATGAGGTTCGTGGTCCATGAGAAGTTCCAAGTTAATAGCAATTTACATCACAAATGATCACACATAGAATGGCAAAACTTGGCATAACTGATGGTTTCTACTCCCCTCTGAGAAGAATGCTCTCTTTGCGATCCAAGGCAAAATGCTCACTGTTTTCAACAGTGTAAGACTGACCACCATAATAAGCTTATATCTCGGATGGATGGATTACAGTAATAATATATACTAATCAAGAAATTTATATAAGAGTATCTCAATTCCTGTGCTTAACTGATGCCCAAGGATATTAAGTGAGTTGCCTTTGATTTATTAAAGTGCAGGAGTCTTGGCTCCCAGTCAGAATACCTGTAGCAATACCTCATGTTATTAGACGTGCATACAGAGCCTAGTACAAGATGCCCTGATCCCTGAATAGGACCCCCCTGGTGCTACAGCCCATGCAAAAAAAATTGCTTGTAAAATATACTGAACAACAGGATTTATTGTCTTAGGAACTGAATGAAAAAAGTAATAATGTATCTGGTTTTATTAGGCTCAGTGTGTACGCACTCGTTGGCATTGGCTATTTCCTCAGGCCTGCACCCCTCCACAATTATTTGCAAGCCCCTGAACAAAGGAATTATGCTCTGCCTAGGGTCCTTAAGGCCACTTGCACACGAGATGGGGACTGCCGTGAGCTGAAATCACGGCAGGGGGATCATACGTAGTCCCGTTTGTGAGAGTGGGGTTTTTGATGTGATTAGCCTGTATCTGCCGTGATTTCGGCTTGCGGCAGTTCCTGTCTCATGTGCAAGTGGCCTCGGTCACAGAGTGTCTTTTCTGAGGAAACTCCCTCAACTCAGCTCCTTAAGAACTCATCTGCCCTCACCCTCCCACCTACAGGGATTCATCCCAGAGTGGAACTACTCACCATGGCCAGAAATCCTGCATCTGTATACTTTGTATAAGAAGTACGGGTTTGTATTCTTAGCCACTCTGGTCTGAAACCTGGATCAGGCTGCTGTATGCTCATGTCTAAGGGTCTGATCTGAACACAGATCAGGTTCCTGTGCTATTATGTACAGTATTCTAATAAAAAGAGTTTGGCAACACTATACTCGGTCCATCTCCTTTGTGCTGGAAACAAGAGGAGTGATTGCTTTCGAGAACCCCCACAGATGATTATTATTTTAATTATTATTAAGCATTTATATAGCACCAGCAGTGTACCTGGCATTGTGATTATTAGAAACAGATCCCTGCCCAGTGGGCTTACAATCTAAGTTAGACATGGGTGAGAGGAACACGGGAAGAGAGACAGAGGCCCTTTTTACACGGGCCACAGCGCAGGGATTGGGTGTGTGTGTGTGTGTGTCATTGTTCATGCTGGTGTGTGCGCAGTGGGTGGGGGGAGGGTGTAGACAGGCACACACCAACCTCCACCCATCACAAATGCACAGAGCAATCTCCGGTTGCTCCATGCATGTGTGATGAGTGGAGGTTGGTGTGCATGCGAGTTTGCGGGAGCACTCCCCCCCACCCGCAGCAGCGTTTACATGAGACTCACCCACGCATGAACACCCAGATTTCTGGGTGTTCATGCATGGGTGTCACCCGTGTAAAAAGGACTAAACACACACATGGATTGTGACTTGCCCAAGGCCACCCGGTGAATTCACGGCTAGGGCAGGATTCAAACACTGGCTTCTCAGGTTCAAGTCCAGCACCTTATTCACCCCTCACTGGCTCTCCAGCCTGAGAGGTTGTAACTTGCTCAAGACCACCCACTGAGTACATGGTTAGGGTGGAATTCAAACCCTGGCTTCCCAAGTCCAAGTCCAGCACCTTATCCATTACACCAAACTCCTTCCCAGCATGCATAGACACATCGTTCATTGTCCAGCTCCTGTTCAATGTGTATATGAGGCCCCTGGGTGAGATTGTTAGGTATGGAGTGAAGTGCTATCAGTACGCTGATGACACCCAATTCTATAGCTCTTTTTCATCTGATCTGGTCATACAGCCTTGGTGCTTACCAGGTGCCTGGCTGTCATTGGGGACTGGATGTGGGCAAGCCAACTGAAGCGGACTCCAGACAAGACCAAGGTGATGATGGTGGGCCAGCCATGTAAACTGGGGGACGTAGGGATGCCTGTTCTGATGGGGTCCAGCCTCCTTTGGTTGCTTAGATTTGCAGTCTTGGGGTGCTCCTGGATCTGTTGCTGGTGACCTTTTACATCAGACTCAGACTTGGCCACCATCATCCAACCTCAAGCCTAGACTATTGGGGTTGAGAAGTTGCACTTCTGCCTGAAAGCTATTAATGAAGTTCTCTAACTTATTGAAATGCGCTCTACGTGGGGCTGCCCTTGATGCCTTTTTGTAAGCTGCAGTCGATGCAGAATGCAGTGGTGTGCCTTCTGTTGGGGGTGGGGTAGGTCACTGGGAACACATTACACCGGTGCTCTGGAGTCGGCACTGACTGCCAATAGTTTTCCAAGCACAATTCAAGGTGCTGGTTTTGACCTATAAAGCCCCCCCCCCCCCCCCCAAGTACCTGAAAGAGCACCTCTTCCCTTATGTTCCGTCGCAACCTCTAAGGTCGGTCGAGGGCGTCTCATACCAACTGCCCATGAGGTTCATATGAGGGCATGCAAAGAGACGTTCTCAGTGGCTTCTCCACACTTATGGGATCAATCCCCTTGGAGATCCAGCTAAGACCGAGTCTGCTTACCTCTCAGAGGAGATGCAAAACCTTTTTGTTTGGCTAGGCGTTTGGCAGGCTAGAATAGGCTGGGATGGGATGGAGAAGTTAGGGAGAGGATTGGTGGGTGAGGTTTAGGTTTTTTTTTAATTGCTTATATATGTTTTTCATATATATTTTTACATGTTTTATGTTTATGTAATTTATATATTCCTGTAAGCTACCCTGAGCCGCAGGATAAAAGTTGAATAAATAAAGAATAATGATGATAACGAGAAAAATGGCCAGACACAGAAGACCCATCTCCCAAAAGTTCAACCCCCATTTGAGCACCTGTGGTTGGCTGGGACAGCTCTGAATTCCTGATCTTCCTAGGTCTCACAGTTGCACTTCTGCCTGAAGGTTATTAAGAAAGTTCTCTAACTTATTAAATAATTTTAGATCCATAACAGCAAGCATCGTTCTCACTGCAGCAGTAGATTGTTACATTCACTATTTGACTATGCACTGTCCATTGGCCTATTTTAAAAATTATCATGGGTGGAAGGTGTATTGGACAGGGCTTTACAGTGATTCAGTATAGTCACTATGGACAAATGATGTTTCACTAAAGTTATTAAGTAAGATCCCATTAACGGCAGACTATGTGTGTTAATCTCGGAGTTCTTTACTGAAGGTGTCAAAACAACTGCTACAATTCTGATTTTTTTTAATTAATTTTTTTACAGAATTTAGAAAAATATTCTTTCACTACAGCGCCTCCATATGGAAACACTGCTAGAAAAGCCTAGATGCACCAGTAGGTTTCTTCAGTAGCATTTCATGAGGATAGGAACTAACTATTATGAGAAAGAGACTTCATGAATAGATGGACACACGCAACATAAATAGAAAGGGTCTGTACCTGCATTTGTTTGAACTAATAGAAGTCAAACAATTCCTCATCTCCATGTACTTACATAGAAAGAAAATATAACTGCACAGTTTTGTGTGTTTATAACTTACCCCATGTTAGCGCTTTTGAATAAGCTTAGATTAAAAACATGTTTTACATGGGAACTGATCCTGGAACAATCAGCAGACCTTGTATGCATCACAGAGACCTGGCTGGACAATGAGTCGGGGCCAATATTGGTTGACCTTGTTCCAGTCGGGTACTCTGTGCAGCATCAGCCTAGAGCAGAGGGGCAGGGAGGCAGTGTAGCTGTTGTTTTTAAAGATACTTTGTCTGTGAGGCAGTATCTGGTGCAGACCATCATGGGCATGGAGGGGGTCCACCTTGTGTTCGATTTGGCGGGAGACAGGCTGGGGCAGCTTTTGGTATACTGCACACCTACCTATACCGTAGCATCCCTGCATGCTCTAGCAGAACTGGTAGTGGAGGTGGTCTTGTGGTCTGCGAAGACTTTGGTCTTGGGGGATTTCAACATCCACACCGATGCCAGTTTAGGGGGAGCAGAGTGTGAGTTCATGGACGCCATGACAACCATGGGACTGTCTCAGAGGATTAAGGGCCCAACACACGAGGGGGGACTTACCCTTGACCTGATGTTCTGCACTGGCCTTGAGGCAGGGGATCCGGTGGTGGGGGATGTATTGGTTTTACCCCTGTCATGGACGGATCATTACCTCCTCCAGACAAGTCTTCTAGCACATGTCTGCCCCTAGAAAGGTGCAGGGCTGATTCGATGGGTCCGCCCCCGGAGTCTTATGGAACCTGAGAGGTTCCAGAATGCTTTAGGGGAGATTCCGTCCGATCTTGATGGTCGTTCACTTGATGACCTCTCACTGCCTTCTGGAATAACTTGTTGGCTGAGGCTATCGACCGAATGGGGGATGTATTGGTTTTACCCCTGTCATGGACGGATCATTACCTCCTCCAGACAAGTCTTCTAGCACATGTCTGCCCCTAGAAAGGTGCAGGGCTGATTCGATGGGTCCGCCCCCGGAGTCTTATGGAACCTGAGAGGTTCCAGAATGCTTTAGGGGAGATTCCGTCCGATCTTGATGGTCGTTCACTTGATGACCTCTCACTGCCTTCTGGAATAACTTGTTGGCTGAGGCTATCGACCGAATGGCTCCTAAGCATCTGCTTCCAGAGAGCCGACAGCGGGGGTTGCCGTGGTTCACGGAGGACCTGCGCTGTATGAAGCAGGATGGATGGCAACGGGGGCATCGGACTGATGCTGAAGCGGACCGATTGCAGCATAAAGCTAGTTTAAGAGCTTATGCTGTGGCGGTGCGGGCAGCAAAGAAGGTGTTCTTTGCTGCCCTCATTGCGTCTGCTAAATCAGTATTATAGATTTGTTCATTATGTGCCCATTTTATTTATTTGTATGTGTGATATATTGTATTTTAGTGATTTTATTGTTATATGCTATTGTTGTTTTTATTATGTATGTCGCCCCGGGTTGCCTAGTGCAAGAGAGTGCGGGTTATACATTTTTTGTAAATAAATAAATAAGTAAAATAATAATTCAGCTATTTAATATTAATGCACCAATTCATACTATGTAGTAATCATGGACTGTTTGCACTTTCCACCTGTAGATTATGCCTAAGTCCTGGAAACAACATTTCCCAACTTAACTGCCACACCCCAAAATTTTAAGAACTCTCAGAAACTTGCATGAAATGAAAAGCAAACATTTCACTAAAAGAGAAGAAATGGAAAATACCAGGAAAATATGTTTCTCTCGACCAAACTAAAATCCTGCCTTATATACAACTTTCTAAATTCCCTTTGTTGATAGAATCCACTTATTCAAATATAACTCAAAATAGGCTTTCACTTTCTGTCGGAGAAGAGAAAGCCTGCATACTTGCATAGCATTATCCTACAGAATTTCAGAGAGATTGTGTGGTTGCCGTGCTGGTCCCAAGTGGCAGAGATGAAGACAAAGTGGTTCGAATGATCTCTTTTATTGGACCAACTGCTGTTGGTGAAAATGAGCAAGATTTTGGGACACACGGGGCCCTTCCTCAGGCATGTAACGGAGTCCATCAGAAATACATAAACACAGGAAATTGCTTTGGTTATATATGTTCATATGTTTGAGTTTATTTGTTATTTAGTGATTATTTTTTTTCTTTGTGATTTAATTTTGCTGTTCAAAGGTGGTTTTGCTTTGTGTATCAATGCTTGTCAAGGCATTTTGCCAGAACGATAAATGTATTACTTACTTAATATATAAACCGTGCAAATTAGGATGGATGGATAGATATATCTGCCCTAAATTTGCTCAGTTCATATATTTCTGACAGGTTATGCTACAATGGCCCAAAAGCATCCTCATTTTCACCAATAGCAGCTAGAATCCTAGAATGTTAGAGTTGGAAGGTTACCTCAGAGGGCATCTAGCCAAACCCCCTGCTGAATGCAGGAAATCCACAGTTACAGCATCCCTGACAGATGGCCGTCCAGCCTCTGTGTGAAAACTGCCAGCGAAGGAGAACCCACCACCGCCCTAGGCAGTCTGGTCCACTGTCGAACAGCTCTTACCGTTGGGAAGTTTTCCCTAATGTTTAGCTGAAATCTGCTTCCTAGTTGGTCCAATAAAATATATCATTCAAACCACCTTGTCTTCATCTCCTGCAGATTTTGAAAGAGTAAAGATATTTAATCTTTCTCTGTTTTTCTTTTTAATTTGAACAAGGGCTGCGTGCTCCTAGGATTTATTTATTTATTTATTTAATTGAAATTTATACCCCACCCTTCCCTGAAGGCTCAGGGTGGTTTAAAAAAACAAAAGCACAAAACCAAAAATAGTAGAAATACAAAACAACACAATAAAATCTCCTAAACATTCCTACCTTCAGCCTAAAAATCCACCCACCCAGCCTCTATCCCTGCTCTCCAAATTCTCTACCAAAAAGAAAAAGCTTTCCCCACCTCCAGAATAGGATCAGGCTTTGGCAGACCTCCAGGGGGAGGGAGTTTCATAATATTGGGGCAGCAACTGAGAACGCCTCCCTGCGGGCCCTTGCCGTACGGACAAGGTTAACCTGTTCCCAGAAGAGGCTGCTCCTGGCTAATAGCGGAAATGCTTGCTGTGCTCGCTGTGTTGCCAACCCACGCAAGCCTCATGTGGTCGAGCTTTCACATTTACAGCACCTGGGGTTACGGGAGAGCATGAGAATCTCTGCTTTCCAACCCTCTCAGTTGAAAAAAAAAAATGAGCTAAGTGTATATCCTGACAACCCAGAAAGTCACAAATATATTTATTGCTTCTTTGGGAGGGAAGATGGAGCCCTTATGATTTTAAGTCTCTTTCATGCATTTTGGAGTGGTCCTGATTTTTTAGTGTCAAAGTCAATGTTTATTATGGGGATTAGCTTTCGCCGTTTCCCAAGATACAAACATAAACATAGACAACATAATATATATAAATTCCAAAACGCCCCCTCGGCACAGAAAATTTAACAATAATTGGCTCCAACAAATAACAAACAAAATTCTGTGAAAGAGCCACAAGCTATTTAGAAAAGAAAACCATTCCAGCTGCCCCACAAGTCAATATGTAAACAATAAAGCATATATGCCTATGGACTATAAACAAGATATATTATGTCCCCATTAGTTCTTCCTCTCATGTACTAACAAAAGCGCAAAAGTCACCGGTGATTTTAGGATATCTGTCAGGATCCCAGCCCAGCGACGATCAGTCCCCACCAGGCCAAGGAGTCCGGTGCAACAGAGCACAGTTCCGGTTGCTATGCAACCGGAACCACAACAATGTACCGACACACAGCCAACAGGGCAGTGCCGGGACCCACAGGGTTCTGGGAACGTGGCACTGCATGCTCCCATGGTTGCTGGGCAACCGGGGTTACAGCTGCGGTGCAGTGCACAGCTAGAGAGCCACAGGGAGGCAGGGCCTTGGGGCAAGGATCTTTATAAAAGCCCTAAGTAGGAGGACTCTTCCCCGCTGGTAATAATTTGAGAAGCTGGCCCTTTGCATTGGTTTGGAATCTGATAGCCTTGTGTGTACTTGTGTGCTTGTGACTGCCTGTATACGTGTGTGGGTGATTGAGGGATTGATTGTGAGTGTGTGTCTGTGAGTGGAAGGCCAGTGTGCATGGGTGCTTGTGACAGAGTGTTTGAGAGTGACTGTGAGCAGGAACACCCCTCACCCCTCCCAATCTCTGCACCCCCACAGTGTGCAAGGGAGTGGTGTGTGTGTGTACCTTCCCTGCTCCCTCCCCCCCCCCATTGCACCCCTTCACAGCAAAGACCTTTCCCCTGGATCTGGAACCTCAAACATGAACACTTGCCTGTTGCTTTTCCCTCTCAGAGAGAATTTGAAAGCGTGAGTAACCCTTACCCTATATCCCCCCTCCTCCCCAGGAAACTGCCTTCTCCGCCCAGTGATGAGCAGGATTGCTCTCGGTCCCCAAGAGAAAGCCCACACAAGATCCTGAGGTCATTTATCCACCCAGGGTGCCTTGCTAAAGTAGGAGTAAGAGCAGTAACCTGCTCCCTGTGTCTTGAGTCCCCCCTCTCCTCTTCATCCCTTCTCTTCATATCCAAATCTCTAGAAGATAAAAGAAAGACAACATTTTGCGCAAAGGAAGCACTTGGTCTGCAGATCAAAAAAGGGTCAATCCAGACCGCTCTCAAATCTGTATAGTATGGGCATGCAAACAGCATGTGTGCTAAATCTTCTATAACCTCAGGACAACATGTACAATGCCTCTGGGTATATTCAATCTTAGCTACTCTGCCTATAGTTACTGCAGATTCTAACATCTGAAATCTCAGGAGGGTAAGCACCCTGTGCAGTGGAAAGCTTTGCACCTCTACCAAATAAGTCTCCAGAGAGAAATTAAATTTCAGCCTAGGGTACCATGGTGCAATTTTATTTTCTGCAACCTCCTCCAGGCCGGTCTCCTGGAGCATGTCTGCCCCCAGAGAGCTGCTGAAACAGTTCGGTTGGTTTGCCCCCAGAGACTTATGGAACCAGAAAGGTTCTGGAATGCTCTTGCGGAAATAACCCCCAATCTTGATGACCGTTCACTCGATGACCTCATAGCTCTTTGGAATACCTTGCTGATTGAGGCCATCGACTGAACGGCTCCTAGGCGTCCGCTTCTTGAATGCTGACAACGCAGGTCCCCTTGGTTTACAGAGGACCTGCAATGGATGAAGCAGGAGGGACGGTGTCTGGAGCGACAGTGGCACCATACTCGTGCTGAAGCCAATTGATTGCAGCATAGAGTTAGTTTAAGAGCCTATTGCTGTGGCTGTGTGGCCAGGAAAGAAGGTGTTCTTTGTTACCATCATAGCAGCCACGAAGTCGCTTCCAGCTGAGCTTTTCCGGGTGGTGCAGAGGATGGTCAGTTCATCCTCTCTCCATTTGGAACTGGAATCTTCCAGTGCTCACTGTGACATGTTTGTCAATTTTTTCATCGATAAAATCACCCGGCATCACTACAACTTTGATGCCGCACTTGTAGCAGTGGGAGAACCTGAGATAATGAAGGCCCCACCTTGTCCGGTTTCATGGGATCAGTTTCAGTCGGTATTGCCCGTTGATGTGGTGGATGTCCTTGGGGTGGTTAGAGCCACTTGTTTCAAATTAGACCCATGCCTGTCCTGGCTGGTCAAGGTCTACTGGGAGACGTTAGGACCGTTGCTGGATGGGGTTGTCAATGCCTCCTTTTAGGAGAGCAGAGTGCCGGGCCGCTTTAAAGAGGCGATGGTGTGGCCTCTGCTCAAAAAACCATTGCTTGACATTTACTTTTCTTTTTAGGGAAGGTTATTGAACGGGTGGTGGCTCGGCCACTTCAGGGGCATCTGGATTGGATGAGTTTTCTTGATCCTTCGCAGTCTGATTTTCGCCCTGGGTTTGGCATACAGACTGCACTTGTGGCTTTGGTCGATGACCTGCACCGTGAATTGGATCAGGGCAAATCGTCTTTTTTGATCTTATTAGATCTGTTGGCAGCATTTGATACCATTGACAATGAGAAGTTGGTAGCCTGTCTGTGGGACTGGGCCAGGCGGAATTGTTCTTGAGTGGTTCCGCTCTTTCCTGGAGAGAGAATTCAACAGGTGGTGTTTGGGGAGTGTTCATCATCTCCCCGGAACCTCCCGTGTGGAGTCCCGCAGGGTTCTATTCTGTCCCCAATCCTGTTCAATGTGTATATGCAGGCTTTGGGCGAGGTCATGAGAAGCTTCGGCATACGTTGTCATCAGTACACCGATTATACACAGCTTTACCTCTCCTTTTCTGCAGACCCAGACCCAGCAATCTTTGTGCTTACCTGGTGTCTGGCGGCTGTGGGGGATTGGATGAGGGAAAGCCATCTGAAACTGAATCCCAACAAGATGGAGGTGATGTTGGTGGGCAGGGCTGAAGGGGTGGTGGCCCCCGTCATTGATGGGGCCTGCCCCCCCTTTAGCTACTCAGGTCCGTAGTCTGGGGGTGCTTCTCAATTCACAGCTTCGCCTGGATTCCCAAGTGGTGGCAGTGGAGCGGAGCGTCTTTCACCAGTTACATTTGGTGTGACGACTGCAGCTGTATGTTTCAAACTCTGACCTGACCACCATCATCCAGGCCTTCATCACCTCTAGACTGGACTACTGCAATGCACTCTACATGGGGCTACCCTTGATGATGGTCTGGAGGCTGCAGCTGGTGCAGAATGCGGTGGCCCTGGCCCACCTCTTTACGGGGACAGATCGTTGCGAGCACATTACACCAGTGCTCTGTTCTCTACACTGCCTGCCTATTGTCTTCCAGGCCCAATTCAAAGTGTTGGTGTTGACCTATAAAGCCCTTAATGGCCTGGGTCCCACTTATCTGCAGGAATGCCTCACGCCCCGGGCCGTGGTGCGCCTCTGAGCTCAGTCAGGGATGCCTGACTCGAAGTCCCCCGGGTTTCCCGGGTGATGTCAATGGGGAGGGCATTCTTGGTGGCTGCTCCTAGGCTGTGGAATTCCCTCCCGATGGAGGCCTGCCTGGCTCCAGACCTCCCCGCTTTCCAGAGACAGTGTAAGACCTGCCTGTTCTGCTAGACTTTTGGGGAGGGAGACGGGTAGGGTGGGATGGGGTTGGGGGTTTGGTTCTGCTCTTTTAATGATTTTTTATATAAATTTAATGTATTTGATTTTAATGACTGAATTGTTTATATTTTTAAATCTTCTTGTGAGTCGAGTAGAGCTGCTGTTGTGCACAGGAGGGAGCAGGCTAGAAATGATTTGAAATAAAATAAATAAATAAATAAATAAATAAATAAACTCTGGCCAAATCCCCCTGTGCAGAGATATGCACTCTATGTTTCAACATATGAGCAATGGCAACCCCAGGTAGAGACAAGCAGAAAGCAGGTGGAAGACTGATTCTAGTCAGACCATGTCTCTTTCCACCAGATATACTGGACATCACTTTTATGATTATACTGCTTGACCCGGCAAAGATGGACTAGTCAGGAAGAATCCATCCTACAGATCTTATCCCAGAACAAAAAAGCTGAGCATAGCTAATGCCAAGACAGCATAAAGTCCTGTCTCAGAGCGCAGCATTGTAATTGGTTTAGACCTGGAGACCCCCAATATCCCTCTGATAAAATTGTTCTGAACAATTTCTACATCTCTATTATATGACAAAAAAGGTCATTTGGTCCAAAATAGAAGCTGATTTTGCCTTAAATATTGCCAAGGCTGCCTATGCATTCAAACTCCATACACTCCTATAACATTTTAGAAGCCCAGCCACAGAGCTTTTAGCTTTATTAATAAGATTGTGTCTGTGAGAAACCCAAGAACATGTGGCTGAAAAAACCATACCTAAATACACTGCTTTCTCCACTTGAGGAACCTGTGTGCCGCCAACTCTCCATTTATACTGTAACTTAGGGCGTGCAAAGCAAATTATTTGTGACTTTTGTCGATTAACCACTATATCATTTGCAACACAATAAACATCGAGCCTATCCAAGCACCGTTGGAGACCATTGGGTGTTTGTGACAATAATAAAACACTGTCCACATAGAACAGGAATGCAACTGGACGATCTCTCACTTTAGAGATGGATTTGCTCTTAAATCAGAAATGGCCGCAACCAAATAATTTATAAATAAATTAAATAAAGACAGGGCCAGAAGTCAGCCCTGCCGAACCCCTGTAGTGACACTAAATACTTGGGAATAATTACCTGTATTGTCCAACCTCACTATTGCTCTAGTAATATGATGTAGTTCTTTTATGAGATCTAGCCGATGCCGATTAATATTACAGGCTAACTTGGGCCACAATTTTGTTCTATTAATTTTATCAAAAGCCTTTGAAAAATCGATGAACGCAACAAAAAGTCTACTGCCTCTAGCAGAGACATATTTGTCAACCAGTTGGGAAAGGATAAAGCAGTTAGAGTGTGGATCTCCCTGATTGGAATCCAGCTTGCCCTTCTGCTATTAAATGATTCTTTCCCATCCATGATTCCAAATCATCCAATAAAAGATACAAATATAGTTTTCCTATTACTGGATGAAGACTGGCCTATAATTGGCCAGCTTCTCTCTGCTACCCTTTCTGAAAATTGGCACAATAACTGCAATACTCCAACTGGGACGTATCTGCCTAGACTCATTGAGTAACGTGAATAACTTGGCCAGAACAGGGACCCACACCAGTTAATACACTCTCTAAGTATTTCAGATGGCAAAAAAATCAATTCCAACCCTCACATTTGAAAAAAATGAGCTATGCATATATCCTGGCAACCCAGAAAGCAGAAAACCACAAATATATATTTACTGCTTCTTTGGGAGGGGAGACAGAGTCCTTATGATTTTAAGTCTCTTTCATGCATTTTGGAGGTGTCCTGATTTTTTAATGCTTGGAGTGGTCAAAAAAAATATATAGATACAGAAGAAAAAGAAAATAGTTTTGAAGCAGCCTAAGACTCTCCAGCTCATATTTCCTATGGAGACTCCTATGGAGTCTCACCACTCTGAGCATGTGTATTTCTGTTACTGTATACAAATGGCCCTTGTTTGGCTGCCCTTCTTCACTTAACACTTCCCTGTGTGTGGAAGGAGTTCGTTCTATAAATGACTTGTCTTCCATTTCAATTCCTTCTCAAACAAATATCAGTCTTGCCAAGAACAGCCAGAAGCAAGTACATATTAAACCAAAGAAAAAGCAAACAGAGAAGGAATAAAGCAAACAAAGGATGAAGAGAGAGAGAGCAGATACAATACTGGCCTGGCCTGTTTGTTATCTGTATTCTAATTCATCCATACTGCATACCTTGGGGAGGGGGAATCACAAAAGCATTGTCGTTGTGCTAGCTGTAATTGCTACTCCTATACTTTTAGGTACTCTTGACCAGTGATTTTCAAACTGGGGAGTGGGCCTCCCCAGGGGACGCAGAAAGGAGCACAGCTGCCAAATCACTAGAACTTCACTCTGACTGAGCAAGGAGAAATTTCCAAGATGGTGGGGTGACAAAAGGGGAGAGTGAGAGAACAAGGACAAGAAGAGAGATAGGAGACAGTGCTGGGTCGCAAAGGGGAGAAGAAGAAAGACGTGTGTAAGCAGGGTGAGGTGGAGAACTCAGCTACCACAGACAAGAGGAAGGAAGGAACATGGTCTAAAAAGCTGGTAAACTACTCTAGAGAATGAGCCTCTTTGATGGTTGTAAAATTCAGGGCATACTGTGGGGGGGGGACTGACTGTTCCATAAGATCCCATCAAGACACTGGCCCTTTTTAAATGGGGGGGGATTGGTGTGTGGCAGGTGGAGCACTGCTGTGGGGCCGATGGGTGAGGGGAGGGTGCAGATCTGCACACACCTATCTCTACCCACCTCCACCCATCTACATGCATGGAGCAACCTGCCTTCTCGCCGGTTGCTTCGTGTGGGGGTAACAGGTGGAGGTGGGTGGGTTGCGGGAATGGGCCTAAATGCCCACTGTGGCAATCACACAGGCGGTACCCATGCATGCATACGCAGTAGATCTGCATGTGCATGCTTGGGTCCCTCTCATGGAAAAGGGGCCAACGAATGTCCTGTATCTCAGAGGGCGTCTTTAGACAAGTGCCTCCCCGCCCATCACCAAACCATCATGCATGATGCACCCTATGGAGTCCTGCAACGTGCATGATGGGTGGGGAGGCGCTTGTCTAAAAACACCCAGAGGCAGAGGTTGCATTCCCACAACTTTCTTCTGCCTCCACTATGTGTTGTGCATTTTAACTGGTTCCACATTCCTTCTCCCACTGCAAACGTTACCACCTGTACTACTGCAATTCTAATCTGCAGTACAAGGCTGAGCACTGGAATTCCAGAAAGGTAACTAATCAGTGTAAGACCGGCTGGGTGGCTGGGCTTATCCCCATCACAGGATGAATTCCTGGCTGTCTGAGCAAGTAGAACCCAATGGTCTCATCATTGAACCCAGGGTTCCTGATGACTTTAGCTATTGCAATCCTCCATCCGGTGCAGCAGCAGCATCTTGCAAGGGAAAATCTCCAACCCGTCTTGCAATGATTAGATGCCTCTTCAGAACTCCAATGCTTCATCTAGCCTTCATATTTTCCAAATAGCAGATGGATCGACAGCGAGATTAATCCCTTCACATGATCCAGTGGCGGCTGGTGGGTTTGGAGGCTGGTGGGGCAGTAGACGGGTCGAACCTGCCGCCCATGGCTTTGCCGCCGGCGGGCCTAGGGGCGGAGCCAGAGCAATGGTAGGCGGCGTCAGGGCAACGGTAGACGGAGCCAGGGCAATAGTAGGCCAGAGGTGTGGCATAATCCAGCAGCAAGGAGTTCCCAGGGTTAACACTGGATGGACATTACATTAGTTAAAGCTGGGAACACACTGCTGTGTGGAGCACTGCCACCGGGGGATAGAGAGCCCTTTTACTGGGGTTCTGTCCACTCTCTTTCCCAACGGGTCCAAATTAACCATAGTAGGTTAAAAAAATAGATCAAGTTGCCATCACCTACCTTTATCCTGAACTCTCGAATCTGCGATTTTCATGGCTTCCTTGGCCACCTGTAGTCTTCTAAAGGTGTAGGCTTTGGGACAAGCCTTCCTTCTGGCTTGCAGAACTGGGAGGACTGAGTTAGCTCCCTGTTCTGCGACAAGTCGAATCAGAAAAGAATGAAAGGGAAGAGAAGGAAAGGACAGAGGAGAAGTAGGAGGGAAAGGGTTTGGTTTTGGAGCATGAGAAGCGAAAGGGGAAGAGATGGGTTCAGTGGGGGACAGGGTTTCCTTGTTGTCTGCAGCCTTCTCTTCTGCTGTGCTCCTACCTATTTTCTCTTCTGTTCACAAGGAAAGAAAGATGAGGTGTGGAATCATGCCAGAACTCAGACAAACTGGATAGAAAAAAGAAGCAAATTACAGGGCTGCACTGCAAGCAAACCAGGCCCATCCAGACCAGCATCCTTAGTAGCTACACCCTATCCCCAAAAGCCAAACGCCTGTCAAAGCAAACAGGCCTTTTTTAAAAAGTCTGGCTAGTTGCAGGGCTGCACTGCAAACAAACCAGGCCCATCCAGACCCGCATCCCTAGTAGCTACACCTTAATCCCAACAGCCAAACACCTGTCTAAGCAAACAGGCCCTTTTTAAAAAGTCTGTCCAGTTGCAGGGCTGCACTGCAAGCAAACCAGGCCCATCCAGACCACCATCCCTAGTAGCTACACCCTATCCCCAACAGCCAAACACCTGTCCAAGCAAACAGGCCCTTTTTAAAACATCTGGCCAGTTGCAGGCCTGTATAGCAACCAAACACGTGGGGCTGAATAAACCAAATTCAAACTATGCATTTTTTTTTTCTCCACAAAACTGGCAAGCAAGATTCTCAAAATCACAGTCACAAGCAGAGAGGCAAAAAACTACTTTCCAGCAGGGGGCAGCAGTGAAACAGCAAAGGAACCATTTTAAACAAGAGTAGTCATTACCAGTGGACCTACAAATTCACAAAATGGCCTCTCCCCTCATGCTTGGGAGGAGAAGGAAAGCAGCAGTGCATCATGCAAGCACAGAACAAGCAAACCAAACCAGAAATCCTTAGGCCATTGACCCAATAGTATTATGTGAAGTCCTTAGCACTGCACATCACGAAAACAGCAGCGTGGAGTTCCACTTGTCCCAAAACAGAAAACATGCTACACACAGTTCTGTTGCAATGTAAAAGGTGTCTGAGCTGCTACAATGAACCTTCCTGCAAGGACTACTAATTAGTGAACCAACCTGTGGCATGGTCTTCTCACAGACAGGCCTGCAACTTCCCATGCCCAGACTTCAAAAGGGCAGGCCAGGGCCATTTTCAAATGCAGAAAATATTGCAGCAAAGCTTGGAATCCTTTTCCATCAAAGCCCCTAGATCCCCCCAACGAACACAGAGACAGCTGACAGTTTAGACTGGAAAACAGCAAAGAAAGGGAACACCACTGACTTCAACAAATCATTTTGTGGGGGCTCCAGCTCCACAAAATGGCCACTGTCTTTTTTGCACATACTTTGGGCTTGGGAGAGCAGAGGAGGCAACTAGCATCGATCATACCAAGCTGAAGGCCAAATATTCAGCTGTGCCCCTCAGAACATCTACTTGATATTCTAGGTCAGCAGCTCAATATTTGGCTTCAACCAACCCTTAGACACAAGACACATCAATCTTAATTAGGAAAATGCAATAGTGGTTTCCAAGTGAGAAAGAAAAACCCAAGTTGTTCACACTAGTAGTAGCATCTATCTCTGCAACAATAGTCTTTACTTTATTAAAGGTTATTGCAGTGCAGAGATACTACTACTAGCGTGAACATAAGCCACGTAGTTGTGGCTTTTAAGTCTATTCCTTCAAGTAGGAGTACACCACACAACAGCAAGTTCAACTTTACTCAATTAAAAATTAAGAATTAATGTCTTGAGGCAGCTGGCAGCACAATCATATTTATGTATTTATCTATTTCAATTTTATTCCGCAACCTCCTGCTCACAAAGCAGCTCAGGGCAGCTTACAACGCACACAATCAACAATTACAATTCATAATTAAAACATACTATTATTCACAATTTAAAAATTAATTAAAAATATACTAAAAATACTAAAAATATACTAAAAGGGCAGAACCAATCTGTATGTAATAACCATATGTGATATAATCCCATAATAATCACTATGATAACCTCCCACCTCCTCCCAAGACAAGTCCCCAAGCTCCCGGGGCCTCCCCCAAAAGCCGAGGCCAAGCCCCAGCTGGGTCCCCAATGTACTCACCCAGCAGGCCCGAGCCCAGACAGGGCAGGCTGAGCCCGGCAGCGTCTCCTCCCCAGTGAGGAACAGGATGCTGGGCTTGATGATGGACCCTTGATCTGACTCAGTATGGCACTACCTAACTTGCTTCCTTGAGATGATGATTATTAATAAAATATTATATATAAATAAATATAATCTAAGAATGATCCGTAATTTGAATGAAAAAGATTCAGTCTGACCATCAGCTGGCTGGCCAACTGCAAACCCTCTCTCTCAAGAACTGAAAGAGAGATAAAACGGTGCCTGTGGAGTCATCTTTATATATGCTCTGGTCTCTGGAGCAGCAGGCAGCCCACACCCTCACACCACGTGAGAGAAAAAGCCCGCACTGAGTGAGACACTGAATAAAATATACACAAAAAACATAAGCACTCTCCACTCCCCCCCTGCAGTTGCTGTTCCACTGGTCAATAGACACACACACACACACGTCACGACAGACACATACACACACACACACACACATCCATTGCTTCCCCTCCTGCCCACAGGGTGCCAAGGACTACTGCCCATATAATGTTAATGTTGCTGCTGGTTGCCACTACATAGAGCTCCATGAAATACTGCCCCAAGCGATCCTGGCAATGCGTTGCTCTTTCCTATGCACACACGGTGGACAGCACTCCCTAGCTGCCCAACGTGCATTCTGCTAACTTTTGACCCTTACAGGTCTCCTGACTCCTTCAATGAGCCTCTGCTCTCCAAGTCCCCTCCCAGGCTCCCTCGCAAGTCCCAACCTGCAAGTGACCCCTTCCCTTCAAGTGACCAAAGTGGCACTTTGCAGTTTGCGCATGCGCAGAGCGTAGGAGCTCACTTGCGCACACGCAGTTCTCCAGCCTGGAGAACTGCACATGCGCGAGCTCCAGCATGCTATAAACAGGAAGTTCAGAGCGCCAGAGCAGCTTGAAACACCCACGCCGGCCTCTGAACGCGTGGCCAGCACTAGGGACAGGATTATAAGGTAAGGTACTGGGCGCAGGGGGCCAGAAGGGGCATTGCCCCATGCGCCCTAGGGGTAGCACTGCACCTGACATGATCTGAAAAATAAATGAGGAAGTAAGCACAAATTTTAAATCTCTGGCTTAAACAAAAAATTACACCTGGTGCATTCTGCAACCTAATCTTTTCACATGATAAAAAAAAAGAAAAAAAAGAAAAAGAGCAGGGGAAAGGTATTTTTATGGGTTTCGTTTATAAATGTGACTGCAGCCAGAGACTTGGGGAAGCCTCCCTAAGGCTGTAGGAAAGAACAGTAGAACACAGGTCTGAAGCTCACTTTCACTAACTGTGGTTCACATTCCAGTGATGTTTAGCAGTCACTTTTTTGAACAGGAGCCATGGTGCCCTACTTTATAATGAAATGAAATATACGCCGATACCTCACTTTTCAAATAAACATACAGAAAGGATAGGTCAAACAAGGTAACAGCAAGGAACAGAAGATATGACTCTAATATAACAGACTGAACACTGAACTTTTGTGTGGCACTGCTTTTGGTGCTGCAGCCTTCTAGTAAACAGATATTAAACTCACTGGGGAAGTATGTGAATGCCATCCCTAGTGGATGAATTAAAAAAACAAACAGCTAGCAGTTTCTCCTGTAGTCCAAGTGGTAGAGTTCTGAACTGAGGTTTTGAAAGTCCAGAATTTGAGTGTGACGGTGCAGCCAAACGAGCTGCAGGAACTCAATCGCTGCTGCCACACCGTGGGGCATACACAGGGAGCCTGCCAGACAGTTGCAGGGAAGCTGGATGAGTCAGCCCGTTGAAGCCACCGTTGCAGCTGGGGCGCACCAAGGCGCTGCCCACACAAGCGGGTGCCCGGCCCTGCCCGCCTCCCTTCCCAGGCCAGACTGAGAGCCTGCCCCTGGCCGTGATGTGGCTGTGCCCCCCATTCACCTGCTTGTCTATCCTGTGGCTGCTAGATGTTCACCCCAGGGTCGCTCCACATGACAAACTCAGGGAATGTGGAACCTGCCACGTAGGCAAAGACCACACCACAGACCAGGGGTGGGGAACCCCTGACTTGTGGGCACTTCCAGCCACTGGGTTAATTTTACCTGGCCCACCAGCCCTGCCTCCCTGCCCCAATGGTGCCCGGCACCTGCTTCTTTATGACCCAGGTGGACTTCCACAGGCCAAATACTCCTTCCGTCTCCCTCTGAGTGCCCCTGCTGGCTGCATAGCCTCAGCCTGACTCCTGCCAGGCTAAGGCTTTTCATTCACTCCATGTGACATGCGTGGAAGTGGCTGGCCATTTTCTCCCCCACCACCACCACACACTTTGCAGCTGGAGTGCTCAGCCTGGTTCAGGACCCTTGTGGTGTGCACTGCGCTGCTGGTAACTCAGAGCTGATTGTGAGTCTGTCAGCCCTCTGCTTGCTTGATGGGGGAGTTGGGGAAAGGGGCTGGCTGGTGGGCATGATGTGGGGTTTGGGGAATTATAAAGTTAGAATTAATTAAGACCAAACTGAGCTGAACTAATTAAGACTAATTAACAGCTAATTTTTAATTCTAAATTATTTATAATTGTATTTTGACGTGCGGCCCCCGACACATTTGGGGATTGACAATGCAGTCTCAAGGCCCAAACAGATTCCCCACCCCTGCCACAGATGTATGGGCACAGCCTAGAGTGTCACTAGAGTGACACAAACTCAGCAGATGAGGGAGGGTGGCACACATGCAGACTGTGGTGGGGTGGAATGCCTGCCCATTTGTTGTGCTCCCCACATGGGACCTCTGAGAGATGGCGGTGTGGGAGCTGGCTCTGGTGGGCTCAGAGACCGTGTATTAACACCCTTTGTCTATATTCCTACTATATACATTTCCCAATATAATCTAAGCCTAGAGAGGCAGTATATATTGAACAGAGGATAATTTACAGATATCTATGCAAATTTAAGGATGATATGCCCAACTATTGTTCAGATTTATGTACATAAGAACAGCCATACTGGATCAGACCAATGGTCCATCAAGCTCAGCATCCTGTTCTCCGACAGTGGCCAATTTCTTTCTCTTGGGAGAAGTATCCAACAGGTCACAATGGACAATCTATTCCCTGTTGCTCCAGCTCCCAACAGTAAGAGGTTACATTCCCCAAACCTACTTGGCTAATAGCCATGAATGGACCTATCCTCCAAGAACATATCCAATCCCTTTTCAAAACTAGCTACACTACTGGCCGTGACCCCTTTCTCTGGCAGTAAATTCCGTAAGTTAAATGTATGGTGAGTGAAAAAATACTTTCTTTTATTTGTTTTAAATCTGCTACCAGTTAATTTCATGGAGTGTCCCCTTGGTTCAAGTACTTTCACTTACTTACTTAAATTTTATTAAGGCACTGGCTTTCGCCCTGGCCTGAGAAAAGAATACAGTAATTAATGCAAAAATAAACAACTCCCCATTGGAGCAGATGGATAAATAAAATCATATCAAAATCAAGCAGCCAATAAAGTTAACAAAATGAAATATATAAATCAGAGACTACTAATTTCCAATGAACTCCGTCTATTGGGCAGACAGGAACAGCAGAAAGCAGATAACAAATTTGCTCGTAACTGCAAGTTCATCATCTTTAGATACTGGGTCAGTCTCTCTTGCATATCAATATATGACAGCCTTCCAGAGTAATTTTAACAGTAAATTCCTGAGATCATCGCGATACGGACAATACAACCAGTACTGACATAACAAATCACCCAAGAGGATATATTTTGAAGCACCCACATCAATCAGCCAGGCAGTTTATAAAATCGATGTTAACAAGCGACTTACCGACATGCCATTAGACAGCATTTCAGTCGCCGACCTGTGAATCTTATGCTATTATGGCCAAAAAGGGGTAAGGTCTGAGAAGCATAATTTCCTTTTCTCTTATGGGGGGACTTCCGCCAGTTAAAGCATAAAGTATACTGAAGAAATGTTAAATCTGAACCACCAAACCCTAAATGGTCATTTACATTCACTCTGCAAATCTCACAGAGTATTACGGGTTAAGCTAAGTCCCACCTAACCGTAGATATACAGTTATGCTACTTCTTAACCCCATAATGTTAACGCCAGGGTCCATTGTATTCACAAGACCACAAATATGCTTCCTTCCTGAATGCGTGAGACTCTTTTATCTCTCCTGGTCCTCAGGATCTCTGAGTTTGAGGACCAAGTAGACAAATCGTGCAAGTGCATTGCATTCCTCTGTTCTTTTAAGATTCATTAAATATTTCATTTGATAAATGAGGTCAAAATGTTCTTTGCCATCGAGCAATGGTACAATCCAGACCTCTCTCAGGGTTGAATATAAAGGGCACCTTAGAAGGATATGATCCACAGTTTCGGTTTCCTTTAACTGGCAGATACATTTCCGCTGCTCCCTCGGAGCAATACCTTCCTTGAATTATAGCTGTCTTTATTAGTTGAAAACGAGTCCTCGTATAATTTCTATGTAATTCCACGGAATTAATTAAATCTAAATAACTTTCCAAACCAAAGGTCTCCTTAATATGGCTCATCCATGAGGCTGCCTTCCATCCACTTAATGCTGCCAGATCTTCCTGTCTCCCTATACCCAGTATCCTATCTTTTAGTTGTTTCCTCTGCTGCACTGGGGACAGTTGCCACAATTCCTGAACTGAAAACCCTGTCTGGTTAAGAAAGATATAGAAGGTAGAAAGCCACGGATAAATCCACGGATTAGTGTTCCTCAATTCCTCCAAGAGGCAAAGATAAGGGAGAGCTTTCTCGTCTTGATTTACTATATGAATCCAATATCTCAAAAACGCGATTTTCTTGAGACATGTGATCAAGAAAATGCCTGTTTCAGCCCTTACCACAGCCAATGGAATTGCTTGTGGAACCCCTTGTAAGCCTCTTAAAAATTTGTTTTGAATTACCTCGAGCTCTTTTAGATGCACTTTGGGGATTATACCTTGACCATAATTTAATACTGTTTGAGTCTTTGCCTTGTATATCTGTAAGTTTTTAGAGGTAGAAACCACATCACTGAGTCAAACGCCTTCTTAAAGTCTACAAAGGCCAAGAAAAGGCAGGTATGGCGAATCTTGATATATTTGCTAATCAAATGGGATAAGATAAAGCAACTATCCATTACTAAGCTCGATCTTCTGAAGCCGAATTGTTCCCTCGGCATCAGTTCTGACTCTTGAATCCAAGTTTTTAATTGATTCAAGAGAGTTTTCCCATATATTTTGCCCAGTACAGGTAATAGGCTAATTGGCCTATAACAGGCTGGGTCATCCACATCTCCTTTTTTAAAGATGGGGATGATAATGCTCCTACCCCATTCAAGCAGTATCTGCCCTGTTATATTTAAGTACGTAAATATCTTGGTTAATAATGGGGCCCACCAGTGGAGCAGGCTTTTAAAGACTTCCACACAGGTGAAGTCATATCCTGGTGCCTTGTTATTTTTGAAGCTATATATCGTCTTAGTGACTTCATCTTCTGATACAGTGGACAAAAACTGTGCACCGCTGGAGATCTCATTAACCTCCAGCCAGTAGCTCCTATGATCTTCTCTGCAGCTCTCACAGCTTTTGTCATATAGAAGATCCTCAAAGAAATTGGTCCAATCTTTCCCTTTGAGGTTGGAGGGTTTCTTATATCGTCTATCGCGTCTAAAGGCTTGCACAATTGACCAAAAGAGTTTAGACTCCGTGGCTACCTTGAGTCTTTTCCCCCCCAAATATTTCATGTTGTTTTTTCTTATCTATAAGCAATCTTTTATATGACAATCGTGCAGCGACATAGTTTTGCCTATTATCGTGCATAGGAGAAGCAACCCACTTTTTGTGTACCCCATTAAGATATTTCTTCATTGCCCTACATTCTTTATTAAACCAATTATGAGTATTTGCTTGTCTTCCTTTATCTTCTTTAGATAGCAATGAGTATCCTAATATATCAAGTATCCTAAGGATAGATTGTTTCATTTTGGCTATGGCCGCCATATCCTTCTCTTCCTGGTCATCAAATAGGGTCGCCCATTCACTTTGACGGAAAAAGTCTACTGTTTTAACTAAAAGAGAAGTATTCCACCGCAGCCTTACTCTGGGCAAACTCTCCATCCCTTCGTAAGCATACTGTAGTTCCGATATATTACCACACATCCTATAATTTACTGTCAATGGCAAATGATCCGACTCTGACCTGGAAAACACTTTAAAATTCTCGAAACAGACCCAAAAGAAAGGGTGCACTAATATGTAATCAATCACACTCCTCCCGTTTACCGTAATACAAGTGAATTGTCCCAGCGGGTCCTTCTTACCCTGGCCATTCAAGGGGATTAGATCGAGTGATCATATAAACTGCATCATATTGTCTTTAGTTGCAGAGATTTTCCTATCACAGGACCTACGGTCCGGGATGTTACAAGCCACATACATAGAGATGTCTAAATCCCAAGCTACTTCCTCGCTTAGAGGGGTGTTAAAGTCCCCTGCTACAATGAGAGGTACATAAGGGTATAATAATTCCAACTGGGTTACATAGTTGGTTCAAGTACTCAGAGAGGGTAAATAACCGCTCCCTATTTATGTGTTCCACACCACTCATAATTTTATAAACGTCTATCATATCTCCTCTCAGTCGTCTCTTCTCCAAGCTGAAGAGCCCTAACCTATTAAGCCTCTTCTCCATACCCTTGATCATTTTTGTTGCCCTTTTTTGTACCATAGTTCCACTATGCCTTTTTTGAGATGGGGCGACCAAAACCGCACATAATACTCCAGGTGTGGTCGTACATAGAGGCATTACGATATTTTCAGTTTTATTCTCTATCACTTTCCGAATGATTCCTAACATTCTGTTTGCTTTTTCCACCGCCGCCACACACTGAGCTGAAGATTTCAATGTATTGTCCACAATGACTCCAAGATCCCCTTCCTGATTAACTCCTAATTTAGAATCCAGCTCTGTATACATATAGTTTGGGTTATTTTTCCCTATGTGCATCACTTTGCATTTGTCCACATTAAATTTCATCTACCATTTGAATGCCCAGTCACCCAGTCTTGCAAGATCCTCCTGCAATTCTTCACAGTCCACTTGGGTTTTAACTACCTTGAATAACTTTGTGTCATCTGCAAATTTGATCACCTCACTCTAATTCAACTGTCTCTTTTATTTTTGAAATCGGAACCAAGCAACTCTAGCCCCTGAAGTTCCCCATCCCTACTCTAGAACTGGGGCTCACTCACAGTGAAGAGCAAGCAAAGCATCAGATGGGCACCCACTTTAGGCTTAATCTAAAGCTTACAGGACACAAACAAATCCCATGTAACTGGCAGACAAGCGTGAGCAAGAGGAATAAGCTTTGGAAAGGTATTAGTGTCAATTTATTCATTCATTCGCATATAAAAGAGTCCAGAAGCCTAAGAACCAGCATGGTGGCACTGGTGAATCCCAGTATTTGATTGTCCCAGTTTTTGTGAACTATATAGAATTTATAAACCACTTTCATAAGTTCAAAGCAATGTGAAAACTAGTGCACAAACTAGTGGTTTGGTTATTTCCTCACCCCACCCCACCCCGCTCCCTCCAAAGAAAGCTTTTTCACAAGACTTATAACAAAAACTGAAGAACTTGCAGCAAGGTTTACTCTGGTACAAGAGCTAAGGACTTTCCCAGCTCCTGCGCACCTCCTAATTCAAGTTAAAGTGCAGTCATGTAGAAGAGTGGAGAATCTGCTAGTGAATCAATTGTTGAAAAGGAAGAGGTGAAAACAGCAATAGATCCAGTGAGAAACTGTGGGATGATACAATCCCTCATTCTGAACTACAGCTGTGGTCTTCTTTCCAGATCTCTCAGCAGGTCAGCAAATGTGGCAGGTATAGCAAATTTGACAGTGCTAGGAACACTGCTGGTGCCATGTAAATACATAATCATAAACAACAGTAATGAATAAAACTGCATCACTGCCAGGGACACTGACAGTGGGATGTAGGATGTCTGATCAAGGGTACAAAAATGGTTCTGGGTTCAAGGTGTGTGGGATGTCCTGACAAAAAGAAAACACCATCCCACCAACCATTGGTGGCCCCTCTTCTGTTTCCATGGGACTGAGCTCACTGCAGGTTCTGGGCCCCTTTCTCATCCTTTGTTGCTGTGCAACCTTTCCACTGCTCTGCCTCTGTACTGTTCCTGTTGGGGTGGGAGGGGAAACACATGGAGGCAAGGGCATTGATGACTATGGTGGCAGTGATCCACAATTTGAGGGAGTCTCCCGAGAGAAAATCCAGGGGGAATATTTCCACTCCCACTGTGCCTCTGCATGTGATTCATTTGTGGAACATACCATATGCTACTTGTTTTGTGAGAAGTAGGATGGTACCACAAGACACTTTACAGCACTCTAAAATGCTTTTCTCTGATTAGGAGTCCCCCACTGACTCAAGTCCAGCTTCTGGTTTTATGTCCATCACACACATCTTACAGTTTTAAACATAATTTTCCATCCAGCCCCCAGACCGGGGAGTAACTTTATGGTGAGCTTTCCCCACAGTTCTAAGCATGCCTTTAAAGATTTCAACAAAATATTTAACACCAAAGTCTCATATTTCGCCAATATTTCAACAAAAGGATCCTGACTGCAAAAAACATACCACTAATTGATAGTCTCTTTTGTTTTTCCTTCAGAAAACGATCTGGGAGGCTAAAAAACACACTTGGATCATTTTATCAATGGTTTTTAAAGCCTTAGGCCTGCAGGCTTCAATGAGACTCAGCTGAAACAGGGACCCGATTTGGTACCTGTGGTTAATACCCACATTTTCAGATACCGTTTCAGGTATCCGAATCGGTACCCAAAATACCATTCAAGTACCTAAAATACTGACAGCCAGTGTACCAAAATACAACAACCAGTATACCGAAATACCAAATCCCCCCCTCCCCCCCCAAATCCTGAAATCCAGGATGAAATCAGGACAAAAATTGGGATTTTAGTATACTGGTTGTTGGTATTTTGGGTGCCTGATTGAAAACCAGTTCAATTCAGGTACCGGAAATTAAACGAGCATACTCGTTTTTGTGGGTACTCGTCTCAGCTCTACTACTGAGCAAGTGGTTTTTGGACAATGGGAATCTTGAAGCTGATCATCATCTACTGGAGAAGGGGAGTGAGAAAAATGTATTGATAATGGGGGTAAGGTGCAGGTTCTCCAAAGTTAAATCTTGCAGTGAGAATCAGTGTACTCCAATGCCTCCCAAGTCAACCTCAACACCCAACACCCCCCAAGAAGCATAACAAGTAAGCTTCTTTCAGTGAAATTAAATTTTCTTGGGAGTCTTTAAATTAACATTTCATTTGCTTGCAGCAGTACAAAAAAGAAAGAAAAAGTAGGTCAGCATGTTTCCCTTGCATGTCTTTCTGACTCCATTAAAAGTGTCTGTCAGATGACTAACCAAGCCTGTAATCCACAGTAAAAGCATGTTTGCATTCAGTTGCACTTTTTGCCAGGGGAAACCGGAATTCCATTTAACTTTAACTCAGAAATTTAGGTATGTGCCTTGAAAATTCAAAGAACTCACTCATAGTTATTTAAACAAATCCATTTGTATCTGAAATAAGCAACCTGTTCTGTATTCAGGACACCGATAGAATCCCACAGATAATTAAATGTTTATCAGCCTTAGGCACTGCCTGTATGACTTTAAGCTACAACTTTTTAAAGTCAGTTTCAGAACCTTCTTTGTGTGTTAGTAATAGGCTTTTCATTACATCTAGAGTTAAAAATTGATAGTTTTAATAAATATGCAAATATGCTAACAAGTACTTTTGGAAAAGAGAGAAAAGGAGACAAAACAGTGTCAGATAACTTTAGGCCTGGATAGGGTGACAAACAATCCCAGTGCCTTGTGATATTGTTTCTCCATGTGTGTCGTGTTAGCCTCAAGGTGCTCACTAAAACGCTGTCATTGATGCAACGTTTCAAATGCTCACATTCTATTTAATCTTTTAAACTTAAATAATCCCTTAAAAGTCAGGTATGAAAGCTGAAACATTTTCAAGGAAGTTGTTCAAAGCCAGGCATATAATACACAGAATGAAAGCACACCAATCGTCGGATGTCATTTTTAGAGCACAGCCGTATGGCTGGCATCCTGGCAGGAGGCCAAGCAGAGCTGCAATGTGGTGGAGGGTTTCCATCAGCTGATTCATGACAGCCACGTCTTTATAGAGTTCCCCCTACAAAAATTCATGCCATGGGTGTGTGCTCCTAATTAAGTGGTAATTCTGAGACCTCTTCTACTTACAGATTGCCACCATAATATATGCATGAAGAGGAGACTAGTTTCAGATAGCTAGTTGCCTTTCATCTGCCTACCTCCCACCCACCCACAACCGTAGGACTAGTATGTGAGACACTGGCCACACCGATGGATAGGATGGCTTTTGTTTAAGCACCGAACTCAGAACTTAAGGGAAGGTACTTCTACTACAGATTTATCCTACCACAATTTTCTATCACAATTCTACCGCAGTAAAATTGTGGTTCTTCTACCACAATTTTACCACAAAATTATTTGGCCTCTCTGAACCTCATATAATACTTATCTCATATGTCTGTATTACTATGAATGTTGTTGTGCATATAACACACTTGGGACATACCCAACAGAGTCACACATATAGAGTCCTAACGGATTAAACTTCCACCTGTAGTGAAGTGAAGAAGTGTCGATTTCACAAGATCTCAGCAGTTATCTAATGGATTTTACCCTGCAGGAAAAGATTTCAGGATTTTACATTGCAAAAACTGAAACATCCAAACAGCACATGCACCCTAATGTGTGCGGGCATAATTTTTTAAAAAAACCAAAAAACCAAACAACAGCATTGTCTATTTCAGAGGCAGGTTGGGATGTTGTAGTCATAAGGAAGTTGCTCCTCCAAATAATCATTGTGTTACAAGTTTAATAACATATCTTGTTAGGCTTAATTCGGAAAAGATGCACGTTTAGGGCTGACAAGGACTTGCACATATGTATTCAACTGAAGCCTGCAGATGCCGTGCACAAGATGGGGTAACTCTGACAAAGTGGATGCTGTGGCAGGAGAGCAATGAAAGACTAACCATCGCTGTTATACTTCAGTGAATAAGGCTTAGTGTAACTTCCAGCTGAGGACATGTAATCAATCTTTATACGAGCTTATTAGCAGTGTTTGCCTTATGCTGCTCTTTACTGGAAGAAAACAAGAGCCTCATAGTGCAGCAATATTTCCCCCCCACCCCCACTTTTTTTAAATAAAAAAGCAGCAGATGAGGCTTAGCACTTCTTTTGTAATAGTTCTTACTGCTTTGCTCAATCAAGAAGAACTAGTACAAAAATTAAATAATAATAAAAAAGGAAAAGAAAAAAAAAGGGGAGGGGGGGGAAGCAAGGGAAATTATTTTTCTTCCTCTAAATCTGAGTAACCAATTTCTAGGCTAGACTAATGTTATTTCATAGCACCTGCTGCACTGATGCTCTCCTATCCTCCTATGGGCCTATGCTGTTCTACTCTGACTGACCTGCATTACGGAATCTCACTGTCTTCCCCAGTTTCTCTTTGGCTTTGACCCTAAACTCCATTTTGTGCTACAACATCGCAGGAGATCCCCATGATCATTCTCACTCTGCTGCCCCTCACCCCTATCCCTGCTCACACGGCGTTTTGTTTCCCAGTATTTTTCGTTTTTTGCTTTCAAAACGTTCAGTTTTCCTTCCAATAGTTCACTTTTTCATACAAGTAACACACCCTCAATCTGCTGCCCCACTGTTTTCCACCTTGGATATATACATCTTCAGGGCATCAGCCACAAGAAGCTTTGCCAACAACGGAGAGATTCAGTAACGATGTTGCGTACCAAAAGATCTTCAATTCTTGGCTCAAACAATTATATTTAAGCACTAGATAAATAAGTGCACATTGCAACTTAATCTTTCAATGGTTTAGACTTGCAATTATCTGTGTAATTATAATACTTGAAAGGCAATGAATGAAATGGCAGGAGTTTAGAGCTTAATTTATTTTTTTTCCTTAACATTTATGAAGAAAATAAAGATCAGACTAATTATCGAACTCTGTGTCAAAGCAAGGTTAACAAATCATGTTTGATTGAGTCAAAAATCAGCAAGAATTTACTTAGGCTTGCACAATGAAAGGTGACAGGAAATTGTTCAGCTGGGGACTTAACATAATTAAAAAAAATCATTTTTAATGCTATTTTCTTTAACAGTTTATTAATTGCTGCCTGAAATACTTTTCTGAAACACAACGAGCTGCAAATGAATTCATAGGCTATTAATCTGCTGAACATGGCACAGGAGGGAAAGCTCATTAGATGAGTTGATGCAATTACTGGTATTACATAACCATCTTGACAGAAAATAGAGTAAATTATGAACAACATTATTCAGTTTAAGTTGCTACTTTAAACATTAAAATTTGCAAGTAAAAATCAGTGCAAATAAGAAAACCTAAACAAAAAATAAAAAAATAGAGACCATAGAGAAGAAAATAAAAGGATCTACTTCTTTGAAATATATGAAACCACCCCAGTAACACAGATATTTATTTAACCACAGGAAACAATGTGCAAACAACAGAACTCTATTCACTGCAACCAAATTTTAATTTGATGTAAACCATTCTATTATTCATCAGCACAAACCCATAAAGGACACATTATCTGTAGCATGATATTGACGTTGACATTGGATTACTGTGTTTTCAGGGCACTCAGACACATGACACCCTTTATGTCTGTTTTGCTCTCTCTTTCTCACTCTTTTCCTAAAATAGCTCTACATCAGTGAGACAAGAGTGTCTGGCCAGGATTTTCTCAGCCCATGCAGTTTCGCAGACTGATTTGTGTATCATGGTCTACAAATTCTACTATTTTTAAATTTGCTCTAATTCTTAGTTTCATGGGAATTAGCACTGCTCTCTTTTTTAGTTTTGTCCAGATTCAAAGGAACTTACAAACAACAAGTAATTCATCTGTAAGAGAGACTATTGTCTCCATTTTTCACAGGGGGGAATTAAAGCTAAGGTAAAAGTGGCTCATCAAAAATAGACCTACAACCAATATTTGAAATGAATATGAAATTTGTCAAATTCCACGTATTCAAAATTGCAACTGTGAAATGAACCAAGGGCCAGATTTGAAAATCTTCATTTACTAATTTAGCGCAAGGTTTGACTAGGCACGTTTATCCGTTCAATGAGTGCCACTTCCTGTAATTTGCTACTCCTTATTTCAGCAGTGCTATTTTGTATTGGTTATTCATGTATTTGGTGGTTGTTTTACTATGTTAAAGTATAGATTGGGTCATCTGTGCCCCATAATGCAGGCAGAAAAGGGATGGGTAAGGTGGAAATACATGAACCAAGAGTGGAAGGCACAAAGAGTAAAAACAAATGTGACAGTAACCCTCTCTGGCCTGCGGGCCTCTTTCACATTTGTTATCGGGCCCCCAAATGTTCACCCAGACTGACCCTGGGTGTGTTGGCAGCAAGTCTGGTCTTTCACCTCAGCAAATGGCTGAAGTCACAGCCTGGGCTAGCGTGAACCCGACTGGCGCAAAGTGGGTCAGAGCGTGTTCCCTAAGCCTAGATTGGGTCCACCTTGATCAGCCACCATGGTGGCTGACATAGGCTGCTATTTATTTATTGAATTAATTCATTAATTAAACTTATATGCTGCCCTTCCCATAATGGCTCAGGGTGGCTTACAATTCATAATACAACAACAATAAAAAACAATAAAATTCCTAACAAACACCCACACCCTCCCCCCCAAACCTCCCCCCAAACCACCAAACAATCCCCTACTTATCCCCACCCACCAAATGCTTTTTCAAATAAGAAAGTCTTGCACCGCCTCTGGAAGATGCTCAGGCTGGGGCTTAAACAAACCTCCTGGGGAAGGGAGTTCCACAAAACTGGGGCAGCAACCGAGCCCGCCATCCTGTGCACCCCCATCCCACGGACATGGAACCTGCAAGAGGGCACCCCCAGCTGAACATAGGGGCCACAATGGAACATGGTAGGACAGGAGGTCTCAGATATATGGGGTCCAGACCGTTTAGGGCCTTAAAAGTCAAAAACAGCACCTTGAATTGTGCGTGGAAACCTATGGGAAGCCAGTGCAGACTTTGGAGCGCCAGTGTAATGTGCTCCTGGAAACTCATCTCAAAAAGGAGCCAAATCACTGCATTCTGCACCAGCTGCAGCTTCTGAACGGTCATTAAGGGCAGCCGCATGTATTGCAGTAATTGAGCCTCGAGGTGATGAAAGCATGGATGATAGTGGCCTGATCCAAGTCAGAAAGAAAAGGCCACAGCCTCATCACCAGATGGAGTTAGTGAAAAGCGATCCTAGCCATCGCTGTAACCTGATACTCCAGGCGCAGCGAGGGATCCAAAAATACTCCAAGGCTGTGGACCTGATCGACCAGAGGGGGCTGGACTCCATCAATAACAGGTGTCCCAATTCCCTCCAAGTCACAAGGCTGGCCAACCATCATCACTTCAGCCTTGTCTGGATTCAGCTTCAATCGGCTCACCCTCATCCAGTTCCCGACATCAGCTAGGCATTCAGTAAGCATTGAGACTACAGGACCTGGGTTGGGTGACAAAGAGAGGTAGAACTGAGTGTCATCTTCATATTGATGGCATCTCACCCCAAACCTCCGAATGACCTCACCCAGCGGACTCAGATACACATTGAACAAAAGGGGAGACAGAATAAAACAATGCGGGACTCTACAGGGGAGGTCCTGAGGAGACAATGAGCAATCTCCCATCACCATCCACTGGGACCTCCCCGACAGGAAGGGATGGAACACCCAAGAGCAGTCCCACACACCCCCACCAGGTCCCGCAGTCGTGTCAGCAACACCTCATGTTCAACTGTATCAAAGACTGCTGAAAGATCTAATAAGATCAAAAGGGTAGAATGCCTTCTGTCCATCTCAAGGCTCAGATCATCGACCACGGCGACATGAGCATCTCCATGCCACACCCAGGATGAAAGCCTGACTGAAACACATCCAGAAATCTGACAGCATCAAGGTGAGTCTGGAGTTGTTGGGCAACCACCCATTCAATAACCTTCCCTAAAAAGGGAAGGTTAGAGATAGGTTGGTAGCTGGCTGGGGACTCAGCATCCAAGGATGGTTTCTTAAGCAGGGGCTGGACCACCACAGTTTTAAGGGTGTTCGACACCCTCCCTTCCTGTAGGGAGGCACTGACCACCCCAGTCAACAACTGCCCCAACATTTCCTGGCTAGCTTTCACTAGCCAGGATCAAACAAGGATCTAGTTCACAACTGGGTGCCGTCGTCACCCCAAGCACCTCCTCCGCATTGGTGGGTGATACCAATTGAAACTGATCCAAATAAACAGGCCAAAACTGAGCCTCCATAACCTCAGACTCTGATCATGCAGATGAAAAGGCAGCACCAAAGTTGTGGTGAATACAAGCAATTTTATATGCAAAGTAGTTAATTAAAATGTCACAATGGGCATTTATAATACTCCATTTGCTGGCAGAGGCAAACTGGATTTACCAAGCCCCTCACCACCTGGAACAGCTCTGCTGGACGAGACTTTGCAAATGCTATGATAGCAGAGAAAAAAGCTTTCTTCGCTGCTATCACAGCGATGGCATAGTCCTTCAAAAACTATCGGTCGGCTTCAGCATGAGTCGAGCGCCACTTGTCGAGATACCATTCCACAAAGCGACCAGGTCATCAACAGAGCAGCCGTCAAGGTCAGTGGGTCTATCCCCCAGAGTGTTCTGGAAGCCAATTGGATTCATCAGTCTCCCGCATGCTCTTACATTAAAACATTAGTGTAAAAGAGCTTTAAAGTCTCGTTCTAATCATCCTTCTTACATAAATGTCTTCAGCTTTCTGCTGTTCCTTCAGATGTGTGTATAAACAAAGGCATGTTTGTTGGAGGGGTCAGTGAGGTGGTCGGTAGTACCGGTACATGGTGGTCATTATGGTGGGGGCAGGGCCCCGGGTGCAGCGTAGGGTCAGGCAGCCGCACGTTTGGGAGTCTCCCTGCCTCTTGCTCAATGAATGTTTGTTCTGGGGCCTGACCCAGTCTCGTTTGCTTTCACCCAAAGTACTGAATGCCAAAACAACAACCAAGTAAATAAGGTAATGAGTAACAAGCTGCTGAACATACAAGTGTTCAGTGTCACCACTACAACAATTTGAAATCAAAAGTTTGTTTCTGAAAACAAATGCGGCTGTATGTATGTTTATTGTGGCATTAGCTTCCGCCATAGCCAAACAAGACACTACAGCCATAGGCCAGCACCACAATACACAATATAACACACAAAACGAAAACAATAACAACAATAGAAAAAATATAATATACATAATACTTCCAATAAAATCATCCAAAAATGTTTAAAATAATCTGATCAATCAACCCCCCTATAAATGGGGATCCGATGATTAACATCTGCCACATAACAATTGACTCTATTGGGAGTCCAAAATGGCACCCCCTGAGAATTCAATGTCCCTAGACACTCAAAAGTCTAAGTGATACAATAATAAGATTGAGCAGGGATAAAAAACCTATTTCAGCCAAGATATAATAGGTATATCGGTCAATACATAGGGGAAACTAGCTGCAATAAGGGGGAAGCAGTCGCAGCACTGAAATCAAGTATCTCGATTTAAGGGAAACTTCGACCTCCATCCTAGCTATTTGCCAATTGCTTAGTTTTTGTCAGTTTATCATGGACCCACTCCCTTCTTTTGGTAGCCAACCAAACAAAGGTTGCTATAGCGACCATCTCGCTAGTTTCTTCCAAACCCATAAGGTACTTATAACTGCCTTCAAGGGCAAGGGACCAGCCCCTACCCAGTAGCGGAGCCAACCAGGCCTGGCGTAAGTGAGTATAATACGGACAGCACAGCAAAAAATGTTCCAGCGTCTCCACCTCCCCCAGACTACATGAGCAGCAACGTAAATCAAAAGGGATTGATAACTGCCTGCCTTCTGTTACTGCCGTCCGAACCAGGTGGAAACGTGCCAGGGTGTAGCACCTACGGAGTCTAGGGTCCCTAACTTTATCCAAATAAGGTTCAAAGGACCCAGTACATTTAATCTGGTACAACACAGGGGCAACCTTCCAAGTGCTCAATAGTTCCAGATCCTCCTGAAGAGCCACATCCCTAGCCCTAGTTTCCACCTCCCTCCAAATACAGGCAGGATCTTTCCCACAAAAATATGTAAGGGAGAAGCCAAGATTTTTAAGCAGCCATCCCAAGTATAACAACCAGGGGTAGCCACATATTCCTGTGTGGGAAAGTTTTTCCCTTAAACATAGGAGGGGTAGGTCAAATTCCTGACAAGTTAGTAGCTTCAACCAATATCTTAAGAAGGTGAGTCTTGCCAGTAACCCCAACGCTCTCACCCCTACTTCCAACCTGATAACTGCTCCCGGGACACTATTTCCCACTCCTAGCAGCCTCCTCAAAAATACATTATGTACTCGTTCCAGTTTCCTAATGTCCGGGAAGGGGATGAGTTCCAACCCAAACAGGGCCGAACTTGGCACTTTGGCGCTGTATACCTGAAGAAAAGCAGAGACAGAGACCCCCTGCGAGGCATAAACAGCTCTGGTAATAGCCTGTGCCGCTTGCCGAGCTTTCAATGACCTGTTGGCCAGGTGCATGCTCCAAGTTCCCTTATTGGAAAACGTCATCCCCAAGTAAGAAAAGGAAGAGATGATATCAAGCTCCCCAGCTGCTGTTCTCCACTTGGTGGGGAGCTTCCTCTTCCCATAGACCAAGATTTTAGATTTGCATGGGTTCAATTCTAGCCCATTCCTTATGCAACAGAGATGGAATTGGTCAATTGCCCTTCGTAACTCAACCTCAGTTTGAGAAATAAGAACCACATCGTCTGCAAACTGCAGAAGACAGACCTGAGTGTTATCCTTGGGGGATGCACATCTATTGCTTGGATACAGCTTACCAGGTCAGACACATACAGGCTAAATAACTGAGGTGCCAATACGCACCCAACAAATGCGGCTGCAGAGTCCGTTCAGCTCTAGACAAAAGCTAGTCATTATCAGAGCTGGAACCAGAATTAAGGAGTTTCGCTCTATGAAGTGCTTAGGGCATGAGACTACACTTCTCTCAGATTTTGGATAGTGATTCTGCTCTCATAGATAAAATGTTATTTTTACACTTCAACCTCTCCCGGACGTACTGAAAGTCAACTTTGCTCAGTAACTAAGGGTAATTTCAGATGTGACGGAGCAAAAGCTGAACCCTGGACCGGGATCCATCTCGGATCCCAGTCCGTGATCAGACCGGCTATCCATTAGACGTGCCGGCCTGATCGCAGAGGGGACTCTCGGAGGGGGTGCGGCTGTGTGACGCACCACACGGGATCCACTGTGATTCAGTGTGGTGAGCAGCGATCCCGTAACGTCTGAAAATACCCTAAGTTTCTCCACTGACTTGCTGTGACTAACGTAAATCTCTGTGGCTCTTACCATCTCATTCCTTCTCCAGCCACAGTTGTCTATATCATCTAGTCAAATTGAAAGCTCAAAAGGACAGGACTGGTCTCTCACTAAGGGTGAAATCCTGATTCCACTTAACCGCAGGAGCGTTGCCCTTGATCTTCCCTACTGAAGTCATTATTTCACAGTATGTCCAGGGAGCTGTGTTCATTACATTTTCCCCACTAGTGGGAATGGGGAGGAAGTGATTTGTGGATCACTGCAGTCTATGGTCCTTTTCACACAGACACTCTAACACTGATAAAATGGGTGTTACTTTTTATTATACGTGTTGCAGGGCACCCATAGAGCACACCTGCAGCCCTGCAACATGTAGAAAAAACGTAACACCCATTTTATCAATGTTAGAGTGTCTGTGTGAAAAGGGCCTATGTCTTTGCCTACCACAACAAGGCCCTTAATCTTGGCAGAGTATATGCACTACTCACAATAATAAACTGTATATTTATAGTTCCACCCCACCAAATGGTGCTCCTAGTGATTCACAACATAAAAGTACAATCATATACAAACAATAATGTTTCCAAAACTGGGAGGCAGTTCATCAGCCACACAAAATAAATGCGTTAGAGAATGGCCTAGATTTTGTAAAAGAAAAATAAATAAATAAATAAATAAATACAGTCTTATAAGAACATATTAATGAACTACTTTTTCCCATACATTGATTTTTGTTTCCAAATAACAGGGAAATGAATACACCCATGATCTGCTGCTCCCTGTTGCTGTCGTTAAAATCCTATGAACCCACTTCACTAACTGGGTGGCCGGTTCTACTCTTGCCACCCCACTGCTGGAAGCTGCTTGTGAGCAAGGGCAGTCTTTGGCCTTGGGTATTTTTTCACCTTCTTTCAATAAAAATACAGGCTTTTCCATTTTGCTTTTTTATAAGTAACCTACAGAACTAAGCCATACAGTGCACACAGAGTATTTGACACAGTTGAAGTCATGCGTTCATTCCTCCTTTGCCCTCAGGAGCAGGCATTTGGGTTGCTATTTGCAGTTGTCCACCATGATTAACTTTCCCATTTGGGTCTGGTTAAGTATTGTAGGCTTGTTTTCCTACATGGCCTCTGGAGTACCTTTCGCTGTCCTTTGTTCATGGCATTCATGCCGTAAGGAGGTAATATAGCTGTAGCAAGTCAGCACTGCAGTAAAAATAGAGGTGAAATGGGAAAAGGGTACATTTAAAAGCATATATTCTAAAAAAAAACCCCAAACCTCCAACAAACATGCCTTTGTTTATGCACACATCTGAAGGAACAAGCAGAAAACTGAAGACATTTATGTAAGGATGATTTAAAAAGGCTTTTAAGCTCTTTTAAATTAATCGTTTTAAAGGGAACACACTAAAATGGATAAATCCTATATGTTAACACTGTGGTGGAATGCCCCCTGAATTCTAAATAGCGACTGTTTGAAAATAAATTCTGTGTTCTGCTGCAAAGAAGCTTAGAAGAACAAATGCTGTTTATGTAGATCCGACAATGTTTTGGGGCCTGCTACTGAAAATTAGCAAAGGGAGTACAATACGTTATGCAAAAGGCATGGTCTCCATCCATGTAGTACTAGTAATATATGCTGACTGTCCACAGCATCTAGGTTAAAAAGACACACACAGCACATTCTCATCCCAACATTCACACTGTGTATGCAAAATAGAATTCTGCTGGAGTTTCCAACACTAACTCAGACGTGACTTTTCAGCAAAGGTGGCTTCAGGTAAGTGTCTTTTATGTATTTTCACTAGACAATGGATAAAAACAGAGGTGACAGTGGTTCGCTGTGGCCTGGATGTCTGTGCAAGTGCCACCAGATGTTAGCCCGGGATTGCCCTGGGCCGTGTTGGTGGCTAGCCCGGGCTTTGACCTTGGAAAACCTCCGAGGCCACAGCCCGAGCTAAGGCCCTCCCGATTAGGCTAAAGCGGGCTATCACATCTGTTTGGGTGGCAGACATGGCCTGTGTTGGGGACCACCATGGCCAGCTGCCACGGCTGGCTGTCACTGGCTGCTATGGCTGCCGTTCATGGCGGGGTGTGTGGGAGGTGTTATATTGGGTTGGGGCTGGCTGGCCGGCCACAGATTCCTGTTTCTCTCCATCCTCTCTGGGCCCTGGCCACAGGAATGTTTGTTCTGTGGCCCTGACTGGACCACGTCTGCTGCGGCTTCCCACTGTGCTGCAATCACGTTTGTTTTTAACCCAATCTCGAAACTGCCCATAGTTTATTTAAGCACTTTTGAGAACCAAACAAAATGGAAGAAAGCTAAAAGGCACTTAACTGACCTGATTTTCCTTTCCCATAATAAGACTCCAAAACTGACTTGACAAGGCCCACCCCTGTTGGACCTTTTCGTGGTGGGCCGGACGGCTTTGCAGTGGCTTCATTCAAAAGCCGCTGAGGTCACATAGATCTAAATTTAAATCAAGTCTTACAACTGGAGTATCATACTGGCACTGGAATCATAAATCCAAACCCTCTTTGACATCCTGGGAATTACAGTACTGTCGCTCTCAGCAGGACTACTCGCTGAAATCAGCACATGCTGCTAAACACTAGACAGAACTAGAAGAATCTTTAAGTTCCCCTTTGCATGCCTTGGGCCTTATTCTGCTCTCAGTTATGCAGCTGAAATGCAAGAATAATTCTACTGAAGTTAAATACCTGTTAATTCCTTTGCAAAACCTATAACAGCTTTACTAGGACCAGGACTACAGGCTGCTGTGCAGTGATCTTTACTCCCCACATAGTGGGGGAGTAGATGAATGCCTGACTCGCACAGAAACCAAACCATGCTGCTGTGGATGAAAAACAGAATGCATGGACAGTCACTCTTCCTACATTCTAAGTTTGAAGCCATGACTTTCTACTTCCCAGAGGGAGTCAGATTTAGGAGTTCCTCAGTGCTCACCTTGAGATGTTTGCTATTTTCTTTTCCTATACCTGTTTTTTCCAGGGGAGTGGAAGTATTTAGGCTTCTGCAGCCACTACAGGCTCCAATCAGGTTCGAGGTTCCTTCTAAGCATGGTCAAGTCAAAAGTCCTCCTGAGTCATGTGACTCATTGGGCATGTGCATAATGTGTGTCAGTTTTAATGGCCTACAGAGGATGAAGGAGTTAAATGACCACATTTAATTTCTTAACCAAATGGAGAAAGTACCCATTTACAGATATGTGCAGCGTAGGCAGCCATCTGGTGTAAGCCCTGTTGGTATATGCAACATCCACAAGTTAATGCCTGCTGTATTAAGAATAGTAATTGGCTATAGAGTCACCAGATGGTGTACATGGAAGGGAGATGGGGTTTTGCAGTTGAATTCCTTTGTGTAACCACTCCTTCTTCCCTTCTCTCTCATTGTCTCAGTCTCCATTTTGTCTTCTTACTAGTTAGATGCAACTAAGGATCTGTGCCTGAGAAAGCTTAAGTAAAGTTCTGTTTTAAACCTTCAGCTGCATTTGTCCTTACTGACTGCGAATCAGTTATTACTCTGCAACAGGTTATGGGCCCAGATCTCTTCAGAACAGCCCAGAACAACTCTAAAGACTAGAAGTGAGGTGAAAGGAAAAGAGGTCCAAAGAAAACTCCCAGAGGAGGCCTACTAACTGTAAGTGAGCAGAAGAACCAGAATCCCAATCTGAGGGGAGGGAAGCAAGCATGGCCAGCAGCTCTGAATAAAAGCTTTCAGTCTGCAAGCTGAATAACACAAACGACCAGTTGTGGAAATTCAAAGTAGAAATGCTCCTATCCAGAGATGACCACT
>QEPC01012329.1:1162581-1180453 GCA_003113815.1 Sphenodon punctatus
AAGAAGAAGAAGAAGAATATAAAGCATAAAGAAAATGGAATAGCTTCACAGCCTAAAGGCTATCATTCACACTGAGTTGCGCTGCCAGGTTCAGAGAATGTCCAGCACAAGGCACGAACACAGCTTGGCTGTTCATGTTTTTTATGCAATCTTGTAGTCCCAGATATTGACCGGTCAGATTCCTGGTGTTGCTATATATCTGTCCTCTGCAATTCATGATGTCAATGTCATACTTCTGAAGAAGGTTAATGACATTTCCAACATACGTTTTCTTCAGTGTGGCAGTCAATTGGCATAAAGCACAAAAATCACTCCTTCACTTCTCCATTCAAGCAGTACCAAAAAATTGATGCGAAACTGATCTGTATGAGAAATATCCAGTGTAGAGTCAATGATAAGAGAAAAGTATTCTCATACAAACTTCATTCCCTCCCCATTAGCTCAATCGGTTCATCACATATCTGTGAGGAAATGTATGAAGCATGACCCTTTCCTTTATTTCCATGTTTTCTCAGGTGCTGTTCAAGAAAAGGATCAAATTTGGCAATAAGTTCAATTGATCCAAGCTAAGTTCCATTGCTGGGTGATCCCAAAGTCTGGTTGTCACCATAGTATGGAAGTCCTTTTTCTGTGAGAAACTTAACAACAGCAACCATTGCTTCAGTATTTCTTTCCAGAATCGAATTTCTTTTCACATCTGGCTCTTAAAATGTTCATCCATTGTACCTGTTCTGTTCTTCTGTAAAAGGCAAATCATAATACACTTTTGGCGTCAAGTGCTGTTTTCGTCTCCCTGATTTTTCTTCACATTTTTTCCAATTTGAAAAACCTCCTTCCACAAAAGCATTTTCCATCACTGTGGATGAGTGAAAGAGTTTGCAGGCAAAGCAGAAAACATCTCCTGTTGATACCGAGGCTGTTTTTAGATGATACATTAGCATTTTCTACTGGTTTTTATGTTGTTATAAAGGTGATTGTCTATACAGTTGGAACATTAAAAATGTTGACACGTCTGGTTTGCTTCTGGGTTTTAGAATGTTGTTATAAAACACTTTTTTTTATAAAACACTTTTTTCAAGAACATAAATAGTGCCATACTGGGTCAGACCAATGGTCCATCTAGCCCAGCATCCTGTCTCTGACAGTGGCCAATCACGGTGGCTTGGGAGAAGCACCCAATAGGTCACAATGGGGGATCCATTCCCTGTTGTTTTCCCCCCAGCTCCCGTCATGTTCCCTGATTCTGTCTGGCTAAGTAATAGCTGCTAACAAATGTTTTATAAAAACGTTATTGCAACAGAGCAGTTATTGAAACAGTACTATCCCTTTAAGGAAGCCAGTTCTGAGCTGCAGAGGCTCACATGACTTGCGTGTGGTCAAGCCAGCCCAGAAATAAATAGTCTCTGGCTAGCTCAGTCAAGAAGGTTGTTTAATCCTGATGAGAGGCAGAATCAGGGAGGAGACCAGGAGAACCAGAGGGGAAAAGGGCCAGAGTTAAGTAACAGAGCTCTGAATTTGGACAGTTGTCAACTATGCTAAGGGCTGCTATGTTTGGCCACTAAGCCAAGCTATTGTAAAAGCTTGTTGGGAAAAAGCCTACACATAACCCTGAGCAAGAGGAGGGCACAAGGCTAAGCAGTGTGGACCCTAGGTTGAGCAACGGAGAATCAGTTGAAGACATGGAACTGTAAGTGCGGCTGAGACAAGAGCTGAGTGGCTAAGGACTGGGTTTGGTTACTTGAAGGAAACCTCTGGAGAATCCATAGAGCACTGTGTTAAACTGATGTTAACGTGTGGACTTGTATAATAGCTGAGGACTAGGAATAAAGGGGGCAACCCAAAGTCTGCGCACATGCACCATGTATGTCGTGTGCACGCAATGCACACGTACAGGATGAATATGGTGTATACATTGCACACACTGCATACAGCATTTGAGCCTTAGATCATCCCCCAAATCCCTACCACAAGTACAACCTTTATTCACATTAAGCAGTTCAATTACAATGACATCTGTGTGTGTGCGTTGAAAGTATGCGGACAAGAGCACAGAACCGTACTCCCTGAATATGGAAACATTTTGTGCAGAAATAAATAACTGCACAAGAAAGCAATGGAGAATTGAAACCAATCTGATAATGTTTAATGTTTGCAGAATGATTTCCCCTCTCAAAAAAAGTCTATGAATTTCTAATTTGATTTTTGTTAAATTTCTTCATAGTTTTCTTTAGGACTGTCTGTCTGTGTCTGTGTCTGTGTCTGTGTGTCTGTGTGTGTGTGTGTGTGTGTGTGTTTTAATGTTTCTGAAAACCAAACAGGTCTATCGAAAAATTATACTACCTGTAAAAATTGCAGTTTCAACATAATAGCCATTTTCTCTAGGAAAAAAGGTGCATTTAAACTATAAAGATTCAGCTGAGTAAGAAACATATCCAGATTCCATGCCACCCATATTGCAGATTATTTTTTAGTCCTGCAATAGTCCTGGGGAAGCATTTATTAAAGCCGGATGTCATTTTAACCTAATTTCTTCTTCTTACTAGTATCTGCACTTTTCTTATCCTCTGATTTCTGTAACTTACAAATAATCAACTGTATGTTTTATTTTGACTCCAGGTTGACAATGACATAAATACAGACCACATTTCTACTTCAAGTGGGTTCTTTTGTTCGAGTGTTAAGTTCAAGAAAAGAGTGGTTTGTATTTGGAACGTCCATGTCCTGCTCTCTGTTGTGGTACTATGTTTCTTACTGCATGATCCTTTGCAGGAGCAGCTTGTGTGGCTTTGAGTCCCACTGAAGTGAATGGGGCTCACATATGAACTCACTACTAGTGTGTGTTATCCTTTCAGAGGATCACACTGTCCATGTCTGTGCCAGCAATAGTTTATTACATGCAGGGGTTTTTCAGATTACTCATATATCTTATCCTGTCAAACAGGAAACCAACTGTTCTATTCTCACATTCGAGTTCCTGCTCTGTTCTCTACCTAGGGAGTTTCAGATCATTTAAGCAAGGAAGCTACTTAAATTAGGTTTTTAGTGTAAATTACAGTTTGGTTATAATTCTGTCATTAGGTTTAAGTAATCCACTGAAGTCTTCTTAAGGGAAAATCTAAGAACAAGAACTTCATTTTCTATTTTGTAAGGGCTACAGCCCGTTATCTGGAATGAACGTGCGCATATGCACAATCTTATCTTGCTAACAGGCACAAACTTATTTTCAAGCACTAACCACCACAGTATTGTTTCCATTTATTGATTTGTTTTTAACATATGAATAGGCATGAATATTAGACCCTCAGTAGTTACTAAGGGATGATTTTCGACCATTCCTTTCCTCCCTCTATTGGTTCCCTCTCCCTCTTTGCATCCAGCACAAATTCCTTGTCTACACCTTCAAAGTCCTACATGGCTCTGCTCCTTCCTAGCTTTCTGCCCTTATTTCCTGCTACAATCCCATCCAGGAACTTTGTTCCTCTTGGGGCACTACCCTAACCCAGACTCTCCTGCTCCCTAAAGCGTCTTCACCCCTTCTTTTGTCTATCCCCTATGCCTAGAACTCCCTCCCTTAACACGTCTACTCTGCTCCTTCCCTCTTTTCAAATCTCTCCTTAAAACCTACTTCTTGCATCAAGCTTTCCCTTTCTCCTCACCCCATGATTGTCTATCCTCCTCGTCCCCTGCAACAGAGCCAAGCATATGCACCTGCAACTTCTCAACTTCATAAATATATCCATGTCTCTCCCTGTATCCATTTTAGACTGTAAGCCTATTGGGGCAGAGACTTCTCTCTTATCACAACTGTTCAGTGCCAGGCACATTGGTATAATAATAATAATAATAATAATAATAATAATAATAATAATAATAATAATAATAATAATAATAAATATATGCAACTGGAAAGTTCCAGCTTCAGAATTCTAGCCATTTTTGGTCACATGTTTAATGACAAACAGCATTAATGTCTATTGTGAAAATACAAACATTCAATGCCAGATTTAAAGTTGTTAATGCAGCCTATGTACATATGCATTATGGCTAAATGGCCACACATTCCCTTTTCTCCCTCCTGGATTCTGATGCATACTAAAAACAACTTACATTCTTTGGACATTCCCACTTCGAAGCACTTCTGTAGTCTGCAGTACTGGCAGCGATTCCTAGTAACTTTATTAATAACGCAGTTCTTATCTCGGTGACATGTATAAACCATGTTCTTCTGAATACTTCTGCGGAAAAACCCCTAAAAATAAGCAGAAAAAAATAATAATGGAATCAAATGTCTTATATCACCAACAGTTCTCTTAAGGACTGTAACATAATGCTTGATTATGCTAACTTTAAAGTTTTTATGAAATATTAAAATTCTAATATCCTCCCCTTGTAGCACTCGAAGCACCATTTAATTAGAGAAAAACAAGGCTATTTACAACCAGGGTAAATACAACCAATGCTCAGGACCAGCATTAAAAAAACAAGGTGCTAAGTTATACTGGATTTTTGTAACTCCCTCTTCTATGGGCTGTCAGCAGTGCTTCTCCATCACTTCCTGCCTGTTCAGAATTCGGCAGCGTGGCTGCTTACTGGTTTGGGCAGCCGTGATCACATTATGCTTGCCCTGCATTCACTGGCTGGTTGTAGAGCAATGGATTGAATTTAAGATTGTGCTGCTGGTTCACAGGGTCCTGAATGGTATTGGCCCTGGCTACTCCTGACCTACCCTAGAGCCTGTTGGTTATCTGCACTCTGAAACCACTTGTTGTTTGGGGATCCTGCCACTGCGTCGCAAGTCAGCAGGAGGTCGGTGGGCTGTGGTGGGCCCCTCAGTGAGGAACGTGCTTCCTCTGGATGTTCGTCTCAATTCACCCATGGTGACGGTTCGGTGACTGCTGCTGGTGCAGAATGTGGCGGCCTGCCTCCTTACAGGGTGAGGCCACCGGGAGCATATGACACCAGTGCTCCGTTCTCTGCACTGGCTGCCTGTAGTCATCCAGGCTCGATTCAAGGTGCTGGTACTTATCTATAAAGCCGTAAACTGCCTGGGTCCTACCTACCTCCAAGACGCCCTCACTCCCTGGACCAGACCCTGCAGTCGATCGGGGGCGCCTTTCCTGAAGTCCCCCTGGGTTTCTCGGGGGGTGACTAAAGAGAGGACATACTCGGTGGCCGCACCTAGGCTGTGGAACTTCCTCCCGGGAGAGGCCTGGCTGGCCCCGGACTTCCCTTCTTTTCGACGATCATGTAAGACCTGGCTGTTCTGCCAGGCTTTTGGTGAGGACGATGGGAGGTGGGTAGAGGGCTAGGGCGGGTGGGTTTTTATTATATTTTTTAACTTCTTTCTATTGTTATAAATTGTTTTAATATATTGCTCGTATATTTATATTGTTAGCCACCCTGAGCTGCCTGTGGCAGGAGGAGTGGGACAAAAATTCTTAAAATAAATATATAAATTCTTCCCTCCTCACACCTTTAAAAAGCACCTAAAGATTTATTTATTTTCCAGGTGCTTTTAGGATCCACTACTGGTTCCCCTTAATGTGTGTTTTCTTCCCTGCTACCTTCCTTTTTAAAAATGGTTTTTATACAGTTTTATATTTTAAATAGTTTTTATGTTATATTTTTATGTGATATTGCACTCCAAGTGCCATCTGGTGGTGGGGCACTATTAGAAGTTATTATTACAACTACAACACCCAGGCTAAAATAAAAAATGTCAGGAAGGGTTTATGGACTTAGTTATCAACTCTGTAAACAACATTCTCATCGTAACCAAGCCAAGTACGTGCACTTGAGACCTCGCATCTTCATGAATGTTAGACCCCTTGTCTCTCCCTCTGTTCCCCTTCCTAAGTCTCTCCCCCAGCTCCTGTCTCTCAGATTGTAAGCCCTAGGGGCAGGGACCGTGTCTATTTTATTACTTTGTAAAGTGCCAGGTACACTGCTGGCACTATATAAATGTTTGTTAATAATAATAATAATAACTGAATCTCTTGACTGATTTTAAAGTGAATCAAACTTCATAGTCCTCTATGATTCACATTCTCCTACTCACAGGATTTTTATTCCTATTCATGACAGAAGGATTTCTACTATTAATTTTGCATTTAAAAAGTGAGGTAGTTTTACATGGGTCCAGACTTCAGGTACAATGCACAGGTCTCCCACTGAAATCAGTGGACGTTGCACCTATGGAAGATTTGCTCTGGCTGAAAATGTTGAAACAACAGACCTGGTATGGTTCAAGGACTGAAGAGGGCAGTACCAGTTGACAAGGTCAGAAGGTACGTGAATCAAGAAAGAGCAAACTTTGTCTGCAAACTGGGGACAAGGTTTGGTGATCACACTCCACAGGGTAAGTACAGAATTCTTGTCCTTATTACTCGTTATCCCATAAGGATGGGGCTCACCTCTCTGTCTAAAGAGCAGACCAACAGGAAGGGAGTGATTACTGCCACATAAGGAATCCAGCTGGAGTTGGAAGAGGGGAAGGTAGTCAAGCAAGCTGCTGGCATCGCTTTGTGGGAGGTGTCCAGTGCAGGCAGCGCTGCTCAGTCACTCTGTTAATATGGTGTCTAATCCAAGAATAACCGAGTTAAAATCAAGACTGAAGGGATCTCTTGAAGGTAAAGAAAGGCTCGTAAGTCCTCAAGTGGACTTGCGGCCCTTAAAAGCTGGAATGAGCAGGGCTGCACCCCTACTACTCCCATGCCTTCACCTCTTACACAAGGGAGAAATAGTGAGTTCCTGTGAACTATGGAATTGTCAATGGAAAGTTAATCTATATGCGACAACTTGTCATCAACACCCCAAATGAATTAACGCTGATTAACCCTCCCTGAGCCCTTGCCATGTTGGGAAAGGGCCACACATTCACAGAACGGCCCCAGAGGCCATTTTGTGCATGTGCAGTGAATTTTTGTTTTAGCAAGATTCTCGCGAGATTTTCGAAACCCTTAGCATGATCGTCCCAAGAACTCGCTAGGGTTTCTCAATTCTCGTCAGAATCAAATAGATTCTCATTTCAACCCTAGTCGGGGCTAGCTTTTACTAAGATCCATCAGGAGGTATGGGGAGTTGTGGGCATTTTAACCAACTTTCACATACATAACCAATGGACACAGCAAACTTTACAGATCAGATCACAGCTAAAACTACCCATCCCATTTCCCAAAATGTCCATTAAACATTTACAGTTTTTATTGTGTCCTGCGTTTTGTTTATGCTTTACTAGCAGTCAATATTTCTTCACTGAAGATGAATGCATTATGACTTGAATCTCTGGTGAAATTTCATCACAGCCACTATGGGAATTATATAACTTATTAAAAACACAAAAAAAGTGTTGCCCTGAGCAAGGGGGGGAAAAACTAACAACCCACCCCATTCCGCCCCCCCCAAAAAAACAACCACCTCTGGTGCTGACATTGGCCCCAATCCTAAACACAGTTGCTCATGAGTACGTCTCATTGTAATCAATGGGATTTACTCCTGCACAAGAATGTTTAGGATTAGGCCCATTGACCATTTCTGCTGCTTATATGACCAGGACAGCACAATAATTTTAGTAAGTTCTATAATCAAGATATCATATGTAAGAACATAAGAATTGGGTCCAAAAAATGGTCGATATACACCAGCAATCTGTCTCCGACAGCGACCAGCCTCAGTTGCGTCAGGGGAGTATGCAACAGGTTACAGTGCGGTAATCTATTTCCTGCCATATCCCCCTAGCTCCCAACAATCAAGAGTCTCATTCCCCTGACTAACCTAACTAGTAGCTCTTCTTTATGGATCTTGCCTCCAAAAATTCATCCAGTCTCTTTTTGAAGCCAGTTACACTAGTGGCTTGCACAATATCCTCCGGCAATGAGTTCCACAGATTCATTGTCTGTTGTGTGAAAAAGTACTTCCTTTTGTTTGTTTTAAACAAATAAATATATAATATAAATACATTTATATAATATAAATAAATTTAAAAATACAAACATAAGATGGATCATAAGACCTATCTTAGACTGCAAGTTCTGTAGGAAAGGCCATTGTCTTCCTCCTTGTAACCCAGTGGATTCCAAAATCATGATTTCACTGTTAGTATGAACCGCACCTAATGCACTGTCTTGCATTCCAGGTAACGTCCACAACAGCGAGAAATGGAAACAAGCCATCAAGTCGAGAAAGGAAGGGAAACCAAACCCAAAATATAATCTGCAATACATAGAGGGTCATTCTAGCCACTTGACACCCATTAGGAGGTTACTTGTTTGATAGCTACTCTACTGAGCCACCAGACCCAGGCAATCCTTTTAACCTGGGGTTTAATTACAACCCATCAGGATTGAAAATGAGAAGGATGTCTCACTCCTTAACAGAAAGAACTTGAACTTACAACAACACAGAATTAGGAAGGCAGTAACACTCTGCCATGCTTCCATTAGCAACAGAGAGTACTGTTTATATGCAGGGCCAAATGTGGGACGGCGATTTGCGGATTTCCTGCAGAAATCCCCCTCCCCGCACCCCGCTCTTCCCCATGCAGAATTTCCAGCCTGTGCAGGGAAGAAGTGGAGCAGGAGAGTCCATATAGGGGGAGAGGGGATGGAAAGCTCAGGGCTCCTGCCAGTGGGCTGGGTCAGGCTGGGTGGGGGGCTGCCAGGGGATTGCCTCCTTCCCCACCCCAGCAACTCACCCGACAGCAGCAGCAACTTCTCTGGCCGGCTCTCCTGCTCCTTCTGGCCACTTCCGCCCCCTCCTGATGGGGCCTCCCAGGGCGGCACTACCGGATGATGGCATCCCACACACACACCCCTAGGAGGCCCCATCAGGCAGGACCAGGAAGCAGCCAGAAGGAGAAGCCTGGCTGGAGAAGCTGCTGCTGCTGCCACCGTTTCATGAGTTGCTAGTCTGGGGAAGGTGGCAACCTCTGNCACTACCGGATGATGGAATCCCACACACACAGGACCAGGAAGCAGCCAGAAGGAGAAGCCTGGCTGGAGAAGCTGCTGCTGCTGCCACCGTTTCATGAGTTGCTAGTCTGGGGAAGGTGGCAACCTCTGGCAGCCCCACCCACCTGGCCTGGCCTAAAGGAAGGAGTTCGAGCACTGCTGCTGCCCTCCCTATCCCAAGCCGGACCAGTCAGAAACACTGCTGGCTGTGCTGAGGAGGGTGCAGGTCACAGGAGCACTCAGCTGCTGCCACCTGTGCCCAAACAGACTGGGGAGGGTGGGGTGGAGACAACCCCCTACCCCAACCAGTCAAGGCCCGGTGCGGGTGGGGGACAGGGACCTGCAGAATTGGGCCATGAGGTCTGCAGACTCCCGCAGAATTTTAAAAAACAAATTCTGCTGAAGAGACCCTGCATATATGTACCTACTAATTCATTTTTAGGATGGTCCCTGTTGCAAGGAGTTTACCATCTAGTTAAGACACAGAGTTAAACAAGGAGTATTATATGAATCATGGACTACAGGGTGTAGTTTATTCAGTAGTTTATTCCAAACTGTCTTATACTAAGACAGTTTAGTTAAAATCTACAAGACTATGATACGTATATAGCCTGGGTTCATAACTTAAAAGTGACCTCAAGGAGGTGGGTCTTTAGGCGGGCCTTGAATATGAACAGGAAGATTGTTCCAGGCACACGGTAAAGTGAGGTGAAAGGCACGGAGCCGGGAATTGGCAATGGAGGAGAAGGGCGCAGATAGGAGCATCATTCTTGCCCAATGAACGGAGGCCACAAGAATGAGTGGAGAGAGAGATAAGGGAGAAGAGGTAGCGAGGGGCTGCAGAGTGAAGACATGTATAGGTGAGTAGATGTAGTTTGAACAGAAGCAGATGGGGAGCCAGTGTAGTGACTTGAGAGCAGCGTGCAAGGAAGGTGAATCTTGCAACTGAAATTTGAATAGACTATAGTGGAGCTAGATGGTTCAGCGTGAGGCCTGCAAGAAGCAGGTTACAATAGTCTAACAGGAGATGATGAGAAAATGGATAAGAATTTTGGTACTGTGTTCAGAAAGTAAGGGACGGATTTTGGCAATGTTATAAAGACAGTAACAACACGTTTAGGCAGTGTTTTGAATGTGAGCGGAGGAGGAGAGGGAGGAACCAAAGAAAACTCCAAGGTTGCAGGAAGAGGGAACAGGAAGGATGAGAATGTTCTCCACAGAGATAGAGGGCGAGGGGAACATATTTGATTCATGTTAAAACAAATAAATACCACATTAATTTCCTTTATGGGAGCAACATAAAATACAAAATTAACTGCACAGGTATGTTCCTTCAGAAAAATATTTTACAAAATATTTTCTGAGGGCTAATACTTAGTATTAGTATTAGACCTTCAAGTAATAGAAATGTCTAAACATGATGGTTTTCATAGACTGGATATGAATATGGAGTGAAAAGGGCAGCCAGTCTGTGCATGTGCAAATGGCTGTCGCAGATGCAAAGACTCGCTGCATCTTTTCAAAATGGCCGGGATGTTGCCGCCACCATTGGAAAAGGGGCTGCACAGCTGCAGAATGGCCCTGCAACCATTTTTTGCATGCACAGTGATTTTTATATTTAAAAAAAAATATTTTTAGGGTTCTTTACAAAGTTGTTAGTTTAAATACGAATCTGTAACCCAAATCAGTATTTAATCCATAAAAAAAAAAATAACTGGTGCATCCGAATCCAAATTTTCATTCATACGCAGTTCCCTAGTGGTTGGTGGATTGTGGCCATTGTGCCAAGTTTTTCTTTACACCCTCTTGACCTGATTTTGATGCCACATGTTTGTGGGAGTGACGAATGCCCTAGAAACCTCTTCTGCATGCAGGAGAGATTCTAGCTGGAGTGCAGCACCGTGAGCTGCGCTACTCACATGCAATTTGGAAAATGCTTCCACTTTGCTACCCCTATGCACTAGCACAATAAAAGCTGGATATAGACCCAGGATTTCTTGAAATTCAAGGTTCTGGGAGCGGTGTCCTGCTTGTGTCCCGTTCCCCCCCTTGTGGCTCCCCCCAGTTGGCACATGCACCATGCATGGCCAGTGCACCGAGCAACCCTTTATCGCTGCTGCCAGCACTGTTGTGTGCACCATGTGTGGTCTCCTGGCCCATCACACATGTGCAGAAGCTCTGTGAGGCTCTGACGCATGTGCAGTGAGCTGAGGGGGCCTGGCAGGGAATGCACAGTTGGGACGTGCTGGAGGGAGTCACGGCCAGCGCCAGCAATGACAGGAATAACCTGGACTGGAGGCGGCGGCCTGGGTATAGCTGCTGCTTGCCTGTCTGTGCTGACATGAGTGGTGGGTCACTCTTCAGAGTGCTCACCCAGAATGTCGTGCCAGAGGCATGGCCAGCAACAGAGGCAATGGGTTCCAATGGGAATCCTTGCCTGCTCATTTGAATGGGCTGGGAGGGTGGTTTTAAAAAACACCTCCCACTCCCATGCTGCCTCGGAGACTGGCCCTGGCCTAGGAGGGAGGGGGAGCACTAGGTGGAGGAGGAGAAGCCAGGAAAGGAGGTAGTGCCAGACTGTCAAGGTGAGAAGCCCTCATGACCAAGCTCAGCATCTTGTGGAAAATCACTGCCATACACGAGTTGCTTCTGCTGCTCGCTACTCCTGTAAGTTTTTGAGGGCCCTTGGATGCCTCTTCATTATTTTTTTCCCTCTGGGTGGGCAGATCAGGGACCTGGGGTGTGTGGGTAGATTCGGGGAGGAAATTCATGCCCCTAGCCAGCAGTCCCAAGTGTGCACTGCTGTTTCTTTCTTTTTTTTAGAGAGAAGTTTGGCCGAGTTGTCTGGTGTTCACCTGGGCAGATTTGGGCTGGGGAGAAGGTCTGTGACTGCTTTATGCCCCCCCTGCTGCCCCCATACACACTGGACTCACTTGGTTCTGTTATTATTTGCTAAAGTTGTTGTTGTTGTTTCTTCTTCTTCTTCTTCCTCCTTCTTCCTTCTTCTAGAAAGGTTTGGGGTTGCCTGGTTTTAACCCAGGATTTAGGGGTGGAAGGGGGAAAGGTTTTGACTGTTTTGTGCCCCCTGCTGTCCCCATGCACACTGGACTCAGTTCTGTTTTTTGCTAAAATGGTTTCTTTTTTATGTTCACCTTGGCAGATTGGGAGCGGGGGGGCAGTAGTTTTTTTCCGTGCAGCTGAATCCACCTAAATACATTAAGTGTGAACTTTTAATGCCAGTCCCGCCTACTGCTGGACTGGCGCCGCCTACCATTGGCCACACCCACTGTCAGCCTGGCTTTGCCCACTGCTGGCCCCTCCCATTGCCCCACCAGTCTCAGAACCTACCAGCTGCCACTGATTCATGCCTCTGTAGACTAAGTTTTGTTTGCACATTTTATACTATTCTCTGAGAAAGCTGCAGAAATCACAATGAACATTCAAGTCGGTTTGCCACATCTATTACAAGAAAGGGGTATTTTTGCCCACCTCCAGCAGCCAGATTCATATCAGTTATTTTAAGAAAAAAAATCCACGTGAGCATAGTTCACTTTTGCATCAGTACTGAAGATCACGATTAGGGATGTATTATGCCTGTGAGGCATGAGGGATTTACATGTGCAATTCCCATTAGTGTTAATGGGAGTTACAGTACTTGTATAAATCCCCGGTGATGGGAGGACAGAGCCCTCAGTGTCAAGAATAAGCAGGAAAGATATTATGCTTGTAATCTGAGACATGACGCATCTGGAGAGGACAGTGTTCTGCAATACATAACTTACATTTGTTTTTTTAAGTAGCACCTATATTGTGCTTGAATCAAGTCTGTGAAGCTACCAAAGAAAACACACAAGATGCTACGCTTTGTTCTAACATGCCTTACATTCTGAACTCATGAAAAGACGACAAAACCTCTGCTTTTAATTTAGTGAAGAAAACTGAAAGGCGTATAAGAGTCACAGGATTAATTTGGCATTTCAATTTTCCTGTTGGCTCCTAGTATTACAGCTAAACAGCTCTCTCTATCCTTTTTGTGCTCCAAAAATACTCTAGGTTGAAACACGGCCCCCTCCCCCATGTCTTGTTATCTTAATGGGAGACAGATAGAGTATCATCCTGGCCATGCCGCATTAGGTGTCCTCATTTACAGATTGCACGAAAAAATAAGTGCTGGGTATAAATTATTCAAAATCTATTGTATCAGTGTGTGTTCTCTGAGCATTCACCACTGGTAAAGCAGGCAGATTATTTTTCACTTTTAATTGTGTTGATACCTTATCTGCGCTGTTGAAAACAGAGAATGGTATGTGAAACCAGATGTACTAAGAGGCAAATAAAGCCAGTTACTAGGTCTATTATTTAAAGCCAAAGTAACCCATTTAGTCCATGTAACTTTAACACAGTGCCAAAAAAACCTAGTTGCTATTTACTTTTGTAATGCTTGTCTGTTACTATGTCAAACATGAAAGAGTTTAGGTACAGAGCTAGGTTGCTTAAAGAAGATCTCAACCAATTTAAAACCCAGTGACACAAAAGACTTCAGAATGCCATCTGGGTACAAAGGAAGTCATTGTGTGTATGAAGTCCTCAATAACATTAAAATGAATGCCCTTTTAAACAATTCTTAGGAGTATTAGAAACCAATAAAATCCTATGGAATTTGTACACTGATACAACACTGATAAAGTATTTGATGAATCTACACAATATAAATAGAAGTCTCTCTCTTCACAAGCAGATATTATTTTGGCAAGCTGTATGATTTATAGCCATATTTACTCCCATTTTTTGTCTGAAGAGAAGAACCACCTGACTCAAAAATGTAGGCATGTTTTGTTAGCATTCTTATGTCATCTTATTTATAAATAGCTTGAAAACTGAAACTCTGACTGGCAAGTTAGACTGTGGGTTAAGAAACAGAGAGAGACTAGGTGGAAGCCAAATTTTTGAAACCTGTCCAGTCTGTTTGAATTAGCTGCTTATCCACAAGACCAATTTACTCCATGAATTCAGTCAGTGTGCAACTGCAAAGCAGAGTCCTGTCTGCATAGGGTTAATTTGTCAATCCTGCCCCTCCTCACATCTGAAATATCACCCCACATTTTTTCTTTAAACTTTATCCTGTCTGCATGGCAAAACCTAAATCCTACTAAATCCTGATTGGGACAATGATGCTGAGATTAAGTGCGGGATTACTCCAAGTCTGCCATATAAACTCTGGCTTCAGCTTCTTCCTCACGAAGCCTGGAGCATTTGATGCAGCAAGGAAAGGGCATTCTGGCTCCCCATGTATCACCTCCTGCAGTACATGCCCCAGTTCTGGCCAGAGAAAGGCTGGAGTTCAGGCTTGCAGTATAGCCTTGGAGCAAATCTGCTCTCACAAATTACTGCAGTGAGCAATTGAAGCCCACCCAGTGTCACAAACCCATCCACTACATTTTATTTTACCCATTCCTGTCACAAAGGCCCTTTTTATACGAGATGGGCCCAAGCATGACCATGCAGATCCGCTGCGTGGACGTGAGTGGGTGCCACCCATGTGACCGTCTCGCTGGGTGGGTGGGTGGGTGTGAATGCGCACTTGCGTGGTACACCCACCTCCACCTATAGCCCAACCACGGAGCAATTGGCCAGGATGGTGACTGCTCCATGGGTGGAGATGTGTACACACCCATGTCCATGTACTGCCAACCCCCCCCCCACTGCCTCTGCACCTCCGTACACACCCATCCCCCCCCCCCACACCGCGGCCCATTTCAAAAGAGCCCATGTCTCTGGGTCCCACAGGAAGCCAATCATGCTGTCCAAGATCTATTGCAAAAACTAGATCAAAATGAGGTGTCAGAGACAGGGTGCTGGGCTTGATGGACCACTGGTCTGACCCAGTATGGCACTACTTACGTGTTTATGTTCTTATGACAGGCTCACTCTTATCCGTATACTTATTTACACCTTTTAAAAATTCCAATAGATTAGTGAGGCATGACTTCCTTTGCTTTCATTTGACTCTTCCCCATTATGTTGTGTGTATCAATATGACCAGTAATTCTATTCTTAGCAGTTTCCAATGGTTTTCCCAGCACCAATGTCAGGCTCACCGGTCTGTAGTTTCCAGGATCACCTCTGGAGCCCTTTTTAAATATTAGTGTTACATTCACCCAGTCCACAGGCACAGCGGCAGATTTTAGCAATAGGTTACAAATTACCAATAGTAGGTCTGCAATTTCATATTTGAGTTCCTTCAGAACTCTGGGGTGAATACTATCTGGTCCTGGTGATTTGTTACTATTTATTTTGTCAATTTGCTCTAGAACCTCTTCTAGAATCATGCTGATTTGTGACAGTTCTTCCAACTCATCATCTACAAAGAATAGTTCCGGCGTGGATATCTCCCCAACATCCTCTGTAGTGAAGATCGAAGCAAAGAATGAATTCAGCTTCTATGCAATGGACTTATCTCCCCTTTCTGCAAATGCCTTATCCTTCCTTTAACCCCCTGGGGCATCTTAATGACCCAACTGACTTTCTAGCAGTCTTCTTGTTTCTGATGTACTTGAAAAAGGTTTTATTGTGTTTTTATTTTTTGTGTACAAAAACTCTCCATCTTCCATTTACTTAATTTGGGAGGGCATTATCCACCTCATTATATTTGTAAATTGGTATTTATTTCTGAGGTCAAGGACAATTGCTCAGGGTTTCTGCACTCTAATAACCATGGCTGGTACCTGCAGAATTTTTCATCTGTCAACAATAGGGGTGCGCATATGTAATGTTATGGATGGACTTGGAAGAGCAGCAGCCTGGCGGTGAGGTGAGTCAGCCAGGGAAGTCAGATAGCTAATTGGGTCACATTGGGTACCAGTTGATACCCCAAAGCAACCAGGGCGGCAAGTTGGGCACCCCAGGTTTGAAGGGGTGCCTGATTAGCTGGGTACTTGGTCCCGGTTGCAGCTTTAATAAGAGACTATCTCTTATTAAAGCTAGCTCTGCCTAGCTCTGAATGTCAGTCTAGTGTTACTATCCTTTGGGCCATCCTCGGCTGATGCACTCATAGTCATAAGGCCTCATTTCTCCATCCCATTCTTCTGATACAAAGCCCATGCTTTAATGCAGTCAGATCCCAAAGCACGAATCATTTTGTAAGGAACTAGAAATAAGACTCTCTCCGAGCCAGCTGGTAAAAGGACAGCTAACAGCAAAGTAACCTGCATAACAGCAGGAAATAAAAATGAATTGCAGGATACGTGATATTTGTGAGCTTCACTACTATACTGTCAATTATAACATATTGCAAATGCCCCCAATAAAAGCACAATACTATCTGCAGGACTATCAATCTCCCCTGCTAGTTTTACTTTTAAATTGATTTCCTGACCTTCTCAGCAGGCAAGACACCCCTCCCCTTCCAAGAGAAGAATCATCACCTTGAACCAATGTGTCAGGAGACAGCACGGTTAGAATTTTCTGCTCTTGCCCTTCTATAACGTAACCAAAGACTGAAAATTCTGGGTGCATTTCCATCTGGTTTCTTCAATTAAAAACTGGAAATGAAAAGTATACAATTAAAAAAGATTACAGTTAACTTCCCCTTGGTAATGTCTGTAAAATCATTTTTGGCCTGGTAGGAAACTCCAGATGGGAAGTGTAATGAAGATAATTTAATATGAATAAGAGGAGATCAGAAAAACACATTTTTCTGAATTGGAGAACGTTGGGTTGCTTCACACTGTTTAATGCAAAACACAGGGAAGAATTACTGCTTTTTTTGCACAACTCAATGCCCTCTAACCTAATTTAGGTAAGACCAGACCTATAACCCTCTAAAACCATAAACTGTCACAATCTGAGATGGTACTACAACTAGCTAACACTTATCCAATAGGCCATACGCTGTTAACTACTCATCACTTTTTTCCTCCAGGGCCTCACGATTTATACCACCAATTAAGACAATAATGAGTGCCCCAGGTTGACCTCCCAGAAGCAAGAATTAATTAAGCACAGTATTTCTTAGTAAAGAATGACATTTTCCCAAACCATTTATGTAGCTGTTCTCTTTCCTGATATTATTGTTTCCATGCAAAACTCCTAACTGTTAACTCCAAATAAAATACCATTTCTTATTCTCCCTGTACGTTCTGCATCAAAGCACACCCTTTTTGGCTTTATTTATTTTCGTTACAAGTCATATTTCAAGATTTCTTGAAGTAGAAAATAATTGGCATGTAGAATATAATTTTGGATTCACCATGCAGCAAAAACACAAAGTAAATGGAACACGAACTATATAAAATACTTCTCCATTTAAAAAGAAGGCTACTTAAAAGCAGCAGCCACAAACAACACTCTTAGGAGAGAAAATACAAACAAAGTTGAGAGAAGAACATCTAATGCTCCCACGTTATCTATAAAACTATTGCTCCAAAATTATTGTTAGAGATTTTTGAAGTGACCTCTCCACTTAGTTATTACCAGAGATGAAGCAATGGACGATAAGAAAAGCAGAAAAAAAGAAATAAGAATGACAGCACAGGTTAAAAAAAATAAATAATAATAGTTCAAACCCTAAGAAAATTGTTCAGCAATCGGAATTAAGGATTAGGTCCCCAGTTCAGCTGAGCAGTGCTTATGCTGGGAATGAGCAGGCAGCAGGGAACAGTAGCGTTGGGACCCCGGGGTAAATACCGGATACCGGATTTACCGGTTCTCAAAGAACCGGATTCCCGGATTAAATCCGGTATACTGGTACCGGTTTTATTTCATTGAGTTCAATGGGGCACTGTGTCCCCATTGAAATCAATGAAATAAATACAATTCATTCCTCCCCACTCCCCCTCCCAGGCTGCGCGGGTGGAAGGGGGGACACCACCCACCCACCCTGCCCAGCCTGGATTTTTGTTTAAAAAAGGAGCCCACCCCCCAGC
>QEPC01012329.1:1210902-1238404 GCA_003113815.1 Sphenodon punctatus
GCATGCGCACTGAGTCTCTACGCCGGGTCTGATGCTCTTCTGAGCATCAGACCCGGCGTAGAGAGAAAGGCGGGTGCCCGATCCCGCCTCTGAACGATCCCGCTTGTCAGCGGGATCGTCTAAAAGCGCTCTAAGAGAAGCCTAGGTCTGAGCAGCAGGTTTAAAACATGTTTTGTAGTATTTTGCAAATCCATCACTGCTGCTCTCTCTTCTCTCCCCTCAGGACAGACCATTTTAAAGGTTACCTTTAAAGGGGAAGGTGCTTGGAGCCAGTACTTGTACGTTCTCTGGGAGAAGAGAGGTGGTAGTGCCTTAAATTTGGGATGCGAACCTAGGTAGGGAAAGGTTGAAACAAAGGAGTACTAGATTGTCTGAGAGGGCAGTACAGGCTAGTATGGTACAGCTCGGGATCAAGTGTTGCAGCCAGAACTATCTGTGATACTTGGCCGGTCTGGTTTCCAAAGGTGAAACTGATTAGACTTGGTCTCCTGGGTGAAGAGAAACCTCTCCAAGGATAAACTGACTATGTTCCACTATATACATCATCTTGTAGAAATCCCACATCCATCAACCTTATTCCCCCCCATATACAGCCCTGGATCCTGTTCCCTGAAAGACTGAACTCAGCATAAGTGAGCAAAGATGTGGGCAGGCACACAAGATAGGGAACAGATCCATGGCACAGATCCTTAATCTGGATTCCCTCTTCCTAACCACACTCCGCACAACCACCCACAACTGCTATGCAGCCCTTGCAGCTTCTTCTAATTTTTGCTTGGCCTGTTCTCTCCAAGCCAAATGAAAGCTGCCCCCTCCAGCTGCCACCTTTAGTGTTGCCCCCAACCTGCAGAGGAAAAGAACTGAGACTGAAAGACCAAGGCTAAGTGTGGTTATATGGAACTTATGTTGCAAGGGAGCAGAATATGTAAGTATACAACATTTTTTTGTGCAAAAGGTAAGGCAGGAGCCTTAACTTGTAATCCCCATGCTTTTTGGAGCGTGAGTGATTTTGTAAGCACCTTAACTCATCTCTTAAGGCAAAGGTGTTTTGTCCTTAGAAGTGGTGACTCATTCAGAACTCAGACCAATGAATAACATCAAAGTCAACCACTTAAACCAGATCTCTGAGTTAAAGTGCCCTAGGGAGCAGGATGGTGATAAATGAATGAACAGAACTGCAAGAAAGGCAGCTGAGCCTGGGGAAGTATAGTGCAAGTTAAGTTTGGCAGTTTATGATAAATGGGTGTCAAAACTTCTTAAGCAACAACTATAAAAAAACATGGTGATGTCAGGTCTTCTGTATGGCTCTGAGACCTCAGCAACAAGAAGGGGTATTTGACATGATTTAATGCCATAGAAATATGTTTGAAGGTAGTAAAGGGGATGGTATTATTTGACCACATGCAACATGATGTCATCAAGACCAAGATCAGGGTCTATGGTATTAGAGAGAAGAGGCTGGAATGGAAAGGGCACATACAAAGGTTGGATGAAAGGAATCCTGCCAGGAGGTTTGAGACCAGACTCTAAGCAGAAAACGTAAGTGCAGAGAAGATAGCAGTGGATAGGCTGAGTACAAGGGAGTAAAGTAGACCTGGAACAAGCACTGAACCTGCAACCTTAAAAAAACCTGATCTGGGGACCCAACCCCAACTGGCTGAAAAAAGGCAAAGATGTTGAAGTTCAATAAGGCTTTCACTGTTTCTGTACTTTGAGGACAAGTTATAATAATGAGAGGAAAATTACTGTGAACAGAGATTTATTTATTTACTAGCTAGACGTTTCGGCTTCCGCCTTCATCAGTAACTCAGTTGATTTTTGAACTGTTGTGTGGTGTGAGCCAAGCTGACAGTTCCAAGAACACTGAGGGTAGAGAGGTTCTAAGGTGTGACATCAGATGTAGTTGTTCTTACAAGAAAAAATAGGTTCCGGTATTGTCCTCTAAGTTGAGGCCATTGGGTATTAGGGTGTCAAGCCTGTAGATCCAGAAGTTCTCCCTGGCATCTAGTAGCTATGGGGTGGAGGGCTTTTCTATAGGGAAGATTTCCAGGTCCGAGAGAGTGTGATCTGTTGAGTTAAAATACCTTGCCACAGGTTGTTCCAATTTCTTGGTTACGATAGCCCATTTGTGGTTTCTGAACCGGGTACGGAGGTCCGTGGTAGTTTTCCCAACGTATTGTATATGACAATCAGGATGTTTGCATTGTATCACATATATGACATTGCTTGACTTGCAGGTGATGTTCTGTTTGATGTAGTAGGTCCTACCAGTTGTTCTGCTTCTGAATGTGGTTGTTTCTTTAAGATGGATACAAGTGATGCAACGTTGAGGACAAGTTATAGGTATGACATCCTAGCATAATCTCTCTTCTTCTGAACTTGGTCTTCATCCTGCAATGTGATGTCTCTCTCCTGGAAACATCCTAAATTCATTATGTTTTCTCACTCATGTGAGAGATGAAGAACTTTTTGTTCAACAAGCAACATCTCTGAACTCAAACATTTTTACAAAGCAGCATCCAGCCACAGTTGATACTGGAATGCTGTCATTGTTTCCTCATTGCTCATTAATCTCTGGCAGGAGGACAGAAAAAAAGAAATATGGTCACTTAAGTTAGCTTTTGTTTGTCCATGTGCTTGTGTGGGTGGACACTTCCACACAAATGTAGACTAGAGTCAGATCTCAAAATACATTTAGTATTACAAGACTTCTTGGTCTACATTCCTTTCCATGTTAAAAAAAAAAACCAAACACAAAATCAAAGCTATCATACTACTCTGTGCACTACATTTCTAAGCTCAAATAAAAACACATACTCAGAAGTTAGTCCCCCCCACCCCCGTTATTCCCCATGTATTTCTAAATACCTTTCATCTTGCATGTTCCACATTTAATTTGGCCATTTTCCCCTTGCAGAACTGAGGTCATATTGCACAATACCCTCCATTTATCAAAACACAATAACACGGGATTCAACCTACACAGCCTTTTTCATACATACACAATGTACCAATATTCACACAAGAATACCAATATACGAATCCACAGTGTGACTGCACCTTGAATATTGTATGCAGCTCTGGCTGCCCAACCCCCCATATGAAATAGTGGAACTAGAAAAGATAAAGGGAAACAGATATTTAAGGTATGAAATAATAATAATAATTTTTATTCCTATAGAGACCCCTCTCCTCCACCCTGCTGAATGGTGCTCACCCATTTCACAACATGAATACAATAAAATATCCTAAAATCTGTTTTAAATTAATTTTAAAATAAGCAAAGGGGAAGAGAGAAATACATTTAGAGGAACTAGTAGTGGATCCGCTAAAAGCACCTGGAGAATAAAAAAAACTGTTAAGGTGCTTTTTGAAGGCAAGGAGGGAGGAACGGAGATGAACTGAGATGACTATCTGGAGGGACCCATAGCAAAGGCCTAAACACCTGCAGACAAAACGTGCAATCCCAAAAATATAGGGAGTGGTATCTGAGCACAGATAGCCATCAGGGTGAGGTTGCAGAAGCAGGTCTCAAATATAGCCAGTGCCAATACCATTCAGGGCTTCCATAAAGATAGGCTCAATAAGTAAGGGGTCTCTTAAGCTTAGAGAAACTTCTCTTAAGCTTAGAGAACAGATGATTAAGGGAAGATATAACAGAAATTTACAAAATTATGAGCAGTACAGAGCAAGTAAATTGAGAGCCGTTATTTACCCTTTCTCAAAATTATAGAACTAAGAGACCTTCTATTAAATTAACTAGCAACAGATATAAACAAACAAAAGGAAGCATTTTTTCCACACAATGCACTATTAACAAATGGAACTTGTTACCAGGAGATGCTGTGAAGGCCAATAGCATACCTAGTTCAAAAAAGGACTGGGCCAAGTCAGAGAAGAAGTACATAGTAGGGCTGGGCAGAAGGCATATAATTTGTTTTCATTTTATGTTCTAGTTTTAAAAAACCCATTCATTTTGGGTTGTTTTTTTTTTAAAAGAACTCTACCATTTTCATTTATTTTTTCATTTTATTAAAAATATATTTTTAAAAGAATTACTGCGCATGTGCAAAATAGCCACCAGCGTCGTTCTGCGCATGCGTGTCCCTTTTCCAAAATGGTGCTGTCAGCATCAATGCCATTTTGGAAAAGGTTGCGCATGCACAGAATGGCCCAGGCAACCATTTTTCACATGTGCAGTGATTTTTAAAATTATTTTTAATAAAATAAAATGAAAAATTATAAACAAAAATGAATGAAATCAAACAAATGTTGTTTGCTTATTCATTCATTTTTGTTACCTTAGTTACAAAAATGAATGGCGCTCCATTCATTTTCATAAGGAGTGTGGGGTGATGAAGTGGTGATTGATGGAATATATTGTAATATGAATTTGTTAGGTTTATTTAAAATACAGGTGGTTTTTCTTTATATATTGTGGGTCCTGTGGACCAGATTGCAGTCTGTATTTTGTACTATGAACTGTTTCGTTTTGTTGTGAGCCGCCTCGAGTCGCCTGTGGCAAGAGAGTGCGGGATACAAATAAAAATTGAAATGAAAAAAATAAAAGAAATAATTATCCAAATGATACAAATTTGCACAGCCCCAACAGATAATCAAATAGATGCCCCTAATGAACAGGGAATTGCACATCCCTAATAGAGGGATGAGACCTCAAATTGCCAGGACTTGGAAATGAACAACAGGAAATAGATGACTCCATTATGACTATGAGCTGTTGTGCACTTCTCTGAATCTGCCCACTGTTGGAGATGGCCCACTGTTGGCCCCACTGGGCCACATGTACCCACTGGTCTTACACATACAGCGGTTCTTATGTGCTTGTACACCCAGGCCCATCTATAAACTTCTGTAAAAATGTGGAACATTATACATATCTAAAACTTCACTCTAGCTCATGTTTCTTTAATGGGCTGAACAAATATTCACAATCCAAACAGACAGAACTCTGTATATCTAAGTGTTCTATAGGTAGTACACTGTCACAACAGGAATACAGACAGGAAGGGATACAATGGTCCCAGGAATCCCCTTCCACCGCCCCCACCTGTAGACCTAGCAGTAGGCACATTACATCATGTGTTTTTACATCATTCTGGAAAACGCCGATTTCTAGTTCTGATTACATTGTCTTGTCAAACACATACAGATGACATCACTACCAGAAATAATTGTTTAGATAAGTGAATAAAATTAATTCCAGGGATGGCAGCCACCCATATGCCTTCATTCATCAGGTCAGAATTAATTCAGGCAAGCATACTATACGTGCACGTGGAGTATAATCATAATCATGTCATCTAAACATCATCTTTTTTCTCCTCTCTGAAAAGGAATGCCATGTAATTACAAATAAAACTTACCAGGGAGGTTTGGCACTCACCTTACATCCCTCACAAGCACTGACACCATAGTGATATCCAGAAGATTTATCCTGGCAGACAAAACAGGGCTTGTAAACACGAGGGGGAGGAAGCGGGGAAGGTGGGCTCGGGACAAGTTCCTCAGAACTGGTGCTCTGAGTTTCAATTGCTGCAAAGGAAAAGCAGAAAATCATGATTTTAGTGCATTTTGCCATTAACTTTTAATCACGCCACTTCTTTACCCATTACAGGTGCTAAAGAACACTGTTATCACAACTATATGTTTGAGTCAGCAAAGAAAACAACCAAATCCACACCCTGTATCCCAAATGCATCTGTAAACTTATTTTATCTGATGAAATCCTTAAAATCAAACTTCTTTACTTATCTTTCCATACATATCCCAAATGACACATAGCAGGAGGTCAGAAAACACCATTAGAATGGTCTTTTCTGGACTGAAAATTGTCTGAAACTATGAGAATCAGATACACATAGTAATCAAAGTACTCTCTCCAGACACTGGATAGAGAGCCCCAAACTCGACATTAAAAGCTGAACAGGGGAAGCAGAGAGCAGAACTTAGCCAATGTTTCAGATTCTGCCCTATGAATTAGTATTAATTTATTTCTAGGCCGCCCCTCCTGCCACTGCAGCTCAGGGCAGCTTACAACATAGTAAAAACATTAAAAATATAAAACAACATCAATAAGATAAAATACAAACTACAATATAAAAATTACCATAAAGTACACCAGGCAGAGTTAACCCCACCCCTCTCCAACCCTCCACCCATCACCCGTCTCCCTAGCCAAAAGCCCAGCGGAACAGCCAGGTTTTGCACTGTCTATGGAAAGAGGGAAGGCTCAGGGCCAAGCAGACCTCAGTTGGGAGGGAGTTCCAGAGCTTCGGTGTCGCCACCGAGCATGCCCTCCTCATTGTCACTACTCGAGATACTCGGGGAACCCCGAGGAGGCTGCTCCCAGGAGATCGTAGGGGCCGATCCAGGTTCCGGGGATGAGGCGATTCTGCAGGTAAGTGGAGCCAAGGCAATATAGGGCTTTATACGTCAAAACCGACACCTTGAATTGGGCCCGGAAGACTATAGGCAAACAGTGCAGAGACTGGAGCACCTGTGTAATGTGCTCGTGGCGACTGGTTCCCATAAGGAGGCAGGCTGTCGCGTTCTGCACCAGCTGCAGTCGCTGGACCATCATCAACGGTAGCCCCACGTAGAGTGTGTTGCAGTAGTCCAGTCTTGAGATGACGAAAGCATGGATGATGGTGGCTAGGGGGGAGTCTGAGACATACGGTCGAAGCTGTTGCACCAGATGTAATTGGCAGAATGCTCCCCTAGCCCAGCTGCCACTTGGGCATCCAGGTGGAGCTGTGCATAGAGGAGCACCCCCAGACTCCGAACCTGAGGGACCAAAGGAGGGTAGACCCCATCAATGATGGGTGCCACCACACCCTCAGCCCCTCCCACCAGCACCACCTCCGTCTTGTCGTGATTCCACTTCAGATAGCTCACCCTCATCCAGTCCTCTACAGCTGCCAGACACCGGGTAAGCACCAAGACTGCCAAGCCTGGGTCAGCTGAAAAAGAGAGGTAAAGTTGGGTGTTATCAGTGTACTGTTGACACTGCACACCAAACCCTCTGATGACCTTGTTCAAAGTCTGTATATACATGTTGAACAGGAGAGGGGACAGAATAGAGCCTTACGGGACTCCACACATGAGGTCCCAGGGAGAAGATGAACAGTCACCCAGTACCAGATGTTGAGTTCTCCTGGCCATGAAGGAACAGAACCATTCAAGAACAGTCCCGCCCACCCTGGCTTGGTCCTGCAAGTGAGTCACCAACATCTCGTGGTCAATGGTATCAAATGCAGCTGAGAGAGCTAACAGGATCAACAGAGTAGACCGACCCTAGTCCAACTCACGGCGGAGGTCATCGACCAAGGCCACAAGTGCAGTCTCAGTGCCAAAGCCTGGACAAAAGCCGGATTGTAAAGGATCCAGAAAACTGACATGGTTCAGATGCCCCTGAAGCTGGTGGACCACCACCCATTAAATAACCTTCCCTAAAAAGGGAAGGTTAGAGACTGGCAGATAGCTGGCCAGGGAGTCAACATCCAACGATGGTTACTTGAGCAGAGGGCGCACTACTGCCTCCTTGAGGCAGCCCGGCACTCTGTCCTCCCCACGGGAGGCACTGACAACCCCAGCCAGCAATGACCCCAATGTCTCCTGGCTGCTTATAACCAGCCAGGATGGGCATGGGTCAAGTTCATAATAAGTGGCTCTAACAGCCCCAATGACATTCTCTGTATCAGCGGGCGACACCCACTGAAACTGAACCCACAAAACAGGACAAGGTGGGGCTTCCATTACCTTTGATTTTCCCACTGCCATAAACGATGCGTCAAAACTCTGGTGAATCCGAGCAATTTTATCCACAAAATGTCAACAAACATCACAGCGAGCACTGGAAAATTCCAGTTCTAGGTGGCGGGAGGTTGGACTGACCAGCCTCCTCACCACTTGGAAAAACTCAGCTGGATGTGACTTTGTGGATGCTATGAGAGCAGCAAAGAGCCTCTTCTTTGCTGCCTGCACAGCCAGGTCCTCTGTAAACCAGGGGGGACCTGTGTAGTCGGCGTTCAGGGAGTGGGTGCCTAAAAAACGTTCGGTCGATGGCCTTGGTCAGCAAGGTGTTCCAAAGAGCCATGAGGTCATCGAGCGGTCATCAAAATCTGAAGGAAACTCCCAAAGAACATTCCGGAACCTCTCTGGTTCCATGAGTCTCTGGGGGTGAATGACTCAAATAGGTTTCACACCTTTCCAGGGGCAGACGTGCACCAGGAGACCGATGGCTTGAAGGAGGCAATGAACTGTCCATGACAAGGGCACAGATGACACCTCCCCCCACCAACAGATCCCATGCCTCAAAGCCTGTGGAAAATATCAGGTCAAGCGTGTGCCCCACATCATGTGTCAGGCCAACTACTACCTGAGACAGTCCCATGGTTGCCATGGCAGTCATGAACTCATGCTCCTCCCCCCGCAAGACTGGTGTCAGCGTGAATGTTGAAATCTCTCAGGACCACTGTCCTCAGGGACTGCAAAACCACCTATGACACGAACTCAGCTAGAGTGTATAGAGATGCTGCCATATAAGTAGGTGCACGGTATACCAGCAGCAGACCCAGTCTGTGTCTGGCCAAATCAATAACAAGATGGAGACCCTCTATGCCTGCCATTGTTTGCACAGGATACCTCCTCACAATTAATGTATCCTTAAAAATAATGGCTACACCGCCCCCTCCCCCTGGCTGTGGCTGATGCTGTACAGAGTACCCAGCTGGAACAAGGTCAGTCAAAATAGGCCCTGCCTCAGTGTCCAGCCCGGTCTCCGTAATACACATGTGATCAGCTGCCTGGTCCAGGATTAACTCCTGGATCGTTGTTGACTTTTTTACAACCAACCTTGTGTAAAACAGCATCAAACCCAGGCCAGGGTTCCTCCGGTCATTAACCACCTCACCACCTGCCTAGGGGCCAGTGAGGACAGGCACCTGTCCTGTCTCACAGATCTAGCCAGCCTCCCAGAGGGATCATAATTCCCCTGGCCAAACACAACCCCAATGGCTGCAGCCTCCCCCTTGGCCCTCCCCACCTCCCCCCCCCAGTGGCTTTCCTGCCCGGCAGGCAAGGGAGACCCCATCCCCCCAACTCACAGGGGGGGGGGGGGAAATAACACCCCTCCCACATGGGTCAACCCCCCCCTCTCACTGAGGGGAAAGATCGTCCTCCGTAATCCAGTCCCTTATGCCCCCACTCTCACTGGGGGAACAGAACATCCCAAAAACCACAGGGGCAAGTTCTCCTGGCTCCCAGCCTCCTGCAGGCAGCAGGAAACAGTGAGAGGCTGGTAAGGGAGCTGGTGGGACAGCAGCAGTGGTGAGGCAGCGACCGAGAAGGAGAACCGTCACAGAATAGAAGCAGTTTTGATGGAAACTCTCTTGTGCTGTATTGTTGTCCATCTAATAGTTCCCTTCTAGCTACTTCAGCTCTATAGCCTCAAGTCTTACTTACACAAGACAAGTCATTTTTTCATGATGCATATTTATTGTAGGACTCTCTGCACAGAGATCCAAGTGGCTGGAGCACACACAGGACTGGAAACCCACAACACTTGTGTTCTAATGGTTTAAACCATTCTGCCTTTGTCTCCTGATATGTAAAACTGGGATTTACCAAACCCAGGAAATGCTGTGCAGATTAGTTGATGTTTTTAAAGCACTTGACAAGGGGCTATTGAAGTACAATGACACCTTTTTGCTTTATCTCCTTAGAATTTCTGAGTGACTATATATTTTTAATCTGATGAGGGGTTAGTTACTGGTATCTGAGAAAGGACAGAAAAACTCTAAGAACAGAGAATAGATGTGAACGACATGTTTTTATAACATCTGTATTAGGTGGCTTTGAGTGAAAACAGACATAACACTAACTTAAAGTGGAGTTAGTGTTACATCTGTTTTCACCCTTTGTTATGTTGCCATCACCTCACATTTACTGTAGATATGGTGTAACATTTTCTTGTTGCATGCAGTTGCTCTGCTGCTTCTCAAGCAAACTACACTGCTTGCTTGTAAACAGGAATGACAAGGCCTATGTACCCAGAAAAAAGGCATTATCTGCAGAGCTTCTGTAGGAAACCTTAAAGAATATCTCTCACTAGAAAAGTTTGGATAAGATTTACGGTATGTCATTATTTGTCACATTTCTTAAATGCTATATTGTATAAAACCCATAATCATATCAAATAGTGTTCTTCAGAATTAGCTGATGGGACCACTAGAGTATAAAATTCTCAAAGAATAGGTTCACTTTTTCCATCTTTATTCTGGTAAAGTTACAATCAACTTCAAGAGGCAGATTTTTCATATGTATAAAGGCTTCAGTTAGACCCGGCACACTAACTGCAAGCAAAGAAATGACTGCACATACTGATCCATGAGCATAGCCATGAGAAAAATTGTGAAGCACAGAACTGGATAAGGTTAAATGAAAGATTAAAGCAATGACTGCATTTGTTCTGTGTTTCACCAGTACACATGCTTATCAGCTCCAAGCCAAAGGGTGCAGGCACACAAGCTGTGGCAGGTCCGATATCTGTGTGCCCTGTGGTTGCAATCGCTGCTGCCATACCTCAGGGTCAGCACGGGAGCAAGACAGATGGAGGCTGCCCACACGGTAGCCAGGAAGATCGCTGTGGACTGCCTCACCATGCCCCGTGGCAGGCTGAGCTGCTGGCCACACAAGCGGCCACCCAGCCCTGTCCCCTCCCCTGGCCCGCCCACTATCCTGCCCCCAGCCATGATGTGGCTACGTGGGACTGGAGATAGAGCCCGCTGCTCAAAGCACCGTTGCAGGCCTTGCTGTGCGGTGAGGCAGACAGGGACTGGGCACATGAGCAGTGGCGTGTGTTAGCCGTACCCCACTTTGGATAAGGCTGTTACGTGCTGCGTCACTGGCCCTTTTCCAAGGATGCAGCACATAGCAGCCGCTGCATGCCCCACGGTGGGGGAATATCTGGTGACCGCTGGGCACACGATGCACTCAATCGCATGTTAATGTTGCCTGGAGTGGGGTATGGCTGCCGAAGGCATGGTAGGTGTATTATATGGCCGGACCCAAACTCTAAAGGTTCCCAGGTCTGCTAAGCAAAGTTTATTAAGTATTTTTACTTTTTTAAGTATCTTTCTTAACAAAACAAAAAACACAAAATCACTATATTACTACTCTCAATACTAGGGGTGGGACACCAGGGAGAATACGGGATACCGGATGTACTGGTATCGGATCTCCCTGGTACCGGATTTACTGGTATCGGCATACCGGATTTTTAACATTGGCCGCAGTACTGGATTTTTTACATTGTGGCTATTGACTTCAATGGCTGCAATGTAAAAAATCCGGTACCGTGGCCAATGTTAAAATTCCGGTATGCCGGTACAGGTAAATATTGGATTATGCCGATACACCCAAATACCGGCAATATCGGATCTCAGGAGAACCGGAATTCCCATCCCTACTCAATACTCATTTTTGGTATTTAAGAGAGCACTCTGTGTCTGTGTTATTGACTGGTGCAAACTCATCCTGTTTAAATCAATAATCTATTAGTCCCTTTAAATTAAAGTTAGATTCATCAAATGCCCTTGAGACGCCTCATACATTCTCTGTTTCTTATTTCATGCTTGTACATGCAACTTCGTTTCTCCCAATCAGTCTACAACATGATAAACTTTTAACTCTAAAACTCTGCAGTCTTAGCTGACAATATGTTCTGTATTATCTCATTCAGCTATCTCAATCAGCCTAAAGAGCTGTTTTACACGTCCCATGGGGGAAAGGGGCTGTGTCATTCAATAAAACAACTGCACTCTTGCCATTCTTGTGCAATTTCAGTTTGAGGAAGCAGTCTTTTTATCAATAATTTTGATCTGCTTCTGCTTTTTTGATGACTTCATTCCAAACAAGCACCAGCATCCAGTGGCAATATTCAAACTGCTAACCATATGCACAGCACAGCTCTGCCATACTCTGGCCAAGCCACAGGAACTTGTGTTACTTAGAAAAGGATAGACACTAGGTTCTCAAATGCACAAAGCAAAGTCAGCAACTGAAGATGCTGAGGCGGCTGCTGCACAGCTGCTTAGCTGGACTGTTTGAAAATGGGTAAGACATTAAAAAAAACAAAAAACCAAGAAATAAAACACACACAACCAAACAAGCTCAGATCCAACTGTTTTAAATTGATTTAACCCTTATATTGGTGCGGATGTGTCTCGGGAAGACACACCGTCTGAGTTCTATCCATCGCAAGAAAATACTGTTGTGGGATTTGTTTATTCCCAGTTGCAAGAAGATGCTGTAGTAGTTTTACCTAGAATGCAGAGATTAAAATCACCTGGGTGGTTCCTAGCTTCCTGTGAATCTGTGGACATAGGATATTTTCATATGTGATGGCTCACTGAGCTGCCACGCATCGATCCTGCCTGTGGTGAGCCCCCTCACCATAGGCAGGATTAGGCCCCAGGGCCAAACAAATGTGATGGTGGCTGGGGATGTGTGGATGTGGGTCCGCATGGCTCTGCCCCTGTGCTGCTCAGCGTGACCCTGCTTCCACCCTGACGGTTGCCTGTGGCAGCCTATCAGGCTGCCGCGTCCGCCCAGAACGGTTTCGGCCATGGTTAGATAGAGCGGGCCATCAGACGTGATGGTCTACTCTACCACAGTCTGGGGCAGGCTTCCCCGGACCATGGCAGGACTGAACCTGGGATGTGCATTGGCAGGGAGCCTAACGCACATCCCGGGTTAGCCCAGCCACGGTCCAGGATGTACTCTGCTCCTGTCTGTGGTGAACATCTGGTGGGCAGGAGGAGACGTGACACCGCCACTGAGTACCACGCCAGGGTAAGTGTGGCCACGGGCGGTGGTGTCATGTTTGAAAATACCCACAGTCTTCCCCGTTTCGCAGTTTAGTCAGTAAAACATTGTAGCAGCAGCTCTATGGGATGGTGTGATAGGATTCATCAACTGACATTTCTAACGTTTTTTACAGCCCTAGGATGAAAAAAGCTTTGAATAGACACAAAGAAATATAACTATCATATAGGTCATTTGAACAGAATAGCACGAAAAAGAAAACTGTTCTGTATGTACATAAAAGTGTGAGGAATCGCAGCTAATGCATTTTTAAAGTAATCCTATAAGGACTTGAAGAAGTGATTTCTCCACAGTTGGGGTAGAAGGGGGCTTTGTTTACTGCTGTTACTGAAGGATGACACTTTCAAATCTCAACTCACCAGAGAAAATAGCATAAAGGCAATGGAGACAAAGTAGTAAGTGATATCTTTTATTGGACCAACTCGAGTTGGTGGAGGAATGCAAGCTTTCGGACCTCACAGGGTCCTTCATCAGGCAGGTCTGGGATTACAAAAGGAAGAAACAAAGCCAAAGCAGAGGTATATACAGAGTTGGGGGATGTATCCACTGAACTCAGAGGGAGGGGAGAAGAAGAAGAGAATGAGGTGGGGAGGAGATGGTGATATAAAAGGAGAAATACAACAATGAGTAGCTATTGAGAGTAAATAACTAAAAGTCACCTGTAAGTGAGACAGTGTAGGATATACAAATTACTGAATGGCAGAGAAACCTACGTACAAAATAGAGTGAATAGTACTTAGAGGGAGGAGGGGAAGTAGCAATTCAAAAAGGGGGAATACAATAAAGTAAATATTAAGTTACTGGAACTGTGGACAGTGATATGATTGGCAAATTGATTTACAAATGATATTTACAAATTCTGCAGCCACTACAGAAAGTAAATATTAATAATATTAATCATCATCATCATCAGCTTTATTTTTATATATTGTTCCCCTGCCATGGCACTTGGAGCGCTTTACATATAACTAACAAACACAAATTTTAATCCTCACAACAACCCTGTGAGGTAGGTTAGACTGAGAGAATATTGTGACTGGCCCAAGGTCACCCAATGTGTTTCTGGCTAATGGGAGTCTTGAACAGGGGTCCCCACTACCTCCCTGTCCAAGTACAGTAACTATACTGTAGATATTAAGTTACTGGTAACTTTAAGTCTTTTACTACTAATAGCTACCCTTTGTTGTATTTCTTCTTTTGCTTTGCATTCCTCTCCCTAACTTATTCTCTTCTCTCTCTGTCCTCCCTCTAATAACAATGAACACCTGCTCTTTATCCCACTCCACCCTTTAGTCTTCTGTTTTGTTCTGTTTCTTCAGACATTACATCCATTTGTTTATCCTGTCACTGTCTACAGTTACAGGTAACCTTTAGTCATTTATATTTCCTCTTTTGTATTACCATCTCCTCCCCACCTCTTTCTCCTCTTCCTCTCCCCTCCCTCTGAGTTCAATGGGTACATTCCCCCCAACACTGTAATACCACTGCTTTGGCTTTGTTTCTTTATTTTTTAACCCCAGACCTGCCTGACAAAGAACCCTGTGAGGTCCGAAAGCTTGCATACCTCCACCAACTGCATACGGTCCAATAAAAGATACCACTTTACTACTTTGTCTCTACTACCTATATTTGAGACCAACATGGCAAACCGTACTTTCTCTACGCAGCATAAAGGCAGTACTAAATATGACTGAGTGCCACTTAAACCTACATTCCCAAACAGTAGGTCAGTTCACAATTCTTAATGTGTTTGAAATTTCTCTAAAAGAAGCAGATAAGATCTTTAAGGAAGCGACGTGTGCTTTACAAGAACTAATTTACTGTTAACTAAATGATATTGACAGATAGAGGTATTTTATGCCATGGCTGATTAGAAGCAGGCAAGCATTATGAAATCTCTTTCATTCTACTAGAAACCTTGATTATTAAGACTGTATTTTAATGCACACTTTGGACAGCTGAGCCTTAAAAGAATAAGAAGTTGTAAAGCAAATGGCATTTCCTGGATAGCCCCAAGGGAATTCTGAACATTGAGCTCAGGGTCCCTGTTGGGAAGGAGCAATTTCAGCTAATTAGGGTGAAAATAGCAACGTGTTGCATTCGGTCAAAACATTCTGTTAACCCTCATTTTTATTGGCACCAAGAAGAGTCAGTCTAGATTTTTTTTCCCTGCGAATTCACTGCTGGAGTGCAAAGTACACAGCTCACATACATTAGGCAGAAAGTCAAAGGAAACGCCAAAGTTCAACTAGAGTACAAGTAATTAGTGCCAGACTCTCTGCCATTTGTGTGTGTGCATTTCATTGTAGAAGTTATTTATAAGCCTCCAAACACTTAAAAATATAACTATATATTGCACAGATTATTTAATTTTTATGTCTAGCCTGGAAAAAAAATCTGGTTTTAATAATTTTCCAAGAAAAAGCCAGGTGCTGGAAAAGTGGTATTCATTTGTTTTAATACAAATTTCTTTCTTTCATGTGACATTTAAATCTATACTGTACAAATTAAATCCAAAATATAAGTTCTCCCCTTCCATCATTAAAAAATATTCTGAATTTGTCATACTGAAAAAGTTTGCAGTGTTAAGAAAGAAAGTAAGAAAGAAAGAGAGAGATAAAAAAAGAATCTGTTATTTGGAAGAAAGAAAATACTACACCACAGTGAGAGAGAGAGAGAGAAAACATTATCATGAAGGCTTGCCAGCCTTGACTTAGTAACCTGGCCATGACCCTCGAGCGTGTGTGTGTTTGACCCGGACACACAGGATTCCGGCTGAGTACTGCTGCTGCCCTATGAATCCCTGCTATTCTTGCTATATATACAACAGGTGTAGATCATAGACAACAGGGAAATGAAAACAAAAGGATACCATAGGTAAAGACTTTGATTTTCCTTTTTTTAAAAAAACACAAAGATGCTTTGTTATTAACAGAAGAAAAGAATCTTCAGGGAACTATGCTCTTGTGTCTATCATTGCATCTCTCTCTGCTTGATCATTAAACTGAATGAGAAGCCCAAATTACGCAACAAGGGGTGTTTTCAGACATGACGGGGCGGCTTCACCCCATCCCGAAAACACCCCAGACATTCCCCGCCGGGATCACCCAGGCACGGCAAATAGACGTGCCGGGGATCCCGGCAGGGAATCAGGGAGGGGGTGGGGCCGCGCGGTGCCCCTCCACGCTGCCTCGCCGCCCGCCCTCCAGGGAGATGGGCGGGCGGCGAGGCCAATGCCTCCGCAGCGTCTGGCCGAGTTCACCATGGCCCAGAATTCCGCTGGGGATTCTGGGCTGTGATCGCGGACCAGACGTTATTTTTTTTTAATGCCCGCCTGGAATCACTTTCACCACGCTTCAGCTGATTTTCGCGCCGGTAGCCCTGGAAGCGTGGTTGAAACTGACCCCATGTGGGCATTCAGTGTGGCGAACATCTGGTGGCTGCTGAACAGACATGCATGGCACATGTAGGTATTCAGCGTGGTTCACTGTGATCTCGTCACGTCTGAAAACATCCAAGGGCAACAAAATATGTATTTTCCATATTACACAGTCCTCACATTCTGTTAACCATGGGAGGATAAATCATAATAATCAGTTATCATTGTTAACAACATCATCGTGTGATCTCTTAATTTTTTTTATTAGCAAACTTCGAACCCAGTCCCATCGCTACTACTGTAGGTTTTTAGACATGAACAGAGAGAACTGAAATTGAAAATATTTGCTACCATGATTGGTCTGCAATGGGACACTGCAAGTAAATATTTAAGTGTAAAAATCTCTTTATTCCTGATATACTGTATCTCACATCTTTTTTTCTCTAATGAGCTCATGTCTCTTTAGACAAGACACATATCTTGTCTTTAAACTATTATGCAATGTAACTCCATTTTAATTCATGGTCATAATTTGCTAGGAATTGATTTTATCCAAGGCATAGCTCAGCTCTTTAAGACAGCTCAGGTCTGAAAAGGATCAGAATCAGCTAATCACCATACGCTGTAACTACATGACTTGGGCTTAAGGCCAAATATATTATATCTATATTTTCCTCGGGCTGATTTTTATTATGGGAATTATTGCACTTCCATACGAGACATCGGAAGATTAAATGCCTATGTGCAATCTTTGTAATATGGGCTTCTTCTTCATCTAAAATTACCCGTTTCAGTTTGTTGAAAAACTGAACTTGATTCTTTAGGTCATGATTATATATCATGCAGAATTCCTACAGTATGCTTCAAATAATGTACTTGTCAAAATCACTTAATGTAACTACATCATTAAATACTTAATAATGAGTCCAACTTGCAATAATCAGATTCCAAGAAAGGAACCTAATCCAACAGTCTCCTGACTTGTGGGCTATGAGATAGATAGAGGCCAGGCAGTAGTATTATGAGAACTGTGTTTACATGAAATGCAATTTGTTGGCTATCTACCCTTAGGGAGGGGTGTGTGAGTGTGGGAGCATGTGTACATGCATGCGCACAGGGGGTGAGGGTATAGACTACAAAAAGGGACACTGCTGACCAGAGTAGCCTGGGCAGACTCTGATATGCTTATGGTTGTGGCTGAACCATAAGCATATCACCACAAACCCATTGTCCACACAATTACCTTGGTGTAAACTAAGTGCTGTGGTAAATAAACACACGCCAGCTCATAAAGACCAGTTTCAGTCACAAGCTTTATCACACATCACTACAAACTGTTTGTGTGACCAATGGAGAGTTAAACCCAGGGTCAAGGGAGATTTATGTCAGGGTGTGGGTGGGAAATAGTATTTCATGTGGACACGCTCTTAGAGAGAGAGTTTTGTGATTGTGGCATTAGGATAGGCTCATTTCCCAGCATTATCACAGATTTAAGTGCTACAGTGATAAGCCTCTGTAGGTGATTAATCATTAGCAGTAACGTTTTCAACAATATCAAAATCTCATTCTCAAAAGCATCTTAATATTGTTGAGATGTCCAGGACGTTCCTAGATTTTAAAGTGGCTATCAAGGCTGCTGTAGCATTTGTTTATCAAGAAAGTGAGGTTGTTATTGTTTGTAAGTGAAAGTAGAATTTGGCTGACTGTGTCACAGTGCAATAAATAATGTACTTATTTATTTACTGGATTTCTATCCTGCCTTTATCTGAAGGCTCAGAGCCGGAAACAATATAAAATAGCTCTAAATGTTTAAAATATACAAAAAACTAATAAACTACTAATAAAATAAAAACTAGGTAGAACTATAAAAGGCCACTTAAAATAAATCGCCAAACCATATCCCCTGCCTATTAAATGTCTGACTGAAAGACAAGTCTTTCACTGCATTCAGAATAAACCTGGGATGAGGAGTTACATCTGCCATCAAAGAGAAACGCATGCTTAAAGCCAGGCAAGCCTCGAGGTTACTAAAATGCAAGGCAATGAAACCCAATTTAGTCCTGAATGGCTCAGGTGCGTGCTACTTGAACAGTCACCCATGCTTTCATCACCTCGAGGCTGGATTACTGCAACGTGCTCTACATGGGGCTCCCCTCGATGACTGTTCGATGACTGTTCAGAAGCTGCAGCAAGTGCAAAATGCGGCGGCGCAACTTCTTTTGGGGACTAGGTGCCGGGAGCACATGACACTGCTGCTCTGCAGATTGTACTGGCTCCCTGTAGCTTTCCGGGAACAATTTAAGGTGCTGATTTTGACCTTTAAAGCCCTAAACAGTCTGGATTCCTCGTATCTGAAAGACCGCCTGTCCTTCCTGCCTAACTCTGGTCCCTGCGATTGGCTGGGAGCACCTTCCTGTGGGTACTGTCTGTTAGCCATGTCCATACAAGAAGAGCTTGCAGGGAGGCGTTCTCGGTGGCTGCCCCAATGTTATGGAACTCCCTTCCCCTGGAGGTTCAGTTGAACCCGAGCCTGGGTGTTTTCAGAGGCAGTGTAAAACCTTTCTATTTGGAAAAGCATTTGGTGGGAGGGGATAGGGGATTGTGGTGGATTTTGATGGGTGGTTTCTGTGGTAGGGCTGTGAGATTTGGATATGGGAAGTGGGGAGGGGTTTGTATTGGGTGGACTTTATGGGTGTTGTTGGGAGAGTTGGGGTTTATGGGTATTTTTATTGTATGTGTTTTAATATTTGTACAGTTGTGAGCTGCCCTGAGCCTTAGTGAAGGGCGGCATATACATTTTAATAAATAAATAATTAAATATTGACCTAGGATTCACACCCACACATGCACATCAGCACCAGCTGATCCCTCCAACAGGGATAGACTGCAGCTCTGAATGATCATCAGCTGTTACCACTAAAGAGCCATCCCGTCGCTGTGGAATGCCCTCCTGGTGGAGTTCCTCCTCAGGCCGGATCTCCTTACTTTCCACTGGCACTGTAAGACCTGGCACTTCCGCCAAGCATTTGGCAGGGTGGGATGGGTTAATTGGTTTTTTCGGGGTATTTATTGTACAAACCGGGTTTTACGAGTTTGATTTTTATTGTTGATTTTATTGTATTTATTGTTTTACCTTTGCTATAAGCTGCCCCAAGTCACCATGTGGTGAGAGGAGCAGGGTAAGAATGTAGAAATAAATAAATAAATAAATAAATAAGCAAACAAACAAAAACTGTGACAAGCCACAGGTTAAAGAGCCACTCGCACCTGGCAAGTCACGGTGCGAATGCCACTTACATCCAGCTTTTAGGACGCGTAAAAGTTAAAATTAAAAATCTTTTAAAGAGTCACACAGTTGGTACCCAGGTTGAATCCAGGAAGTGTCAAGATAGCTGTGGCTCACCATAAAGTTATTCTGATAAGTATGTCTGTAAAAACAGCTGATTTTGCTTAACAATTTGCTACTTGTGTGTACTTCAAATGGCATCATTAACATTAGCGACAAAGAGTGCAAGTCTCTACCTACTGAAATCAATGGCAAAGCTCCCACTGACTTTGGCCTTTTTTAAACTAGATGCTCCCATTCATAAACACCCAGTGTCCACAGGAGGGGGGGGAGGCGCGTATCCCCACGCATCTCCACTCCCACCCTCACTCACAGAGCAATTGGTGAAAAGGTGGGCTGCTCCCTGCATGAAAGTGGGTGGAGATGGGTGTGCACATGTCAATGCCCTCCCCTCACGCTACATCAGCTGCACATGGACTACCCTCCCAGCGGCGTTCCATTTAAAAATGGCCTTTAATGATGGAGGATTATCCTGAAAGAGTTTAGTACTGTACATTCCCTTCAGCCCTGCTAAACTAACAGAGCTGAGACAGTAAACTGGGTCCTGTTGCGCCATGCTGTTCATCAACAAAATTGCTAAGTTCCAATTGCAAGTCTGTAACATTAGCCACTGGAGTCATATAACAGCTGCTACTGGACTTAGTGAATACTGAACCCTGGCCATGTGATGGGAGCATCACCTTCTGTAACTATGACCCATAGCATGTGACCATGTCAGGAAATGAAGGCCAATGCCATAGCAACACATCAGTGTGCTGGAGATTTTTACATAATGTTTTGATTGTAGGAAATGTGGTGGTAAAGAGTTCTTATTAGTTCCATTTGTTTACCTTTTTAATCTATGTTTAATGACTCATGCATTTTTCATTCAATGGACTTCAGTTTCTTTACCGGTTGGTAATGTGCTAATTGGGAAGCAGGTTTCAGTCAGCACTGCAAATATCCAATGTTCTTTGCACTATCAAGTCCACTTCTCCCAATAACCTTACCTTATCAGTTATACAGCTAATAATTTGTCTTTGTCCACCTGTTGATTTTTCAAATTCTGTTTATTTGCTTTACTATGTAGATCTTTAAAATGTCCAGTGGTCTCAATTAGCAGATGGGACATTCTGAGAAACAATGATTATTTAGGACTTTGTAGCTGTACCATCCAGCATCAAAGTAGATGACCCCTTAAGGTCGCGTCCAAATCTAACATTCTACAATTTGTGAATCTGTAGCTGTTTTCATGCTCTCACTGATACATATCGTAGAACTTCTACACTTCTGGGCTTGCCACACATGACAGTGTGAAGGCTATTTCTTCTCTCAATACCACTTACTTTCAAAGAATTTGTAAGCATGTAATCATCCCCCCCAAATGATTTGCCAGAAATTCTTTTTAGGCAAACATTTTGGTGGCTTCATTTTTATCAAAGATTTAGTTTAATTCAGGCACTATATTTTGTTTTTTTTAAAAAGAGTTGACACAGCAACTCAATAGAGGTCTTTAGTTTCTGATACTGTTTATCTGACATACAGCACTATGATATGAAAGTGTATACACAGCCAGCTCATGTTACACAGGTCAATCAATAACACCTGTATCAATAACACCTGTACGAACGTTATAGACAATAATCAGGTTGACACAAATGTGTATGACAGTAGAATTTGTCCCGTAGAGTAGTTTTCCAAATTATGGGTCATGACCAATGGGGTTGCAGTTCCAACTGATATACACTGTTTATTGCTCTCTAGAATTATACTGAAGTCTCAAAATGGAGGTCACACCGGTCTGAGAACCAGAGTCATAGGTAGATTGGAATAGGCCCTGGTGCAGAAGATGGAATGGGCCCCCTGATCCTGCTCCCACATGAGATACCCGCAAATTCCACATGCACTGTGGCTTATGGGTCCTGGTGCAACTGCACCTGCTGCCTCTATGGTAGCTACACCCCTACTGAGACTCACTTGTATAGAATTGCTGGCCCTGGGGTAAAATGCATAGGTTGCAAAATGCACATATTGCCTTTGTAGTGCCACTAGATTACTTATTAATTTAGCTGATTTGTTCTGGAAATCCTTGACACACAGCAAATATGCTACCATGACAGTTATTTTCAATTGTACACATGAACCACTTTTAAGACTACTTCCATTACACGTTGTGCTTAGTGTTTTAGTCAAGTCTGAATTGGTAAAGTAAAGGGTTTTTTGTGGCTTCACAAGCAAGTAATAGCTTGGATTTTAATAACAGTTAAAAGAGAAGTCAAGATCCTTTCCATCAGAATCTACTGAAAATGCTGCAATAAGGAAGAGACTGGAAAGTTAAAAAACATGAAAATAATCAAGGAGAGGGGAGCCAAAGAATCCAATACTTCCTTGCAGGTGATTCAGCATCCAAGGAAGCTTTACTTTAGAGAGGACAAAGAACTTTGATTGTATCTTTGTCCCACCTTTCACCCTTTGTATATTGCTTGTTTTCTTAGAATAAAAAACAGTTCCTTAGGGTAGGGATTGTGTCTTGCTATATGTTTGTATAACACCTAGCAAAATGGGGTGCTGACCTTAAGAGTGGCCTCTGGGCACTACCACAATAAAAATACATAATAGTAACAATAACTCATCTTGGAACAAAGTAATATATAAAACCATAAGTCAAATTCTGTCAGAGCACTACAGGTAGAGCCCTGCTAGCAAACAAGTAGTCTCAGCACAAGCATGCTGAGCCTAAACTTCAATACAAAGTAATACATCTAAAGCTGGTTTCATGAAAGAATGTAAAGCCCAATTTTATATTGGTGCAGTGCACATACATTTGGATTTTGCACAGGTGCAGAAACATCAATATACTCTTCTGAGTGCAATTTTTCTCTCCTGTGAACAGGGAGACAAATATCACAATATTTTTCACAATATCACAATAGCTGTAATATCACAAATATCAGGATAGCTGTAATATTGTGAGTGGCTGATTACTTTAGCAACTGTGTGAGGGTTGAATTAAAAGTTGGGGTTTGCTAACTTTGCATCAAAAGAGACAAAAGTATATCTCAGGTTGATTGCTTTAGCAACTGTGTGAGTACCTCACCGTAAATCAAATGGCTTCCACAGGATTTGCTTGATCCCTTTTAAGCAATAGGCTGTAGGCAAGGCTGAGGCCCAACTATTATTAATTGGGATCCCCTCCTGAGAGCCCCTTCTTGAGCAGAAAGAGCCCCAGGCAGAGTGAGCAGAGTTTTTGGCTACTGTGAGAGTTCGGCTACAGGGAGAGGAGGCTCTAGGTTGTAGCTAGCCCAAGGGCACCACACCATTAGGAAGCTACACCACATTTAAAAAAAAAAGAAAAACAAAGTTAGAGTAATATAGTCCCTCTGACCTACATAACTTTACATTTAAGCCTAGTTAAATGGAAGGTTCAATAGAGCGATGCAAATAGAAGTCCAGAAGCAGGGTGGGGGGTATCCAGTGTTTTGCACCCAGTGTAACTTTTATGATTTTCTTCCACTTGAGGAGAGGATGCACGTGTGCAGTTGATGCAAATTGCTCCTTGCTCTTAGAGAAAGAGTGCAGTCTCTGGAGGCTTGAGTGGCTGAGCTGAAGGAACTGAGGCAGACTGAGATGTTTATAGTGATCTTCAGGGACATAGAGCAGGCCTACCTCCACCCTTGCAGCCCGTGATGTTTTGGAGGCTGAAAGTCTTGGGGAAGGAGAGCATCAAGCTGTTATGGTGCGGAATGATCCTGTAACTGGGACCTGGTCTTTCAGATGATGCCACAGTATCCTCTCACACTGAGGATACTTCCCCAGGGGAAGGATCCAAACTGACAGGAATAGAATGGCTGTAGTAGTGGGTGATTTGATCATTAGGAATATAGATAGTTGGGTTTGTGACAGCCATGATGACTGCATGGACAATTGCCTGCCGGGTGCGACGGTAGCGTACCACACACAAAGTCTAGATAGGATTTTAGCGATTGCTGGGGAGGAGCCAGTTGTCATGGTCCATGTTGGAGCCAATGACATATGAAGGTGTAGGAAAGATGTTTTGGAGGCTAAATTTGAGCTTCTAGGAAGGAGGTTGAAATCCACAACATCCAGGATACCATTCTCTGAAATGCTCCCTGTTCCTCTCACAGGGCCCCAGAGACAGGGTGAGCTCCAGAGTCTCAATGTGTGGATGTTTTATATTTATTAGGAACTGGGGAACCTTTTGAGGAAGAGGGAACCTATACAAGAAGGATGGGTTCCATGGAATCAAACAGCTGACACTAAAAATCAAAAAGGTGGCAGAGGCATTTTTAAACTAAGACCTGGGGGAAAGCAGACAGTTGCTGTGGAGTACGTGGTCCAGATGAAGGCATCCCAATAGGATGCCACCATTGGTAGTGGAACAGCACATTCCAGCAATGAACAGCAAAGAAACAGTGAGAGATCTGGAGGGTAATACTGTGGAACGGACAAACTTAAATACTTCCACGTTAAACAAAATATGCACCCACAAGCACCAGGATGTTAAAATGCTTAGCTGTTTGTATATCAATATCAGAAGTCTCAAAAGTAAAATGGAGGAATTAGACTGCTTGGCTTCCAGTGAGGATATTGATATCACAGGCATTTCGGAAACATGGTGGCATGTGGACAATCAATGGACACTCTAGTACCAGGATACAAAATATATAGGGTGATTTCAGACGTTACGGGGCCCGCTGGCCCCGTACCGAAATCAACCCATTCATTCCCCGCCAGGGTCACCCCATCACGCCGCAACAGACGTGCCGGGGGGATCCTGGTGGGGAATCTGGGAGGGGGCGGGGCCGCGCGGCACAACGTGCGGTCGCACGGCCCCGCCCCCTCCATGCTCCCGCCGCCCACCCTCTGGGGAGACAGGCGGGCAACAGGGCCAATGCGGCCGCTGCGTTGGGCCGGATTCGCCACGGCCGGGGATCCCGCTGGTGATCCCAGGCCGTGGCGCCCAGCCAGACATTACTTTTTTTTGGTCCCCGCTGGGGATCTCTTTGACCACGCTTCCCGGGACATTCCCCCGGCTAGCCCAGGAAGTGTGGTTCAAATTGACCCCATGTGGGTATTGACCGTGGCGAACATCTGGCGGCCGCCAAACAGACGTTTGAGACACATTGACCACAGGTGGGTATTCACCGTGGTTCACTGTGATCTCGTAACGTCTATACCCATAGAAACCACAAAGTTAATCATAATGGGGATGGAGAAGCCCTGTATATTGAAGACAGCATTGCGTCATACATGATAAAAATATTATCTCCCTCACATAGAAACACTATGGATAACAATTCCATGTTTAAAAGGCAACCAGATAGAGCTGAAATGAAAAATCTCTCTGAGTGCAGTTTCCAATGGAAACAGCTCTTTCACCTTCATTTGCATGACAAGGAAATCTATTAGCATTTTCAACATTTCTGTGATTTTCTGCTATTTCCCACTACTTTGGTAATTTTCGGTATTATGAGTATTTTTTGGTAATTTCCGGTTTTGGTATTTTTGGTAATACTGGAAATTACCAGAAATTACCAATACAATGACGGGAAATCATGGGGCACTGATACCGATGGGACCGGAAGTGGGAACAATGCAAAGTTGAGAAAGATAGTTAAGGGGAAACTAAAAGGGAAAATCATCAGGGTCAAAGGCCTGCAAGAGGCAAGTACATCAGAGGCATGGAGTCTACTGAAAACTACTATCTTAGATGCCAAGATGAAATGTATACCACAAGTCAAAAAAAGCAAGAAAAGACACAAACAAATGCCTGCATAGCATGGATGAATGGTGGTTTCTGGATGGAAGAGTGGCAGTTCCAGAGAGCGCAAGAGAAAGGAAGTTGAAATAGGGGGAGGCAGGGGATGGGGATTAAGTTTGGTGAGAGGGGGCAGTGGCAGGAGTCAGGGTAGGACTGGCGTTGAAATATGGAGAGGTAGAGGTGGGGGTCGATAGGGAATGGTAAAACTAAGGAGGCTACTGGAGCCAAAAAATTGTCCTTCAAAAATGAAAAAGTATTCCAAATGAGGTAAACAGGAATGAGCACACACATTGGCAGAGAAAAGTGTAAAACCGTGATAAGACAGTCCAAAGGGGAATTTGAGGAACAACTTGCTAAGGATACCAAATCCAACAGCAATTTCCCCCCTCCAGTACATCAGAGGCAGGAAACCTGCTAGAGAGGCAGTTCATTCACTACGTGATCAGGGAACAAAGATGACAAAGCCATTACTGAGAAACTAAATCAGTTCTTTGCATCAGTTTTTCCTGCAGAGGATGTTGGGGCAATACCGACACCAGAACTATTATTTCTTTGTGAGAAAATCAGAGTAATTATCTAAAATTAACATCATGCCAGAAGACGTTTTATTGCATATCGATAATTTAAACAGTAGCAAGTCAACTGGGCTCGATGGTATTCATCCAAGGGGTGATGTGGACAGGGTGGGTGTCAGCTGGGACTCTGCCAAGTATAAACTTTCAGACCACAAAGCATCTTCTTGCTTCTTGTGTTCTGGTGGGAGATGTTGTACAAGTTGTTCCAGGGTGTCCTATAAGAGGTGCTGAAAGAAAGACATGGTAGAAATATGGGTTCAAGCTCTTAAAATCAGTGGCTGAGGAAAAGGTCTTTCTCCCCAGGATGTCAATTTTTCTTCTCGTCGAAGGGTAATATCTCTGTGGATTTGTGCTGCTAGTCTTCAGATGAGGCTTGTATCACCATAGAATTTGGTGCTGAATGTTTTATAAACATTGGGTGATTTCAGACGTTACGTTTTCAGCATTCACCACAGTCAACCGCAGTCAAACGCGGGGGGTGGTGAAAGAGCCGTGCACGTCTGTTGGCCCACATCCAGATGTTCACCACAGTCAAACATGGCTCGGGGTGAATCTAACCACGCTTCGTGAGGTCGGGGCAGGAGGAGGTCCAGAAGTGTGGTGAATGATCACCATGGCAGGGGTGAATGAAAAGTAACTTCTGAACGGAAACCCCCGGCCGCGGTGGAAGGAAACGACCATAGGCCATGGTGACGGCACGCAGCGCCGCTGCTAGGCAATCAACAACAAGCGGAACATGGAGGGTGATTTAAAGGGCATGCAGCAGTAGGGAAACGTGTGTTCGCTACCGCCCCTGACCATGCACCTGTGCCGCATATATGGTACGCCTCCCCCCACCCCCGGGGAACATTGGGTGCACACCGGTGGCCACACAGCCTATGTCGGAAGGGCTAGCAGCCCGGGAGCTCAGCCCCCTGCATGGGGGGTCTGCCGGTGCCTGTGGCGAGTGGGTGGGGGTACACCAGGGTGCCGCTGCACTCCCCCGGTAGCAGCTATGGCACCGCATTGGGGGTACCCTGTTCTGCCCTCCCCCCCCCCAGGGCCAGGACTTCGGCACCTGGGCCGCTGTGTCTCCCTGTGTATGCTCTTGCTAATGTTCCTATCCATCTAGCAGGTGTGTATGCGTGGGGCTGTCTGGCCTTGAATGCCGGCAGCTGTGCACTGCCCACTCCCTTCGCCTCCCTCCACAGCGGCCCCATTGTTCCCATCCTGTCATTATCTGTCGGCCTTGGCAGCCCCTGTCTGCCTGTGCAGCCCCCCTGCCCCGCATCCCATGCTACCCCCACGGCCGCTGCGGCTCAGACCCTCCAGGAGCTGTACCATGGCAGCTGCATCTCAGCCCGAGGTCCCACTCGGCGGCTACAGGGGCTCTGTCCGAGCCTGGACTGCCTGCGAGAGCATGGCCCTTTGCGACCTGTGGTGTTCGTCCATCCTTCAGCACTGCCTGCACTCCTTGCCCACCCAATCGGATGCCTATCGCTGCCTGAGCTTTGGTATGCTGTGCTTTGGCTGTGTCGCGACAGCTGGCGATTGCC
>QEPC01012329.1:1245562-1285623 GCA_003113815.1 Sphenodon punctatus
CCCCCCAGGGATCGGGTCATACTTACCGGCGGCTGCGGGGACGCCGCGGCCGCTGGTGCTGGGGGGGGGGGCTGGCTCGCCTCTCAGTCTGTTTTTATTTAAACAAAAATCCAGGCTGGGCAGGGTGGGTGGGGGGTGTCCCCCCTTCCACCCGCGCAGCCTGGACTCGGGGAGGTTTTTTTTTTTCCTTAACTTGGGGCTTTAAGTTTTACATTGCAGCCATTTTTAAATGGCTGCAATGTAAAAAATCCGGTACCCGGAATCCGGTACCCTGGACCGGATTACCGGGTCGAATCTGATAATGCCGGTACGCCCGGTACCGGCATTATCGGATACCGGATTTTACCGGTTTCCCGCCCCTAGTTTAGACTGGTAGGAGTAGGGGGCGGAGGAGGGATAAAACCTCTTTTTAAAAGTACAGATTACTTCTGTAGAATGAGCTGTCTGAGAAGTCTCCTTTATCTGTAAATCTGTAAAGATATAAATCTGTAAAATAAATAAAATAAAATAAATATCTTTTTAAAAGTTTCATCAGTAGTGGCTGCGAAAAGGCCTTCCCCATCGAAGGGTAGGTCCTCGATTCAGGTTTTGTTTTCTGGGGCTAAGGCGGTGGAGCGGAGCCATGCATGCCGTCTTAAGGTAATGGCCGAGGCCATTCCTCGAATGTTAGCATCGGCTATATGCATGTTCGCAGTTAGCTGGAATTGGGCTATCTGCATACCATCTCTTTGCAGTGCTGCAATCTGACTAGGGTTGGATGCCCTACCTAGCTGGGTCCAGAGCCAATGTTGGTACCCACACATTGCAGACGCATCATTAGAGGCCCTAAGAGATAGAATTTCGGAAGAGAAGATCTTCCTCCAATGACATCGAGATGCCTGCCCTCCCTGTCAGCAGGTGAGGTCTGGATGCCACCAGATCTAGATCTTAGAGAGGCAGCTGCAATGACAAGGGAGTTGGGGGCCAGGTGCTTATATAACATGCTGACCCCCTCCCTAGGGATGGCATATAGCGAGTCAGCCAGTTTATAGGTGGTGGTGGCAGAAGAGGGTTTGGCCCAGACAAACCTTGATGGTTCCATAAGTTGCTCAAACATTGGGAGCATTATGTGTCCAGGTTCCCCTTTACCTCAAAATATCAAATACAGGGCCAGATTGGGTCTTTTTTACAACTCTGGAGGGAAGTTTAGGTAATGCTGCAGTAAGTCGTTTCAGCATGCCCTGAAAGGCCTTAGAGTCCTCAGTGGCCAACATGAAGTTTGGGTCGGATATAGCATCTGGGGGAGGGGGCGAGATATTTTGGTCCTCCTCTGGAGTAGAGGTGGAAGAAGGTTCGGAGTCTTCCGATAGAGCCTCAGCCTCAGGGAAGGGGGGGGGCTGACGAATAGGTTGTCCCACTAGTGCCTGTAGGGTCTCTGGGTGCAGAGCCCAATCCTGCACAGGTTGAAGTTTGGGAGGAGGTCGCGAGACGGTTGCTGTGGGCGGTACCCTTGGTGGTGCCAGCGGCACATACGCGGTAGTTGGTTGATAGAGGGTAGTACACTGAGGCCGTGCGGAATCCGATGGTGCCGGGTATGGGGACTGGCTGCGAGAGTGGTACCGATGAGCTTCATGGTACTGGTACCGGCGGTACCTGGTGTCCCCGTAGGAGCAGCAGAAGCATGGTGAACGAGAGTGCCATTGCCTATTGTGTCACCTGGAGTCGCGGTCCCATGTTGAGCTGGAAGGACTAATCTGGTCTCTCACATTGTGGTAGAGAGAGGAATGGGAGTGAGAGTGATCGTAGCGATGGGTGTGCGAGGGAAAGCGTGACTCCCTATCCCGGTGCAGTTGCTGGAGAAGTGGAAGGTTCGCCAGGGCTGCAGGCATGGGTACGGTGAGATGTGGTGCCGATGGCGTGGGTACCAGTCCCTGGGGGGAGGCAGGTCTGTCCGGCAGGTCAGCAGAGGCAATTAGGGCAGGTGTGGTGCCTTGCGGTAGACCATGGGTCTAACTTAGTATAGCAAATCTTATGTTCTTATGTAATTAACATCCTTATGGATGCAGTCTGCATGCAGCATATTAATGGGTACTTCTATGGCAGTAACTTAGAGCAGAATGAAACTTTCATCATGCAAGGATTTGCCACAGTGAAGAAAAAAGGGTTGAAGTTAAACTTATTATGAATTTTCTTGCTCACCTTCCTAACGTAGATTTTATTTACATCTTGGTAGTTGGCTGAGGGTGACCACAAGGCAAAGCCCAGCAGGTGTGTGCAATTAGTTGTTTTTTTTTAAAGTTACTAAAAAAAATGGAGCCCCATTCATTTAAGACCAGAAAACTAATAAATAAGTAAACAACATTCATTTTCTTTCATTCCTTTTCCTCTAGCCTCCTTCCTAGCAGGTAGGGCTGTAGCGGAATGTTGCAGCGGTAGCTAATTCTGCCGGAAACAGCGTTTCCACAATTAGTGGTACGGCGTGGCAGAGGCTTTCATTCTGCTAGTTTCATTCCGCTATTTCCGCAGTTCCGCTAATTTCTTTCCGATACTTCCACAGGCTTTGCAAAATAGTGGAAACATGACATTTTCGCTACTTCCGCCATTCCACCAGCACCACAAAATAGCGGAACAGCGGTTTTCTGACAGTTTCCGCAATTTTTCCGCAATTTGCAGAATGCCGGCGGAATTAGTGGAAAGTCCGCAGAAAATCCGCAGTGTGGCGTGGGCAATTCCGATATGGCGGAATGGAATCGCGGCACGGTAACAGCTCCTGCCGCATCAGCCCTACTAGCAGGCTAGAAAGCAGCTTAGAAAGGGGCGGGGAGCACTCACAAGACAGTATGTAACAAGACAGGAGACATGATTGACATCTCCACTGGCTAACTGGCATTGCAAACACACCTCAACATCTCTCTCATATGTCCTGCCCCCTTGGGGTGATCTCTGCAAGTTGATGACCTGTCAAACTTATGGGGTGCCTGTGCCAAAGCCAGTGCCTGCTGCTCCTCTGCCCACTTCCTGCTGCTGCAGCTGCCCGAATGTGTGTGTGTCTCTCTCGCTCTCACACACACACACATCTCCTGTCTCCACCCAGGGTACTCTCTGCAGGTTGACACCCTGACACACTTTGGGGTGCCTATGCCAAAGCCAGTGTCTGCCGCTCTTCTGACTGCCTCCTGCTGCAGCAGCTGCCCGAATGTGTGTCTCACATATCTCCTGTTCCATCCCCTCTCCCTGCCCCTCACTCCCCTGGATACTCTCTGCAAGGTGACACCTGACACCCTGGGTGAAAACAGACGTGGACGTAACTCTGCTTTAACGTTTCTTATGCATGTTGCAGGGCTGTATTGGCGTCCTATGCAGCATGCATAAGAAATGTTAAAGCGGTGTTAAAGTGGAGTTAAGGTTAATGTTTTCACTCGACATGCTGTGGGGTACCTATACCAAAGCCAATGTCTGCTGTTCCTCTACCCACCCCACCCCACCCCTCCTGCTGCTGCTGCCAGTCTATGCGATAACTGTGTGTGTCCCTCTCATATTTTCTGCATCCCTGGGGCACTCTGCAAGTTCAAGTCCAACATACTTGGGACAGCAAGTCTCCTTTGCCAGACTCTGCTGCTTCTCAGTGCCTGCCCCCTGCCTGCCAGATGCTCTGTCTTTTGTTTGCCTGCTGAGTGCCAGTCTCTGTCTGATATTCTGCCCCTGGGAGCATTCTGTGCAACTTGATGTCTTATCAGACTTGGGGCACCACCTTCTCCTTCTTATGCTAGTGTCTGCAGCTTCAGTGCCTGGTGCCTGCCAATGTCTGCTCTGTCCTCTGCCCACCTGCGGCATGCCAGTCTGTCTCTGATATTTCTGCCACCCTGTGGCAATCTGTGCAAGTTTGGGGGAAGGGAAACTGTCATACAAGCAAAGTAAAAACGCTATTTAAAGGAATGCAAGTCCAGTCAAGTGATTACCATTGATTTCAACGGGAAACTAATGTAAAACAAATAATGAATAGATTTTTTAAAACTAAAATGAATGTAAAAACAAAAATGAATGTGGTCCCTTCTGAACATCCCTAAAGCCCAGGGAAACTACAGCAAGCTACAACACAATTTCTACCTACGGAAAAGGCTGAGGTTAGTTTGAGGTATGTAACCTCAACCACTCTTTCCAGTGTACAGACAGACAGACAGACTGATTTTATTGCAGAAACCAGAAGTGTATGTGCAAGCGAGAGAGATCAAAAGTGTGAGGAAGTATGGAGGATCTCAGAAAGGGGTACTCTCCTCCAATGTGAGCATAGGGATAGAAACCTCCCTCCAGGGTCTGTGAATAGTTTACTAGTCACTAGTGTTACTTGTCAACATTGTAAACACTGTGGGTGTTTACTAATCAACAATGGGGCTAATCCCATGCACCACGCGGTGCCACGTGCATCTCCGTTACGGGGGCATTGTGCTGTGTGCAAATCATGCGGAGCCACGTGATACTCGTGTGGAACCCGTGTGTAAGTCGTGCGCAGGCAGTTTGGGATTGCCGTTTGCAGGCAATGTCTGTCACCAAGAATGTGAAGTGCTTGTAACAATTTCTCCATATATCTTTCCATACGTTAGCTAACCAATTCTAGCCTGATGTGTAAGCAACATATTCTGTGTTGAAATGTGTATATAAACTCTGGGTCTCAGACCTCTCCTCAGTACCCCTCACAATACCTGTGAGGTATTTCAGGATTTTTAGAGGCTAAGGCCGCTTTTAAACGAGGCACTTAGAAGTGCCTCCTGAGCCCCGCATTCAGAAGGAAGCCGCGCAGGGAGTGTTTACATGCTCCCCGCGCTGCCGGAAGTGGTGTGTCCCCCGTTCTTTTCAGTGGCGGTGGCTGGAGATGCAATGCTTTCAAGAAGCGCGTTCTGCAAACCTGAAAATTGAGGTCTGCAGAACGTGCCTTTTGAAAGTGCACGTCTCCAGCCGCCGCTGCTGAAAAGAACGGGCAACCCGTCACTTCTGGGAGCGTGCAAACACTCTCCACATGGCTTTCTCTGGAATGCGGGGCTCCTGAGGTGCTTCTACGCCTAGATTCACAACTAGAGATTCCACTCCAATAATAAATTCTCTTAATGATTTGGGATATCCTTTGGCTCCAGTTCTGTGTCTATCTCCTCATGGAGTGGGCTTCGGCTCTGGGTACCTCCAACACCCCATGATCAATTACAAGAAGATACCCTGTTTATAAGACATTTAATTCCAAAATTGATAGGATTCTCATCTCACTAATACTAGCTTTACACTATTTTAATACCATTTCACTTCAAGAGAGAGAATCCTAATTTACAACAATGTAACAGAGAGGATAATCTGGTTTCTGGTAGAAAGGAAAATAGCAAAGGAAACTGACTGGACACTAGCACTATCCATTTATCTGCAAATCTCTGGTTCCAGAATTGCCAACTTTAACTTTGTTTTTTCCAAAGTGAGAAATTGAACATAAACACTTCGTAATGTTTGCAACCTTTTTGCTTTATCTTCAAAAGCTACGGATTTGAATGATTTCTTCAGAAGAAAATTACAGCAAAGAGAATAGTTGTGCATGTTAGTTTAAAGAAATGATATTCTTCTTCAAGAGAAGCTTCCAGTGTAAATTGTTCTTACTTCTGGGTGTTCCACTGCGAATACGCTTTTAATTCCATTTTTAAAATGTTCTTCCTATAAGAATATTCATTATGGTTTAAGTCTGGCTTTTAGCTGGAGAGAATATCAGAGTTTTAATACCTTTAATCCATGACACCATTAGTCAATATCCTCTAGACAAAATAAAACTTTAGTGTTTTAATCATAAATAATATAGTAAAACTGACCTGCCAAGTAATATTACATGTCATTTATTTCTCAATTTTTATGACTGTTTAATTAAAGAAATGTTATACTTCAAGATACCGTTGACCATGAGATGTTGGTGACTTGTCTGTGGGATCGTGCTGGGGTGGGTGGGATTGTTCTTGAATGGTTCTGCTTGTTCCTGTTTGGAAGAACTCACTGTGTGGTTCTGGGTCACTGTACTGTACATCATCTCCCTGGGATCTCACATATGGGGTCCCGCAGGGTTGCATTCTGTCCCAACTCCTGTTCAACGTGTATATGCAGCCTTTGGGCAAGGTTGTGAGAGGACTTGGAGTGTGTTTTCATGCTGATGACACCCAGCTACACCTCTCGTTTTCAGCTGACTCAGGCCCCGCAGTCTCATAGCTGTGGGGGACTGGATGAGGGCGAGCCGCCTGAAGTTGAATCCTGACAAGACGGAGGTGATGCTGGTGGGGAGGGCCGAGTGAGTGGAGGTCCCCATCATTGTAGGGAGTGGAGGCCCCCAGGGTGTTCCCTGCCTTGGTTCCTCAGGTTTGCAGTCTGGGGGTACTCCTTGATTCACAGCTCCGCATGGATGCCCAGGTAGCAGCTGTGGTGAGGAGTGCATTTACTAAACTACATCTGGTACAACTGTTACAGCCATATATATCTCAGACTGCGACCTTGCCACCATCATCCATGCCTTCATCACCTCCAGGCTTGATTACTGTAATACGCACTACATGGGGCCACCCAAGGTGATGGTCTGAAGGCTGCAGCTGGTGCAGAATGCAGTGGCCCACCTCCTGATGTGGATGGGCCGCCATGAGCACATAACACCGGTGCTCCATTCTCTGCACTGGCTGCCTATAGCCTTCTGGATCCAATTCAAGGTGTTGGTGCTGACCTATAAAGCCCTACACAGTCTGGGCCCCACCTACCTGTGGGACTGCCTCACTCCCGGGTTCTGGAACGGTCGCTGTGGTCGGCCAGGATTGCCCTTTTGGAGGTTCCCCGTGTTTGGCAGGGGGCCACATTGGAGAGGGCGTTATCGGTCGCTGTGCCTTGGATATGGAACTCCCTCCCAGTAGAGGTTTGTTTGGCCCAGGACTTTCCCTCCTTCAGGGGTCAATGTAAAACCTGGTTGTTCAGCCAGGCGTTTGGTGAGGGAGACATGTAGGGGGAGGGGTGGTGTTGGGTTGGGAGGGTATGATGAATTGTTTTTATTTAATTTTATGTATATTTTATATTGTTGGTTGTGTTGTATGCCACCCCAAGCTGCCTTGGCAGGAAGGGGAGGGATATTAAATTTAAAAATAAATAAATAAGATGTTAAAATCCCGAGATTGACACACTGACTCAACTAATGCCAGTTTAGTGGTCAAAACTATTTCAGTTTGGTACAATGTCATCTGAAAAATGCTGATCTTCCCCATTTAGTTTGCTTTCCAGATGCACTCGTGGATGACACTAATTGACTTACATACCTCTTTTTTCATGTCCATTTACAAAGGCAATTAGAAATGCAGTACAGATGTTTAAATAGTTTACCTAAGAATTATTCTAAGAAGTTGAATCACTTTTATAAAGCCCTTGGATAATTTTTTTTAAGAACAAGTAAATGCCTAATAAGTGTGTGATATCAACATGTCACAAATAGCATGTCATCTTTTTATTCAGTTTTCAGGGGTAGTTTTGTGCTGGCTTCCTACAACAACGTATTTTTAAATGTTTTTTTTAAAAAGGTTTTAAATTGCATCTTCTGAGTAGCAAACTAGCAATAAACACTTAAACGGGTAAAGAATTTTTTTATGTCACTCATTGACTTTTGCAATGCATGTTTTCTGTAAACAAGTTTTAAAATCTATATTCCTGTAGGTAATAAGTGTTAGTACAGAGAGTTAAATGAATAAGGAGATAAAAAGAAATTGAACAGTAGGAGCATAGCAATTAGAGTAACTGTCCATTCTATTAAATATTTACTGTTTCCAGTTTTCACTTAAAAAGACTTTTATTTTTCTGCTATTTCTGGGTTTTGATAGCCTCATTTCTGTAAGAAAAGGAAAGCTTTACCCTCCAAACTGTCCTTTCATTGACAACTTTCTTTGTCACTTGAAAAGGAAAGGACTGTTTACTAGGCAGAAGCCATTGTTCAGAGCAATTCACTGCTCGGAAACTCTCTAGAGCTTGGGTTTTTATCAATACTAAGTACAATAGAGCTAAAAAAAACCACACCATGGAATTGCTTAAATAATTGGTTATGTCAACGCTTGGAAACAGTCATGATTCTCAGTGGAGGCCAGCATAGTCAGTGTTACTACACAGGTACTGCCCTGACTCTAGACTCCAGGAAATGATGTCATAGAGTGAAAACAGACAAGATAGTAGCCAGAGTAACCCCCTCCAGATGGGTGGCCACCTGCTTGTCTATTAGGTGGCCGTCAGATGTTTTCCCACATGCATGACCCACCCACCCCGCGACCCCCACTCATGGCATCGTCCTAGCAAATGTGGAGCCCTCCGTAAATGTGTGCCTACGTGGCTGCCTCCCGTCTGTTAGGATGTGGGCAGCCTCTGCATACGTGCAGGTCTACCAGGACTATAGAGAAATTCCAGCCAGTGTCTAGAGCTGTCTGGGGAGTGACCACAACTTGGTGGTGGGGCAGAGTACAGCGTGGAGGAACACCTGCCCATTTGTTCGGCTCATCGCAGAGAACCTGTGAGTGGTGGCTGCATGCAGACTCCACAGAGCGACCTCGGACTCCAGCGGGCTAATCTCTCATTTGTTAACACCAAAACCCCTGTTGCTTACGTGCCAGCACCAGAGGAGCATAACCGCGCTAATTACTATAGCCAAGTTAAAACTATTCTTCAAGTTATGCAAAACCTAAAAGTATCCTTTGTGCCTTTCTATTTTACCCTGTTTGCCCACTCCGGCCTCCACCAGACTTATCTAAGTTGTCGGCGCACCCCCCAAAGAGACGCAGAGACATATTATTGGTTTAAACAGCATGGCCGCACTCTTTATTCAATCGGTAATCAACCATAAGGCCGGTGGGGCTTTGCATAGCAAACATGGGTCCAGCATGCTAGCGAACCATCCTTATTAACTATAACTGAGTACTGCTCGGAAGCGCCTTCCATTAGCAGTACTTTAAACGGAAAACCATCCCCTCCTTTGACAGCCTCGGGGCCATGGCCAAAGGGGGGCGTGCCCACTGTGGGCATGAGTAAGTCGGTAAGTGCTGCGCAGGATACGGAGGCTGTGCACGCCCCTACTCATCCTGCTCAGCACCCCCTCCCAGGGTTACGACCCATGTGCATGCTGTGCCCTGCATTACACAAGGTATCACGACCCCATCTCTTAATGAGATGACTCTTTTAACTATCCTTAACCTATTTATCCTAACCTAGCGTGCTGGACCCCCGCAGAGTGTGACATTAAATACTTTCTTAACATAATACCATTGCCAATTATATTGCCATATTGAAATGAACTTACCAATGTATTTGTCTTTTAAACTATTTGATAATGCCAATTGTAATTGCCAAATAAATGCCAATCTTCAAAATGCAACCTATTTATACCTATGCTTACACTGTCAAGGAGGCAAAAAATGACCCTTGTTAAAAAGGCTGCTCACCAAAATTCCTCCTTGGCCCCTCTAAAGGCAACCGTTAAGAAACCACAGTGCTCGCGGGTGGGTGGGTGTGGCTGCTTCCGTTGCCTCCCAGACCGCAATGCCGCTCTCACGCGGCTCAGGGGATCCTCCCTTCTAAAGGGGAGGAGCCCCACACCCCGTGCTGCGCACTGCGCTTGCGCATCAGGCCAGTTGCCGAAGCAAACCCCAATCAGAGAGAGCCCTTCTAACAGGGCTCTCTCAAACGACCATGCTGCCAGACAAACCGCGCTCTTTGAAGAAAAAGGGGGGGGGCTCGACAAAATGCCCGTCGCCGCCATTTTGTTGGCGACGGGGGCTTGTGGGAGAGAACTGCAACTTCCTCTGTCTGGGATAGGACAGATGGAAACAAAGTAGTTCAAATAATATTATATGGGGACAACTTACTTCTGTTGTTTAGTGTGTGAAAGCTTTTGAGCCACGCAGGACTCTTTATCAGGGTTACAGGCAAGAGCCCTGCGTGGCTCAAAAGCGTGCACACCCTCAACAATAGAAGTATCATCTGAATTACTTTGACTCCATCTATTACCTGTGGGACCAGCAAGGCAACCATATCCCCTCTCTAGACTGTGATCGGGTATCAGATGTTTGACTTACTTCAGCATCTGCCCCCTTTAAGGCAGGTTGGGGGTTCAGGTTTTCTTAGGGATCCCGCATAGTGCTTGAATACGCTAAGATTCCACCTCCATGCCAGGTTGTCTCAAATTAGATTAATAGAGAAAATAATAAAATAAAAGAGTAGTTTAAAAAAAACCACATGGCTTAAACTAATGTGGTTAAACATATCTCTAGACAGGCAACAAGTACATTAGAGTTATCCAGTCAACAAATATTAGCTGTGGCATTATGGCAGAAAATGTCCTTTGTTTGACCCCGATTCTCCCCTCCATCGAATGTTTTTATCCAGTCTTCCCCTTGGGTTGGCAGATTAAGCAGCAGCAGATAATAACAAATAATAACAACAACAATAACAGCATAGCACGTGTTATCTCTAGATTACAAAGTACTTTTTCAAAAAGGTGGGTAAGCAATGCATTAATAAATTTGTTTTGCTGATATGAAAACTCAGGGCTGGCCTACACATGGTTGGTAGTCTTCCCACCAATGTAACAAAAATAATTTCATTGTACCAATGCAAATATTGATTCAATTAGAAGTTTACACAAATCCAATGTTAATCCAACAAGAACTCCAAAACCTGAAGGTTTTAAAGGTAAAAGTGACCTTTCTGACCCCACGTTCTACAATAGCAAGAAAAACAGGGAACTGCTGCACTAGGCCTTCTTGGAAGTTTAGAGAAGCCCCTAAATCCAATGTGGGAGACAAACATTTTCACACAGATTTGAAACTTTTTGCTGCCTTCTTTTTTCTCTCTAAAAAGGCAAGAGGAGGAGGAAGTAGGCTCAGGTTTTAAACCTTTTACTCTGGCAAGATCTTTGTACCTTCCTATCTCTTCTTAGCTTTTAAAAGCATGCAAGGAAATCCTTTATAACTCCAGGAACAGGGGAAGGCAATAACCACACCCACTTATGGAGAAAGGCATGAGGAGTTCTTCACCAGGTCATATGCCTTGAGGAGGAAATGAAGCTGGTCAGTCACCAGGTAGGAAAGAAGTAGTACATTAGCTAGAGTAATGTCCTCCAGCTCAAGAATGATGCTGTCAGAAGCAACCCCAATAGGTGAAAAATATGAACTAAGTAGCACCAATATTCATGCTATGAAGAAAATTTAGTATTCAACTTAGCCAACTCTAACGGGTAAAATAAAAATTTGCCTTGATAGCCAACACTACACATTCCTATGCAGCATTGAATTAGTGGGAATTCCCTGAAAAATGACTCCCCATGGCAAAGAATTCCCAAAGCACAGAAACATATAACTGACAAGATTCCAGCTGGCTTCATTGCTGCTTTTCAGAAGAACACAGTGGGCAGTGGTGAAAACGTCAATAATGATGTTAACTCTGCTTTGTGGTATAGGAAAGTTATAGGCAGTAGCAGCCAGGCAAAGGAATTAATCAAAGAGAAGGACAACCTGAAAGGATTCCTATACTATTAGCACAGGGAAGGTCAAGATGAACAATTGTTTTGGAGTTGGGTAAATGAGCTGGAAAACTTTCATTTCACCCAGAGACAGGAGATACCCTGAAGTCTGAGGATATTTTTACCATTTGCAAACCAGTTTGCCCTATCACTATCTTTTATTGTTTCCTCAGATAAGCAAGACCCCAGTGAACAATTAAAACTTTCAATAAATAATCTGTAAACACATTCATCTGATTTACTGTTATTTGATACAGCAGTTAGTTTCAAAGGGGCAGTTAATATTGATCATGCAAAGTACTACAGACAAACATGAAACACTTCCAGGACCTCATGGATTATTACTCTTTATCTGTCACTCATTGGGTTATTTGTAATGGCTGTGGAATTTAAAATCAATAACAACAATTAGTGTTCTGTATACTCCAATAAATGAATCATATGAATTATGTTTTGTTACAAAAATGAAACATAAAATAGCATACAAATACAAAACAGACTGCAAACCAATGCAGGGTGAATTCAGGAGTCATTTGCTTCTGACAAAATATGCAATGAATGCTATATTTAAAAGGGAGAAAATGTAGCAGTAAATGTGTTTTAAAATATATACAATCTCAATGATGACGTTAGTGTGGAACCATTGTAAAAGAATGACATTTCCAAAAGCATTTTAAGGGTGTTTGGAAAATAAGTCAAAAGAAAGTCAATAGGAAAACTGTACATTAAAATTCAGCAGTCCACATTCAGACATGACTCAGTTGGAGTTCTGGTACAGTAAGAACTGTAGGGTTTGGTGAGAAAAGATATAAATGAACAAGGTCACAATACTACACCCTCTAACAAGTGAACATTTTGTCTAGGACTTCAAATTCAGGAGAAGCCAGACTCAAATTAGACCTAAATGTATGTAATGTAGATTTATTAAAATTAATAGAGCTGGCAAATTGCTTTATGCGATGTACGTATGAAACCGCCTCAGATTCATATAAATTTGCTGTGAATCTAATGAAATGCATGGAAACAATGGTATTTCAGCAGCTCTCTTAGAGTAATAAGTCTAGATAATTAAAATGCAAAGCAATAAGAGAAATGTTTTATCATTAAACTGTAACCAGAGCTCTGTGTGAAATCAACCATTCAAAAGACTTGTTTTTCATCAATTATTTGTTATTTATCTGATGTAAATATGAGAAAGGCTAATTAAAATGTATGACTCCTTATGCAGCTTCTTGTCATTAAGGCCAATGAAAGCATTCTGAAGACCATAATGAAATAATTATGTTTGCCTTTAAGAATTCTCTTCAACAACACATGGCAGCACTGCACTAAATTAAAACATCAGGAACTAAATTTCACTTGCATCTATTTTCATTTTAGCTAATTATACCCCCAAGCTTTCCAACAGACCAGGCCCTAAAAATCGTTTGAAGCCAGAATGGCCTCAAGGACAGCAGCCTTTTATAATTATTGAAGAAATGAAGGTAATGCAGCCCTGGAAGCTTTAATATTTCAAGAAGGGTTATCAAACAAAATCTGTGTTTACAGTGGAAATGGGGTAACACTGAGGTGACTGTGATGCAGATATTTGTGTTCCTTTAAAGTGATAATTCTTATATAATATAAACATGCCATATCAACATCATTCTTCACAATCTTTCTGATTATTCTTTAATTTTTTAAAAAAATGTGTGTGTTGGTGGATGGAATTAGAATTAGCCAGGTAGCTAGGGACAGCAGTAGTAGGGATCAGCACAGATACACTATGCTTTGACTGTTCCATTATCTCATGATGGGAAGATCCCAAGGACGTTTCAAAAGAAAGAATCTGGGACTCTCCCATGATAAGAAGAAATCCTCTGTCCTGGGACCCAAACTAAAATAGATACCACTAGTCCTTTTTAAAAAAGTGTCTCTTTTCCCCCAGGCGCCTATTTCAGTGGTACCTAACCAAGGTCTCTTATGGAAAAATAGTCCACTGTATCTGTTCTAAATGCGGCTAAACTAATGGCAAACCATAGCAAGATGGAATAAACGAACGTGTTTTATGCAAGACTGTTGTAGACTTTTTGACCAGTGGATTTGGGTGTGGGAAGATGGGCTCAGTGGGATTTTTATTTGGATGCAGGTTTTTTCTTTGAGAATTTGCTACAGCTTTAATAATTTGTTAAGAACAGAAATAAGGATTTTAAAATTAAGGAACCAGACATAGGCTGCTTTCAGATGCTACAGGAGAGGGGCAGGAACTTTTGCAATCGCCATGACGGCTCTCTAATTACGCGGATTAGCGCCCGTCAGAATGCACTAATCCCCTTTTAGCGCACAAGAACACCCATCATTGGAAAGGCTACATTTGCAGACCTGGTCATGCACAGGTGTTCTCGCAAGCTAAAAAGGGATTAGTACATTCTGATGGGCGCTAATCGAAATTAGAGAGACACAGTGGCAATTGCGATGGGCGCTAATTGCAATTAGAGAGAGAGAGTGGCAATTGTGAAAGTTCATGCTCCTAGCCAGTAGCGTCTGGAAGCAGCCTAGGACTCGGGAGATTTGGGTTAAATTGTTGACTCTGACACAGACTTCTTGTATGATTGTGAGCCTGAGTCCTAGTTTTTAAAATGGGAATTCTACTTTCTACACATCCTTTTTCCATCGTGTCTACTCATGACTATTACCCTTCCAGGGATGGAACTATTTCTTATTGTTGTTTATCATTTTATGAAGTGTTTTTAGTGTTCAAAGTACTCTACAATATTTACCTAGTTCACCTGCACAACCACCCTGTGATTATTATTCCCACTGTGCAGATAGCGCACTGAGTCTGAGAAATAGTGACTTGCCCAAGGCTACCCAGTGAGATCAAGGCTAAAAAATGGGATTGAATCCTAGGGTGATTTCAGACGTTACGGGGCCCGTTGGCCCCGTACCGAAATCACCCCATTCATTCCCCGCCGGGGTCACCCCGTCACGCCGTAACAGATGTGCCGGGGGGATCCCGGCGGGGAATCTGGGAGGGGGCAGGGTCTGTCTCTTATACACATCTAGATGTGTATTGCTGACATGCCGCTAACCACCCTTGGTGGTCATTTATGCATGTTTCAGGGCTGCATAAGCCACCAATACAGCCCTGCAACATGCATAAATAACCACCAAGGGTGGTTAAAGGGTGGTTAGTGTCATGTCTGTTTTCACCCCTAGTCACCCAAATCCAAGCCCACAAGATTATGCTGGCTCTTACAGCTCTACCACAATGGGATTCCAAGCTCAACTGGGGCCTCTAAATCTTACTGCATAACCAATAGCAATAAGAAATACAGTCATGACTAAAGTACGCAAGCACTCCATGCACACAATTCCAATTAAAGTCAGTGGGTGTTTTGTGCATGCAAGGCTTATAGCAGTGACCCAAACTTTTTGTTGGCATGACATAATTTTGAGACTCAAGAATAATCCCATGTCCCCAGCGAACAACAAAGACATACAGAGTATATCATGACCATCCACATAGGGCATGACTGCACCTGAAGTTCCTACCCATTGATTAGGAATCTCTAGCTTATAGAATTAGGCCTTAAAAGAAAAGACAATTCATGTGTTATTAAGTAATATCTTACCTAATGCAGCTATCTAATCACAAAATTAATGCCCAAGAAAAAACAATTTTGCTTGGTATTTCCAAATGCTTATTCAGTTTCTTCTCATGTATACGTACACATTTGGTTGCCTTTAATTTTATAATATTCTGGTAACATCTATCAAGAGTCATAGAGGAAAAAAACCATTTTGTTCAAGAAAAAATCTTAATACTCTATACCTAAGATAATGTATTTATTTTCCTCTTACTATTTGTATTTTTAAGAATAGAAAATGCAAAGAAAATGTTAAGGCAAACAAGAATTACATATAAGGAGAGTGGCCTGATAAATCTGAATGTCATTAAGAGAGGATTTTTTTCATTATCTCACTCACAAAATAGCTCTCTCTGTTTTTTGAGTATGTGTTCCATACACCAACAGGGCAGGGGGATTTTTTAAAATTTTTGTTTAAAGAACTACAAAAATGTGTTTATAAAAGCACAGTCACTGGCACAATACCTCTGCTTGTGAAACTCTAAACTTAAAAACTAATTAGGTTTCAAGTTTACAAGTTTTCCTTCAGTTTTTTTTTTCTTGCTAAGAAATATTTTAATAGATTCCTAAGGACAATCTTTCACCTAATAACTCCCACCACCCCAAATCCCCTTCCCTCCTAAAGCTCTACATTTGCTTTCTCAGCACTGTATATTGGTCATCACAGCTCACACTGGTTTGCAAATGTGAGGTTAGATTACCAATCCCACCAATGCTGTTGGCGATGGATCTGTCATGGGGCTCCACTTCTGTGATGTGCTCACTGCTACTCCTAAAGGGTCATGCAAAACATAAGTCACCTTTCTTGCTTGGGCTTCAACCCCAGCCAGGTGTTACATTATTTTATGAAAGTCTTTCTCTCTGTGTAAGGTGGACAGATCTCTGCACAACCTTGTGGTGGGCAATCACTGGCGCCAACCGAACAGTTCTGGGGAAGCCGGGTGGGCGGTCCCCTGTTGGAGCCACCGCCACGGTTGAGGAGGGCGGTGGTACCAGCCATACGAATGCATGCCTGGTCCTGCCCCCCACCTCCCTCTCCCAGACGGACCAAAAACACACCCCCAGCTATGACGTGGTTGTACGCTATGGGCGCCAGTGCCCACTGCTCACAGCCCCACCATGGAGCTCGTTGCACAGCAGGCAAAAGGGGCTCACCCAATGGGTTGTCCTACCTTGGGCAGCCTTACCACATGTGGGTTAAGGCTGCTCCACAATACATCCTCGAAATTTGCAATACCGCACAAACTCAAGTTTGCCCTAGAGTGGGGGGAACATCTAGTTGCCACTGGCGCCACACAATGCACTACATTGCGCGGCCCAGCTGCACATGGAGGAATAAGGCTTCCCAAGACATGATAGCCTCCCCTCCCTGTCTTGTATGGCCTCACCCTCTCTCTCTAAGTATAAAATAGTTGTATGTTTTCTTAGTGCTATACTTCCATACTTACAATGGTTTTATTCAGGTGTACACCAAGCAATGCAGCAGGGCATGCGTATGCATTTTATGAACATGAACAAAAGTAATATTCAGTTGGGTATCAGAGGACTTTAACTTTACGCAAATGGCAGTAAGGCGTATATAAGCTTCCGAGAAAGTGCCAGGAGAGAGATCTACAAAGTAATACGTGTCCTGTTTAGACAAGATGTCAACCTACGTTCCTGGGATGATAGGTATGGGATCAACAGGAGTAAATAAACTCTCAGCACAAAGTTTTGGTGGTTTCACAGTTGCGTAGGATCGTGGGTCAATGCAAGCATTAGGAGAAAGCACTCACTGGCCTTTATTAAGTGGTCTTGCTCAGTACCAGAAAGTTGGACACTAAACATTATCCAACCATGGAACGGGGGAGGGAGGGGAAGGAGATGCAGAGAGGAGGAATACATGCCCTATCTCATCTTTCTCTTGGTATCAGGACCATCTGCCATTTGGATTTTAAAAGATAAAATCTTTTCAACAAAGTTCAAGTCTTTTGACAGATTAACACAAAGTAGTGCTTTGTGTGTCGGTGGGCTCTGCCCTTCACAGCAGCACTTTAAAATCCAGTTCTCTTTAAAACCCCTGTCTGCTGCAAGTACACATTCAGTGCTTGTGTGATACCAAATCCTGATTTGCTCCTCCCATACAGGAGTCCTGTTAGGACTGCTCTTTTAGCTGATACTGACCCCTCATGTCAATCAGATTGTGAGTTTTAGATACTTACCACAATGCTATACCTCCTCTGATTTTTAACAATACTTTGTAACATTGACAGCACAAGGCAGAGGAGGGCTATTACAACACATTACATCAACATGGAACTGCATCTAACCACCAATATCTTTTTATAAAAAATTTTCAGGAGATCTAAAATCTACTGATAACATGGACTCAGTTCAGCAGCTGTGCAAAGGGTGGCATATAATTTAGACACAGGTAAAATAGTGACTTGGGGCATGTAAGTGAGGGGAAAGTAATTTGAAGGCATTTCATTATTAGGTTAACTAAGTGGAAAGCTCCTTAGCTGGATTAGCGGGAGAGTGGAAGTGAAGCAGCAGACATGTAGTTAATGGACTTTAGTTTGTGTAAATGGCTTTTTAGTGGATGTAAGAGTGATTCATCTCTGTCTAAAACAGTAGTATCCTTTACCCCACCTTGTTCACTTTAGCGTAATGCTGCCTTCCAGACAATACTGTACCAACTCACATTTGCCTTTGATATTATTTTACTGTGCCTGCTCATTATGCAAACTTGAGGTGAAAACAGATGTGGGCTAATGTGAAAACGTTAGTCCACAATAGCCCACTTTAGCCTGGGTCTGTCTGGCCTGTCACCACCAGATGTTCACCCATTACCGCCTTGGGGTGGGCTACCAGCAGCTACGGGATGCGTCGAGCGGCAGTAGTCAGAGACACAGCCCTGGCTAAGGTCCGGCCACCCGGGCTAAAGGTCTCTCTCCCATCTGTTTTGTGCCCGCTGAGCCTTGCCCAAGGCGAGGTCTTTGAATTGGGCCCCGTGCTCACCCTGCCCTCTTCAAACAGCTGATTGGGAGGCCTGTAGAAGTGCACACACCCTAGCCCCACTGAACAGCTGACCAGGGAGGCCGGGAGGAGTGTGCTCACCCTAGCCCAGACAAACAGCTGATGGGGGTCTCGCACACTCTGGCCTCGATGAACAGCTGATGGGGGGGTCGTGCATTCTGGCGCTGATGAGCATGCTCCTCCAGCCCTCCCCCCCCTCCGATCAGCTATTCAGCAGAGCCAAGGTGTGCATGCTCCTCCAGGCCTCCCCGATCAGCTGATGGGGGCCCAGAAGCGCACCCTCACCCAGCCCAAATGTGCACACCAAGCAGCTGAATAGGGCCCCAAGGAGCGCTCCCCATCAGCTGTTTGGTGGATGTGCTGCTGTACCCCTCTACAGCTGTTCAGCAGCAGCTCTTCCTGGGGGCCCAATCCTGCTGAACAGCAGGCGCCTGGGAATTATGTCATGTTTGGACAGCTCCTTGGGCTGACCTGGGGTGTGGAGGGACCTGTACCAGTAGCCCCCATGCCCAGGTTATGGGGGGGAGGGCTGCATGTGTTAACAGCCCTCCCTGCCAATTCGAGGAGTGGCGACAGCAGTGGTTTGCCCTTGGGCGGCACCTCTCCATTGTCATGTCTGTTTTCAAACTTGGACTCATCCACTGACTAAAATTTTGCTCCAAGTTTATTTTACCACAAAACACCAATGAATCCTTTTCATGCTGTGCTCTCTCAAGAGTTTTTTTTTTTTTTAAAGGGGAGCACTTTAGTTATGGTTTCCAGTTAAAAAACTGAATCAGGTATATTGCATAAAAAATGAAATGAAGTTTTTTCGTTTCAGTTATTTCAGAGGGGGAAAAAGTAATTCTTTTTAAAGAGAAGGTAATGAAGACTGGATAATGAAGAGGATGAAAAAATTATTTGAAACAGAGGGTGCTTTTAACTTGCCTTTTACCTCACTAAATAATAGGAGATTGAACACGAATATGCAAAATGTGCCAACTCCTGCCTAGCCATCTCAGTGCAGAGTTACATTTAAAGAAAATATCTTCTATTAAATAGTTCTTGCCTTCTGTGGCAATCGCATATGATTTATCAACCACATCTGCTGCAATCTGATACTTGGGAATGCAGATTTTAATTTCTGCACTTCAAACTGTTTGTTTTTAAATTCAGAATGAAGATATTAAAGAAAATAAAGCACTTAGCTGTTTGTTTGGCACAGATGTTTTGGCTTTTCAATGCCTGGACGAAGCAAGACTCTACTCAATCTGCACATTATAACAACCTGGAATTTATAAGTATATTTTATGCTCATGGATTTCATTCTTAGCAAGATTTATAAAGGTTAATGCCCTTCAGTACTTATGTTAAAAAAAAGAAAGAAAAAGGTCCAGGTTGGGAATGTTGCTTTAGAAAGGATCTGGCTTTAGTCCTGATACTTATACACGAACAGTTTCATTGACTTCAGTGAGACTACTAGTGAGTAGTGGTTTGGTTCCTGAACTGCAACCTTTATATTATAAGATTATGCCTTCTTGTATTTGCAAGTGTATATATAATGTACAATAAATGGTCTGTCTTTACCAATCTATTGGTTTCTGAAAATGTAAGTATACTGGATAATCGACAGTTTTTCTGTGGTATATTATTGGATACAATGGGTAAAAACAGACATGACGCTAACCACCCTTTAACCACCCTTGGTGATTATTTATGCATGTTGCAGGGCTGCATAGAGCACCAATACAGTCCTGCAACATGCATAAATAACCACCAAGGGTGGTTAAAGGGTGGTTAGCGTCATGTCTGTTTTCACCCAATGTTATTTTATATGAATGCTTAGATTTTATTCCTAGTTTGGTCCTTCTATAATTTGGGGCTACCTGCTAGACCAGTTCCCTACGGTGGGCCACTTAGAAAATGACTACAAGTTCCGCAGGCAAGACTGGAGTTGGGTATGTATATGTGCGCTTAAGGGATGTGCTCAGGATGGAGGAAGTAAGATGAGGTTCCAGATCATTGATCTCTTATGGCATGGATCCGTCCTCTATCCTTGAGTGCATGTCTTCATTTCTTGTCCCTTTCCCCTTAGTTAATAATGTCAGTGCTCGAGGGTAGGGACTGGGTCTACAGACAGATCTAGGGATTGGAAAAGAGCCAAATATAAAACAGCTGTGGGCCAGACTTGGCCCCTGGGCTGATGGTTCTCCACTCATGTGTTGAACAAAATATGTAAAGACATCTTAGAGGATTTTCTAAGTGAGGAAGAATTTGGCTTTTGCTCACAGATGGTTCTTTCTTATAGCTTGATTAGTACAAAATGCAACTATTGAACTGTCTCATGTTTCAGCAAAAGTCATACACAGTCCCTGAAAACTTCTTGTCACTAATTACTGCAGCTGTAAAACAGCAAAGCGGAAAATTATATCCTACTTTATGATAAAAAACAGGCTTTCTTGTAATCTTAATTCTAGTCCTGATTCTCCCCTTCAAATCTGATTCCAATACTCTGACCCTGATTTCTCTTGAGAGTTAAGAGGAGTGCTTATTGCTGATACGTTAAAACTCAAATCAATCAAAGTTTAAGTCCACTGTTTTCTTTGGACTCTCCCTCCATCTCAGTTTCCAGTTCTACCATGATCCACAAATATTCATAAAATTACAGAACTGAACTATGACTACTGATTTGCAGCTGAATTAATGGTTTTGAGTTAAGGACATGAAAGGACATGTTAAGGATATAGCATTTTAATGACTAATTCTGCTACCATCTTAATGGGAATGTTGATAGTATTCAGGATTGATATGGGACTCTCTCTGAATCTACAATATGTGTGTATTATTATTCCCTTAACACAAACTTACTCACTACTCCAGACTTCAAAAGAAACATTTATAAGGTTTAAATCAATTTTTGCAGGTGGATAACGGAGTCTAAAGAAACCCAGGTGCCTTATACTTTTGGATTTTGGCTTTCACTTCTTTAAACAAAACCACAAAGGGCTTAATAGGAACAGAGAACCAGGAAACTTGTGGTTGGAATTAAGTATTGTTATCTTTACATCTCCAATATTGGAACAAACTTTCTTTACCCACAGAGTGCTCTCCACCACAAACAAAAACAAGCTGTTTTTGTCAGCACCATCATAAACAGGAGAAAAAGTGTTACATACTCAGACCAGATTGTAATTTAAAACATTTTAAAATTAAAAATATGTTCCATATACGTTACACTATATTTGGGAAGTAACCAGTGAACCTACTTTGCAGTATATATGGTATTAATATTCACAGTTCTCTGAAATTGTAATCCTGTTCAGAGGCAGAGATACTTTTAATTGTATTGCTTACAAAACTGTGACCCTGGATATTATTCCTAAAAGCACTTTGCTGTATTCCTTATTTACTATAGCTAATACAAGTTTCTTTGATTAGCTGATATATTACTGTTATCACTTATCACTTGTCACTTATTGCTGGCCCAGGGCAAATGACATATTTACCATTCCTGCTCACTGATAAGGGTGAGTCTATGTTTAACTTGTTCAAGTGCAAGCACATTTTAATTGGTTCCAGTTAACTACAAACTACAGAAAAATACATAGAACACTTTACCTTAAAATAATGGTATAGAATGAGCAGAAAGTTCTGAGCTGTTTTTCCAGAGGAAGGTTTATATTATGGAACTTGCTTACTAATGAGGATAATTTCCTTAGTCAAAAAGCTTTTTTATTACTAAATGGAAGTTATACTAACATAGTATACTTCTAAGGAAAGAACAACAGTTTCAGTGAAAGCTCAACAAACTGACAAATTGTATTGCCTTTAAAAATACATTTCTGTGACATTAAAGGTGGAAATATTTTGAAATAACTAGAGAAATTCCATTGAATTGCTAATTTTTAAATTTGGTTTCATTCTCTTCAAATGTGAAGATGTTAAACATTTTAAGCAGTGAAGTCCAGTAGTTATTGATTTTTAAAATTCTGTTCTCACTGATTTACTGATCCAGTTACTAATGAAATACTGTGAAGGAAAAAATGTGGGTAGATTGTTAGCTATTGTAATTCAGTCAGCATTTCTTTTAAAAACTTTCTTTTTTATTCCCTCCCTCCCTGTCCTTCCCCACCCCCTAACCACATTGAAGAGACTACTACTACTCTTTTTTCTTTTGCAACTTTGACCTCCTGGAAAACAAAGGTTTCAAACATACTTATGCAACTAATGCTCCACTTAAGTGTCAAAGAGTGTGTTAAAAACATTTTGATAGATAGCCAAGCAATTTATCTAAATCAGTGTCAGAGCAGCGAAGAATCCTGTGGGCTCCTTACTGCAGAGAATAAGGTGTTATGCTTTGCTATTTCTTATTTCTCAAACTTGAAAGTCCAGTGTTAAACATTGTCACTGTTTACTGTTCATGTTCTTTCCCATTTTGTCAAGATCAGATAATGGTAACTTTTGGGACAAATAACAACTCTGCTACCAGTAACACTGCTTCCTTCCTTGCAAGTCTCAGACTCGGGCTGGATTGGAAGGTATAGAAATAATTGATGGCTAAACACAAGGGGTGTTCACAGTTAGTAGTTTTCTAGCAAAACAGCAACTTCTTAGAGCAACAAAGTGAAGAAGAAAAGGTGGCAGCAAGGTCAGCGCAAAGAAATATTGCTTTTTCTTAGCAAGACAAACCTTAATGGAATCCTGGAACTATTGCTGGATTTCACCTCCACCAGGAAGCCTTAAGTCTTTGCAATTATGTTGCAGAATAATACCTTAACAACTGGTTGGCATGATTGAAATGGACATAAAGAAAACACACAAATTAGTTACTAAAAACTATGAGAAATTTTAATAGAAAAGCAATGGGGGGAGGGGAACTATTAAAATTAACAAAGATTGTATGTTAAATTGCCCTTTCGTGGATGGAGTTTTAAAAGTTGTATTTTCCTGGTTTAACTGTAAAGACAGTTTAAGTGTTATACCTACTGTACACAACAGTGTGAGAGGAAAAGTGGGGGGGGGGGGGAAACAGGCTTGCACGCTCCCCCGCAAAAAAGAATATAATTTAGATTTGAACCACCGCATTTTGAAAAAGGAAAAAGTCCACCTTCCTTCTGCCAACCGTACTAATTTAACAAAAAGTAATTTTAAAAATTATTATTGCATGCAAAAAAGATTTTTTTTTTTTTTTTTTTAAATGGGAAAAATAACAGGACCTACATTGAGTGCTGTGCCGGTGTTGCCACTCTGTTTGTGCCAATCCACTGAAACATGCTTTCAGAGCCTTCTCCTGTAGCATGCAGGAAGACGGACTTGCAGTGTAGAAATCCAGCATTTGCCCAGGGCTCACTGCTAGAACATCCATACAGTCAAACATGATCCCCTCTCTACCAGAATGTCTGCAAAAGTGCTTTCCTCTAGGTGTGGAGGAAAATGGCATATAAAAGTACACCCAACTCCATCAGACTCTGCCCCTTTTTTGGCACGTAGGCTGTTGGTCTTTTTCCCAGACCAGAATCATGAATTATGACAGACAACACAGCTAAAAGCCTGTAATTGATCCAAATGATCATTTACCATTTTCCAGGCTGCTCAGCCAATCCAGCTAGATAGGGGGAAATAGGCTGCATTCCAAGTTTTAACTCCGATCAAATTATCCCCCAAATTCTTTAAAATGCATCTTGTATCTCAGGCTGTTGCCGAATACATAATCTTTTTCATCCCGCACATAACATCAAAGTTACAGTAATAAAACAGCCTTGATAGAAACGCTGGATCCCCCTTTGCCAAAGAATAGATCCTTCTGCCTCTGAACAGCTCACTTCCTACTACTTGTGTCACACAGAATGAAAGATTGAATTGCCTAATATATGCGAGTGAACTTTCTATGAACCCTTCCCAGGCTGCTAACCTTCAAATGACCCAACCAGTCTGACATCACCAACTCCCAGGATTCTCACACAGCTTAAAAACTCCCAGCAGCCCTGCAAAAGCAGACAGGCGGAGAAGCAGGCAACCACTAGACGTCGTATTTATAATTTCTTACCTTTAAAAGAAAATAACAATAATAATAATAAACAAGAGGCAGATAAAAATAGCCAAAGGATTGCTTCTAGGTTTTCTAAAACAGTCAGCCTTCTGTACATATTGTCCTACATGTGTGGGTATTTTAAAAAAAAAAAAAATATCCAGTAAAAAAAAATCCTAGATCATCTGCCTACTTTCTGCATGTTTTGTACTTGCAGTGGAAAAACTAACACACATTCAGCACACTACTGTGACATCATTACAAATACCAGCTTCCTTACAACTCTGTCATGGGGGGGGCAACTCAGGGCACTTTTAGACAAGGCAAAATTTATGCATGAGGGTAAATAAATACGCGAGTAAGTAGCATGTTTAAACAGCTCTCGTGTGTGTAATGTGGAAAGTCTGGAATTGATTCTGGTTTTGTAAAACCCTGATAATGGGATTTTACAAAACCAAATTTAGAAATTCACGGGAGAATCTTTTCTGGAAAGGTTGTGAACCTTCTTAATGGCTGCTTACAATACATCTCTGAGGCTACAGTAGTTTCTACCTATCCCTACATATGTCCCCTCCTCCTCCTCCCCACCCCTACAAAGAAGTGGGGATTAATGGGGGGGGGTTCTTCATAGCACAGGAACCTCTGGCAGCTCTCCCTTTCCTTCCTGTGCCTCACTTGCTCCCTGCATCATGTGAACAAGAGCTTCTACAGAAGATGTTTTCAAACATGGCAGTGCTTGGGCACCGTCATGGACTTACCCGCTCTGGAGACAGGCTGCGGCCGCGATCCAGCCATGCCCCTGAACTAACATGGCGGGACCAGGCCGCCATGGATGTGTGTCCACCCAGCCCTGCTCCTGCGCTGTGGCCAGCCCCCATCCCCGACAGGTAGTTATGGCACCCGGAACCAGTGGGGACTCCGGACCAGGTCCAGCAAAGCGGCTTGTGGTGGTGGCTAGTGCAGGCTGTGACTCCGAGACTTTCCCAAGTCACAGCCTGCACTAGCTGGGTCTATCCTGTGCCAACATTTGGCCAGGGTCTATCCTGTGCCAACATTTGGTGTGGGAAAACTAACGTGACCGTGGCCCCCATGCCAGGTTTGAAGACACCCAGAGTTGAGCTCTGGGGATAGGGGATATGCAGCTCTGCACTGCCCTTCACCCCACCCCACCATTCAGAATCCTTGCTCTGCCAATGGACTGAAACCATTCCAAGCCTGCTGCAATGGAAACCTTTCTGGTTGTAGGGGCAGGGCAGGATTTGCACCCTAACAGTAGTTTTTTAAATGATTCTCAGTTAACTCTACAGTATTGCCATGAGGGCTGCTCACTGAAAGAAACACATCTAAAACATGGAAAAGTATCCCTTACAGAGCCAGATAAAACAACATCAATAAGCTTATGTTGTCTGATACCCAGGGCTGTAAAAATCCTTGCTTCCAGCAAATAAAATATACTTTTTGAGCCAGTGAGTGCAATTCCTGACTGGCCTCCTTCCTGCCTGCAAGTCCCAGTCTGGGAAGTAGTCTTATTCCTGACTAATGAATTATTTATATATATTTTACATTCCCCACAATATTTATCTGATAGCCTTGGCTGACTCTACTTCACTGTACTGTGGACTAGAAAACATCAGGCTCAGCTGTCTGAATGGTGTGTCAAAGGGGCTCTCTCCTGAACCTCATCTACTAATGCCCCACCTCCCTCAAGAATCTAGTTTATGATACCAAAGCCCATTGAGTATGTGGTCATGAAAACAAAAAGATGCTATTGGGTTCTGAGGCACTACCAGGGCCAGCCTTAGGCCGTTTTTAGACGTGCGTGGCGGCGCCCACGCTTGTTTTCCCAAAGACCCGGCAGTCCGATTTACACATGATGCCGCCGCTGAATACGCGGGCGATGCGCATCCATTTCCGGCCGCGAACTGACCAGGTCAGCAATCGAGGCCGGTCATACACGGCCAGAAATGGATGCGCATCACCCGCACATGCGCATATTTGGCGGCGGCGTCACCTATAAATCGAACTGCCGGGTCTTTGGGAAAACAAGCGCGGGCGCCGCCACGCCCATCTAAAAACGGCCTAAAAACGGCCCTTAGAAATTGCGGGACCCAGGGCAAAGACAAAATATGGGGACCCCATCAGCCCAACCCAATTTCCCACAGCCATGTCCACTTCCCTTTGATGATTACAGAGATGTCCCAAGCATGAATATGAACAAGCACTCAGTCTCCTTGCCCTCAAACCCAGCCCCTGGATCCTCTGCTGACCCCTCGCCCCACCCACCCAGACTCCTGTCCCAGTCCTCACAAAGACCCCACGCACACAGAGACCCAAGATCCTCTGCCCCCACCCCCAGACTCCTTACCCCATCCAGCCTCGGACCAGAGGTGGCTTGGGAACTTAGAGTGGTCCTGGAAATATTCTGAAAGTGCCCCCCTTCCTGGACTTCTGGTGCGTATGCAACACAAATGAGCTCAGATCGGGGGCGGATGGGGAAAGCTATTTTCTTGACTGGATGGCCCTTTACTTCAGATGCTGCTGGGCCCGGGGCTTCTGGGAGGGCTGGTGGTCAGTCAGAGGCAGGCATAGACTGCTAGGCAGGAGGGAAGAGCAGGAACATTCTAGTGGGTCTTTCCTTGGGTTGGGTGCTAGCTCCCTTTCCCCCTCCAGGGGTATTTTCAGACGTGACGGGGCCTGTATTGGCCCCGTCACGGAATCACCTTTTGATCCCCCGCCGGGATCAAACCAGCACATCCAACAGACGTGCTGGCTGATCCCGGCGGGGAATCAGGGTCGCGCGGCACAATGTGCGGCCGCACGGCCCCCCCCCACGCTCCCTGGCCACCCACCCGAATTGACCACAGCCCGGAATCCCGCCGCGGATTCCAGGCCGTGGTAGCCGTCCAGACGGAATGGCCCCTTCATCACGCGATCGGGGCCAGCCCCGTAGGTTCCGCCGATCGTGTGGTGAATGTGATTCCCTGCCGTGATTGACGGGGGTGAACATCTGGGGGGGAACTTTCATTCCCCCCCTCAGACGTTACGGTCCCTTGCTCACCATGTGGTTATTCAGTGTGGTTGAGCATGGGATCGTAACGTCTGAAAATACCGCAGGAGCCATGGGGGGCGAGGAGGGGAACACAAGGGGAGAAGGGACAGTCATGGAAGGGGGCACAGAGGGAGAGAGAACACCCCCCTCTCTCACACACACAGACTCACCTCTCTCTCTCTCTCTCTCTCTCACACACACACACACACACACACACACACACACACACACACACACACGGGAAGGAACTGCCACTGGCTCCCCAGTCGCCTGTTGCTTCCGCTGCTGTTCGAAAGCCCTGCACTGTTGTACATGCTCCTTTCCTCTTGTATGCTGGTACTACGTTTCCCTCCGAAGTTGTGCTAATTTTCAAAGTAGCCCTTTGAAGGGAAAAGGTTCCTTACCCCATTATACAGGCTCTGCACGTGTGAAAATCAGACCTCAAATGTCTGAAGTCAGGCACCCAAAATTAGTGGAAACTTTTGAAAACATCAACCTTAGTTTCTCATGAAACTGGAAACACTACACTGCAGATGGAAAATACACACAAGACTGCAAAGAAATACTGAAAAGAGATTGACTCTGGGATCTGCCCAACTTGCTTAATGGATGTGATGTTCTTTCTCTGCAGAAAAGCTTTTGATGCATTAAAAGCTCTGTGACAATACTTGTAGACTGTGTTAACAAAACCTTCCGCAAAGATTCAAGAAGTTAAAAAAAATCTTTGTCCCTTGAAACGGAGACAACCAAACTGAAAACAAACAGCCCAACAAAAAGCCTATTGTAATCTTGAAGCAAAATCCTCTAAAGAGATAAAAACATAAGCTTTACTTAATTTCCCCCCTCAAACTGAAGAGATTTAGCTGACTTTACTAGAACAGGCCCCTTCTATCTCCTATCCTAACAAGAATTCTACAGCTGGAATGTACAGTTACATCCAGGGACTTTCAAAGTCTGTCAGAGTCAACGACCCCATGCTGAAAACGCTCCAACTAAAAAAGCTACCAACTGGCACTCACGTTGTAATGTGAAGCATATGCACAATGTGCACACTTATCCAAAGGAGAGATCCTTTAGTATAAAGCCAGGGAACCATTTTTTGCCATGAAAGCACAGCTCTCACTATTAAAAGTGAAGGAGAAAAAAGTGGTGAGCTTTTTCTGAAACAAGAATATTTTTTAAAAAACCAATAAATTATAAAAGCATAATTAAACAACAGTATATTATACTAGCTAAAACGTGCTTTTGCATCATTAAAATACAAGAACATCTAACATCAGCAAAGCATCTTCCGAAAATAGAAGAGTTTGCCCATGACATATAGGCTCTAGTATAGTAGACTAGACCAGGAAAAAATAAAAATCAGGGCCCTAAATGAAGTGGATAAAATCATGCCAACAATATCAATATGATTATATTTAATATTAAATATGATTGATAAGAACAAGTTACAAAACTAACATTATTATATTTGTTTTGTAACTTGTTCTTATCAATCATATTTAATATTAAATCTATTTGGGACATTTTAATATGCATATTGACCCATGGCAACTTCTGAAAGCAAACATCAGTAATTCATGCTCATCTGTGTATGAATTGAATAAGATAGGTTTTTCATAATATATCTAAATTAGAAGGTAGTTCATCTGGTTTTATTGTGAATTATGGCTATGCTAATGCTTAGTTACTAAGTCCATGTGTAATTAACGAAATTCTTTAGATAATCTAGCAGTTCACTCATATTATACCTTCTTGTTTCTGTAATAAATTAATTAGCATACATATTTCTTCCAAGGTTTTATTCCTCTATAAATTGTACTTGAAAGAAACAACCCCCCCTGAACACACACACATGTAATACAAAGGACTATGCATCCATGAACTTGGGAATTTTTTTACAAGAAATGAATATTAGTGCAATACTCAGCAGTTTATATTATTTATTATAATCATTATGAATATATGTTGAAGGAATAATTAATTATTTGGTTAATTCAAGCATAATCAAGCTTAAATTATTGACATATTTTAAACTCTTATCCAGTTCTTGAAAGATTCAAGTGGAAGCAAGTGCTCCAAATCTTTCCCAGTAGACCACATAAAATAAAATTCTGATTTCATGCCACTACTGCTATCTGCTTTCTTTCAATTTGCAATGGCAGAAACTTTACAATAAACATATTCTTAGCCATAAATGAAATAAAAAAGCAAAAGTTCAAGTCAAGAATTTATTCTTTCAGTGTGACTGTACATTTGTCGGTGTGACATAGCACATTTGAAACCCATAATCATAAAACAGAAATTTACAGCCAAGGTTCAGGGTCTACATCTGTTTCTCTGGTTTTTGTACAGCAATTACCCACTGAACAATTCAGCCTGAAGACCCATGAATCATGCTTTGCATACATGTTTGTGCTGGTCACATTTTGTAAAGAACAAGAGTCCTGGATATTATGTTATACCTCAGAGAGAGGGGTGCATGGGAGGATGCCCCAAATTAAGGAGGAATGTTCTAAAAGAAAAGACTAGCATCAACAAGTCACTCAAGGACTATTACAATCACACAAAAACATGGGAAATGAACAACTGCACATACAAAAAAGTTTAAGAGAAAAGATTTTTGTAGAAGCATACCTTTCAACATATGCTTTACTATTAATCACATGTAACTCTCTTGAACCAGTTTTGACAGCAGAGTTAAATGGTTACTAGTGAGTGATGTGTGTGTTTAAGCAGTGAAAGCAGAGAAAGAGTGATGTTTTCTTCTACTCCCTAGGCAAGTGCTGACACTGAGCTTGCTGCCTCAACTCTAATACTCTGAGATTCCTTTGTGTCAGTTGCTGAGAGAATCACTACCAGTTAAATCGCTGCTCATCACTCACACATGGAGCCTTTGATTTTTACCTCTTTATTCAGAATGGCCACTAATATGAAATAGAACCCTCCCCATTCCCTCTCTTTCTTTTCCCTTTAAGTTCAGAGGATGTGCAGAGGAAAATTAACAGGGGAAGCTGCCTAGATTGCAAAATAGTATACTGCATTCAATTATTAACGTTGTAGGGGATGTTTTCACATGTTTCAAGAATAAGAATGATTTCTAATGTAGCATGGAAGCTACATTAAGAAAAAAATGGAAGCCAGGAAAATAGCTGGGAATTTAAAATATCAAAATATCATTGAAGGGATGTTGATACTAGAATGATATCGAGCCCAAATAGAGAAACAACATAGCATACTTTTTTTTTTTTATGACATAGAAGGGGCAGTTAGGAAAGATGTGAAGTAGAATTAAAGCAACCACCCAAACAGTTTTTGGTTACCACAATGCAAAATGCAGAATTTACAATGATTTTAATGGAGATTTCTACATAATATGAGAAGACTCTGACCTCGATGGCCGCTCACTCAATGACCTCGTGACCATTTGGAATTCCGTGTTGGTGGAGGCCATCAACCGTGTGGCCTGCAGCCGTCCGCTCCCAAATCACCGACAATGCAGGTCCCTGTGGTATACGGAGGAGCTGCAGCAGATGAAGCGGGAAGGGTGGCAGTTAGAGCAACGGTGGCATCACTCACGTACTGAAGTTGACCAATTGCGGCATAGAGCCTGGTTACGTACCTATGCCGTTGCAGTGCGGACAGCAAAGAAGGTTTTCATTGCTGCCCTCATTGCGTCTGCTAAGTCCTGCCCGGCGGAGCTTTTCCAGGTGGTGAGGGGGCTGGTCAATCCGGCCTCCCTCCTCCTGGATTTAGCGTCATCAAATGCCCGCTGTGATTTGTTTGTGAACTTTCTTACGGATAAAACCGCTCAAATTCACAACATTTTTAGCAGTAGAGGCAGTAGAAGCCCCTTCTTGTCCTGTTTTGTGGAATGAATTTCAGGATGTATCATCCTTGGATGAGTGACTCGGGGGATGCTCTTGGGACTGTTCGAGTTCCGTATTGTAAATTAGATCCATGCCTGCCCGGGCTGGTTAAGGCTAGCCCAGAGACACTAGGGCCATTGCTGGCTGGGATGGTCAATGCCTCCCTTGGGGAGGGCAGGGTGCCGGACTGTCTCAAGGAGGCGGTGGTGCGGCCCCTGCTCAAGAAACCATCATTGGACGTTTGTCTGCTGGCCAGTTATTGGCCGGTCTCTAACCTTCCCTTTTTAGGGAAGGTTACTGAATGGGTGATGGCTCGACAGCTTCAGGGGCATCTGGACAGGGTCAATTTTCTTGATCCCTTGCAGTCTGGCTTTCGTTCGGGTTATGGCGCGGAGACTGTGCTTGTGACCTTGGTCGAAGACCTCTCTCATGAGTTGGACCAGAGTAATTTGACCCTGTTGATTCTGTTAGATCTCTCGGCTGCACTCGATACCATTGATCATGAGCTGTTGGTGACTCGGCTGTGGGGCCAGGCAGGGATTAGCGGGACTGGTCTTGAATGGTTCTGCTCTTTCCTGGCTGGGAGAACCCAACATGTGGTGCTAGGTGATTTTTCATCCTCTCCCCAGGGCCTCACGTGTGGGGGAAATTGTCAGGGGGTTTGGTGTAAGGTATCATCAATATGCTGATGACACCCAGCTCTCTCTCTCATTTTCAGCTGACCCAAGTCCAGCAGTCTCGGTGCTTGTCAGCTGTGGGGGATTGGATGAGGGTGAGCTGCCTGAAGTGAAATCCTGACAAGACAGAGGTGATGGTTGTGGGGAAAGCCAGGGGAGTGATGGTCCCCATCATTGATGGGGTCCGTCCTTCCCTGGTATCTCCGGTCCAGAGTTTGCTCCTAGATCTGCAGCTGTGGTGAAGGGGGCATTCCGCCAGTTACATCTGGTACGTCGGCTTAGGCCGTATATCTCGGACTTTGATCTGGCCACAATCATCCATGCTTTTATTACCTTGAGACTGGACTACTGTAACGCACTCTATGTGGGGCTACTCTTGGTGCTGGTTCGGAGACTGCAGCTGGTGGAGCATGCAGCGGCCCATCTCCTAACGGGGACAGGTTGATGCAAGCACATTACACCAGTGCTTCGCTCTCTGCACTGGCTGACGATAGTCTTCCAGGCCCAATTCAAGGTGTTGGTGTTGACTTTTAAAGCCCTAAACGACCTGGGCCCCACCTACCTGCAGGACCGTCTTACCCTCTGGATCCTGGATCGGCCCCTGTGGTCGGCCAGAGGTGCCCTCCTCAAGGCTCCCTGGGTTTCCCAGGTGTCAACCATGAGGAGGGCATTTTTTGTGGCTGCGCCACAGCTGTAGAACTCCCTCCCGTTGGAGGTCCGCTTGACCACTGACCTCCCCTCTTTCCATAAACAGTGTAAAACCTGGCTGTTCTGCCGGGCCTTTACCGAGAAAGATGGGGTGGGTTAGGGAGGGTTTGGGTATGGGTTATTTTAATCTGGAGATTTTAGGTTGCTTTAAATTGTATTTTAGTTAAGTATTTTTAAATGTCGTTAGCTGCCCTGAGATGCTTATAGCAGGAGGGGGCGGCATATAAATTTAAATAAATAAATAAATAAATCAGGCTTTATGTGCTGTATGCATCAACAGCAACAGAACAGAGTGTTTGGCAACTAGGAGAGTTTATAAAGAGTTTGAGGGTGGAGGAGAGAGGAATTTTTTCAGCTCTGCCAAAACTGAAGTCACCACTACGAAATGTAAACTGGAGTTTGTTGCATTTTTTTTCAAGCATGCTTTTGAAATATTTTTTGGGGGAAGGGAAAGTTATTTATATACGTATAAGAAATAGAAGGGCATGCTTTACCTTGTTTAAGTTAAATATATGCAGTCTCCTTGATTTTAGCCAACGTTTCATAAGTCGACTTCGCAAAAAGTCCATCACCAACAAGGGGTAGGTTCCCTATCCCGGTTTTGTTCTCCAGGGTGAGGGCAATCATTCTCACATGTATCTGTACAGTTATAGGTGAAGCTATACTATGAATTGCACAGTCAGCAATGTGCATCGCCACAGTAAGCTGGAACTGTGTCAACTGGGTCCCCTCCAGCTATAGAGCTGGCAGGTGGGTGGGGTCATTGATTAAGGAGGCGTGTGCCCACAGCCAATGGTAGTAGCCACACATAGCAGACAAGTAATTAGCAGCCCTCAGAAATAGGGCCACTGAGGAGAAGGCCTTACAACCTAGTACATCCAGGCGGCATCCCTCACAATCCGATGGAGAGGTCTGGACTGCTCCAGACCTGGATCGTTGTGTGGCTGCTGCTATGATTAATGCGTTTAGAACTGGGTGTTGGAAGAACATAGAGGAGCCCTCTTGAGGAACTGTGTAAAAGGTGTCTGCTAATTTGTTAGTGGGGTAGATGATGAAAGGTTCTCCCACTCAGAACCAGAGGGCTCTAGGAGATTGTCAAAGATGGGAAGTGTAATCTGTTCTGTATCCCAACCTCCTAGAATTTCAAACACTGGACCAGTCAGGGTCTTCTGAAGACCTTGTTTGGGACATGTTGGAAGAGTTTGGCTTGCAAGATCACAGAGAATGCAGGTCATTACTGGGAAGACAGGCAGCACAGGAGTCAAATAGTGGGATCAGGCGGAGGCGGAGTCAAGTTGGAGTGCAGGCAGCACTAGTATCAGACAGTGGGATCAGGTGGATGCATAGTCAGATTGGAACACAGGTGAAACCAGGTAAGCAGATAGCACTAGTGTCTAAGTGAAGGCAACAGCAAAAAGGCTGGGAAGGCAAGGAGGCAGGAGGGTGTACAGAGGCAGGGAAGGGTAGGGGCATGGAAGGCTTAGATGGGGGAGAGAGTTGGTAAGCCACTGTTTTCTCAGTAGCTTCAGCTTATACAAAGGAGAGGAGGAGGAGTGGCCAGAACTTCTTGTCCTGCCCCAGACTACCTGGTGCTGGCTCTTATTGGCTGGGAGCACAGCCTCCATGACAGAGGAGCAGACACCACCTGTGGATTGGTGCTGGCATGGCTGGAGGGTCCCTTCTCAGGTGCAGGTGCTACCTGTGGATCGACGTGAGAGTGGCTGGGGGATCCCTCCTTCTCAGGTGCAGGTGCTACCTAAGGAGTGGCACTAGCATGGCTGGAGGATCCCTCCATCTGCGCTGGCCTTGTGGTTACGGGTGACACCTGTGGCGTGGCTGGTACCAGCCTCCTCAGTATGGCCTGAAAGGCCTTTATGTCTTCCATGGATAGAATGGAGGATGGGTTGGAGATGACATCAGTGGGAGGAGGGGCCACAGTCTCATACAAATCAGGGCCCACAGAGGAGGATTAGGAGACATAATTTCCTGTATCAGCCTTGATGGGTGGGGCTGGTGGGCGAGATTGGGATGTTGGCCCAACAGCAACTGTGGAAAGGAAAAACCAGTAGGGGAAGCCTGTGGTGCCAGTGGAACCTGCGGTTCCTGAGGAGGCAGAGGGGTTGCCTGTGAAACAGGCAGTTGAATGATCCTCTGAGCAAATGCCAACAGTGTGCTCTTAGGTTCTGTGAATGGGGACAAGATGAGCTCTGGAAAATGCGTAGGCGGAGAGGGAGGTGGTAAATGCAATGCAGGGCTCCTGGAGGGTTAGCCATAGATTGCAACTCTGCAGCGGGGTGTATCCCATAGTCAGGTCTATTTGAAGACAATGACTCTTGTGCTGGATATCTCCTATGATCAGGTTTTGTAGGAGGAAGGAAAGAGGGAGAAATCCTCCTTCCCTTATCTGAGGGCGCTGGGGGTAGTCCTCTGAAGACCTACTTCTCAAATGGGAGTATCAACTGCGAGAGTGGGAGTAACTGTATGGAGTCCTCTTCCCCAGGGTCTGCAAAGTTAGAAGTGAGAGAAGTTGGTTCACCTAAGACAGCGCCAGGACCTACCGAGAGCAGTGCTGGAGATGGTATCCATGGTGCTGATGGACGGAGCTGCTGGTGCTGGGCCTCCAGAGGCTGCGGGGCTGCTCAGGATATTAACAGTACAGGGCAGCACAGGCTGCGCGGAGCCCAATCTGATGGGCCCTTCATCACCCCCTTGGAAAGCTTTCTTGGTTAGAATGTCCCAGAGTCACAATATGCTGTCCTTTCTCACCCAAGAGGAGAGGGCAACACAAGCCTTGCAGGACTTAGTGTCGTGGGATTCTCCCTGACACGCCACACACCTGTTGTGCTGATCAGAGATGGACAGGGTGGCAGGACAAGACAGGCATCTTTTGAAGCCAGATTTCTTAGGTGTGGTACAAAGGATGCAGTCTGAAGACCGTTTGAGGGGGAGAGCTGTTATATAACACCTAACTACTCTAACTAACTGATAAACTAGCTAATAAAAATAAAGAAAAATGTTGTCTAATTTGATGATGACAACTGCTTAGAAATAAACTGGAGTGTTCCAAAATTTCCAAGGGTGGTTGGAAGAACAGAGGTCTCCGTCCTCTCCTTTTATTCTCCCTCCTTTCACAAGATCAAAAGCCCCCACAGAGGAGGGGGTGGGGAGTGAGCCTTGACTCCCTTCTAGATTATTCTAGGCAGCCTGCCTGGATACTGCTGACAAATGGAGTTTCCGAATTGCCTGCAGAGCAGGAAGATCTACTCCTGAGTGAGAATTGCAGAGCTTCTTAAAGAAGCATTGCGCTGACATACTGTATTATATAAACTGTTAAGAATGAGGATTGAGACGTCTATAAAACCATAAGCAGAAGCAAGATGAAGGAATTAAAAAGAACCACTAGAAATATAATGGCAGAGAATATTTCACTAACAATCAAGGGTTCACACTGAATAAGCTCCTGAGTTACAGTAAAAGCAGAGTAATCCACCCAAAATTACAGCAAAAAATAAGTAGAGCTGCTTGAAGAGCTGTTTGGTTTATAACTTTTCTGAGAAAGAAAAGGACGGGAATATGCTTAAGAAACGTACTACATTCCCTGTTATGAAAGAAGGAAGAAAATTAATAGATGGCAATAAAGTTGTTGGGCTGAGATTGGATAGTTTAAAACAGAAAAGGTACCAGGTCCAAATACCTTATTATCCCTATTGCTAAATGAAATGAAGTTACAAATGAGTAAGAACTAACATTGTTAAAAGTTTGCTGATGACAGATCAATGTTCTGGGGTACATCTAGAGGTGCTCCTCAAACAAATGCAGTAGTACAATACAATCAATGAAAGGAGTGAAATTCAGCCTTGTGAATAGGGCCTTAGACAGGGGAATATTTTGATTTAAGTGGAATGCTAGAGTGCATTGGCCTTCTTCTAGAAAGCATCATTTAAAGACAACAGCTCAGATCTTCAGCAGGCCTAAACCAGCATAGAGCTCCACAGAGTTCAGATGCAATGGCAATTTTTGGCAAAGGTTCAAACGTTTGGCGCTGTTCTCCTGAACCCCTAGAGACAGACGTGGCTCATTGCTGTCAGGTTGGAGAGTCTTTTTATCCCCCTCACCAGTGGAAGTGCTGTCTGCACATGCTGGATTGAAGTCCTGTGCGCAGCTTGTGTCAGCTGATGAAGCGTGCGACACAGGCATATGGTAGGTACGTGATGAGGTGAACTATGATTCTTATAGCCTGTTCACTGAGCTGGCAGATGCTTTATGCCTGGTGTAAAGAAACTCTCGAAGTCCATGTGAGAGAAACTAACAAAAAGGTAAGAATAACTTGTGTACGCAGTTATGTGTCTGTGGCTTCAAGAAAACCAGCAAGAGAAACCTAAAGGAAAATGTCTGTTCTTTTAAGAAAAAAAATGTAGACAGAAAAAAGAAAAGGAGGGGAAAAAACCCTAGAACACATGAGCAAGTGAGGCAATGTTATTTGGACTTTCGGTTGTGGAGAAACACACCAATTTAGGGAAGACTAAGGCGATGCTGGTGGAGAAGAGCAGCCAATATGAGGATGCCCCCACCTCGCTTGGGCCTCTGGATATTGAGGGGGTATGGAGGGAAGTAGTAGGTCATTTAAAGAACTTGGGTGCCATTTTTGACTGTGCTCTATCCATGAAAACTCGGGTACTGGACATTGTCTGGAGATGCTTTTCTCAGTTACACAATTTGCCTACTCCTCTGCATTTATCCCAGGTTGACCTTCCCACAGCACCCTATGCCCTGGTGACCACGAGGCTTGATATTTGTAATTCCCTCTTTTATGGGCTCGAAGCTGTGCTTTTTCGTTGCTTGCAGCTTGTTCACATTGTGGCACTACAGCTGCCTACTGGTAGCTGTGATCGTAAGATTGTGCTGAATTTAAGATTGTGCTGCTAGTTTTCCGGGCCCTGAATGGTCTAGGCCCTTGCTATATTTAAGACCTGTTCTTGGACCCTCACCCTATGGTTATCTGTGCTCAGAAACTACCCACTGTTTGGGGGTCCTGCCACTGCACCTTAAATCAATGGGTCATCAGGCTTTGCTGTGGCAGGCCCCACTGGAAATTGCTCCCTCCAGATGTCCATCTCAGTTCCTCCCTCCTTATCTTTAAAAAGCACATGAAGACTTATTTATTCTCAGGATCCACTGATTATAATTATTACACAGCTGCCTGATTCAGCTCACAGCTGTCGGGGTTAACAGACGAGAGATTAGCCCTTAGCTGCCACATATGTTCCGTGCAACAAAACTGGACAGATGATCAGGCGTTCCTCCCTGCCACACTCTCCCTTTCCCGTCTCCACCACCGAGATGCGGTTGCTTCTTGGACCACTCTAGGTGCTCCACCTGGAACTCTACAGTCCAAGTATACCTACATGCACGCAGGGGCCGCATGCACCCTAACAGTTGGGAGGCAGCCACATGGGCACACATTTGCCTGCATCAGCCAGCATTCGTCTGCACGGTAGGCTCCACATTTGCCAGGACAACACCATCAGTTGGGGCTGCAGGGCGGGTGGGTGGCAGGTGCGGATGGTTGGGGTATGGCAGGTCCTGTGGTGGCGTAGGGAGCTGGAATAGATGACTCTTGAGGTCCCTTCCAGGCTTGTGACGCTATGAATCTAAGAGAGGAGGGATGTGACCTCATCAAGAGAAGCTGGGAAGAAGGAGAAGAGAAGAGAGGCAGGAGTGGGAATAGCAGAGAAGGAAGTGTGTGTGGGGAGGGGGGAGGTCTGAGAAGCAATAGCAAGACAGAGTTTATCAATCTTGTTTTTGAAGAAGGTGAGAAGATCCTGTGCAGAGAATGAGGAACAGGGAGGGGGGCTTTGGAAGGGAAGCAAATGTTAAGAAGTGACAGCAAGGGTTGCCTGAGTGAGATTTGATTAATGTGGAGTAATAGCAGTTTTTGGCCAGGGAAAGGGCATCGCTAAGTGCAGAAAGAACAAACTTAAAGTGGAGGAAGTCAGTGACCTCACACGACTTCTGGCAGAGACGCTTGGCAGCTCAAGACCAGGATCGGAGGTGGCGGATGGTAGGGTTGATCCAAGGACATGCGACAGATAGGATGGCACTAGAGGGGACCAAGCGAGTCAAGGGTGGAAGAGTTGAAGTCAGAGACAGCAGAGTCTGGGCAGGTGGTAGAGGAGACAGATGAGAGATGGGGGGGAGAGGGAGGAAACTAAGTCAGGTGCATCAATGGATTGAAGAAAGAGAGGTTGGGAAAGCAGGAGGGGGCGAGTGGGAGAGATGGAATGAAATAAGGTGATGGTCAAAGACAGGAAGGGCATCAAAGAAGAGATCTGAGAGAACAGGTTTTTGTATGAGACTACGTCAAGGGAGTGGCCATCACGATGCGTTGGGCAGTCAGTCCATAGGCGAGGGTCAAAAGAAGAGGTGAGCGAAAGGAAGCGGGTAGAAGCAAGGTCAGAGGGGGTGTCCACATGGATACTGAAGTCCCCAAGAATGAGGGTGAGAATATTGTCATCAGAAAGGTGAGAAGATCCTATTGGAGCCAAAAAGGCCACCTTTAAAAAATGGAAAGAGTGTCCCAATGAGTTAACTAGGGAAGAACACAAGTGTTGCCAAAGTAGATGTAAAAAGTTAATAAGGCAGGCCAAAAGGAATTTAAGGAGCAACTAAGCAGGAAGCCTGCTAGAGAGTCAATTGGATCGTTAGATGACCAGGGAGTGAAAGGGCTGCTTAGGGAGGAAAAAGACATTGCAGAGAAGCTAAATGAGTTCTTTGCTTCGGTCCTCACTGCAGAGGATGTTGGGGAGATACCTTGCTTTGTAGGTGATGAATTGGAAGAGCTGTCACAAATCAACGTGACTCTGGAGGAGGTTCTACAGCAAACTGACAAACTACATACTAACAAATCACCAGGATCAGATGGTACTTACCCCAGAGCTCTGAAGGAACTCAAATATAAAATTGCAGACCTACTGTTAATTTGTAACCTATCGCTAAAATCTGCCACCATACCCGAGGACTGGAGGGTGGGAACTGTAACCCCGATATTTAAAAAGGGATCCAGAGGTGATCCTGGAAACTACAGACCAGTAAGCTTGATGTCTGTAGTCAAAATGGTGGAAACTATAATTAAGAAGAGAATCGCTGGGTATGTTGATAAACATGGGTTAATGGGGAAGAGTCAACATGGATTTAGCAAAGGCAAGTCATGCCTCACTAATCTGCTGGAATTCTTTGAGGGTGTAAATAAGCATGTGGACAAGGGAGATCCGGTAGATATAGCATATTACCTGGATTTCCAGAAAGCATTTGATAAGGTCCCACATAAAAGACTCTTCAGAAAATTTAAAAGTCATGGGATAGAAGGTAGTGTCTTACTGTGGATCGGCAACTGGTTAAAGGATAGGAGAGATGTAAAAAGTGGTGTGCTGCAGGGATCTGTACTGGGACTGGTGCTGTTTAATGTATTCATTAATGATCTGGAAAAGGGCATTAAGAGTGAGGTGATCAAATTTGCAGATGACACCAAGTTATTCAAGGTAGTTAAAACACGAGCAGACTGTGAAGAACTGCAACAGGAT
>QEPC01012329.1:1294902-1312538 GCA_003113815.1 Sphenodon punctatus
GGGGCAGGGGGATCCAGGGAAATGGAGTCAGGGGGGGAGAGGCAGGACAAGGGGGCACTGGGTGGGGCAAGACAAGGGGGATCCCGGGTGGGCAGCAGGCAACGGAGTTGGTGGGAGGCAGGGGGAAATGGAGCACTGGAGAGGTAGGGGGGTCCCGGGTTTGGCGATGTGGGGCAGCTCAGCTGCCCCAGGTGGCGCTTACCGTGGGTCTGGCATCTGGTCTGGCTGAGGCTGGGCACCAGCAGGACGGCTCCGAGGGTGGCCAGGGCCCCCAGGACCGAGGGGCTGAGCCAGGAGTGGCCAGGCCCCGCCATCCACGTGCCGGCGACTTCAGGCTTCCCCGGCCTCGGCAGGGGGAGAGATCCCAGGCGCATGTGGCGGTGGCGAGCTCAGATGGTCCCCGCAACGGGCGGGGGTGGGGCCAGAGGCAGGTGCCGAACTAGTGTCAGTGAGCTGACTCACTGATTTGCTACCGCTGCTGCCGGAGGCGGGGCTTGGTCCCGCAGTGGTCAGGACCCTAACCCCCTCCCCCAACCCGGACCGTCGCGGACCTGACCATTTAAATTTTTTTTTTTTTTAAGTACAGCGCCAACTGCCCCAAACCAAGCCCGCAACCGCGGGGCCCTCCAACCGTGGGGCCCTCCAACTGTGGGGCCCTGGGCGGCCACCCCACTCTGCCCCACGGTAAGGCCGGTCCTGAGAGGGAGAAAGGACTCTCCTCTTTTCCCTTATGTGTAGACTTGCATCTTTTTTCTCTCTTCCTGCTTTGGGATTTCTTGGTCCTCTTGCAAAGTCCCCTAGAATGCTCCTTGCATCGTTTGCCTTTGAGGGTGGGGAGCAACTGGTGTGATCAGAATTGGGAGGATGAGGCAGAGGAGGAGGAGTTCCTGCTTTGTGACCTATTACTACGCTTGCGGGAGGGGCTGTGTCCTCTACTCTTCTTAGAGATATGTCGTGGTTCGTCTGAGCCCCCTTCATCGGAGTCCTCCTATAGTATACTGGCTATGGAGCTGGGTCCTTGGGGCTCCCTGTGCCTTGCAAAAAACACCAGCAGCTGTGGATGGGGAGCCATCTGACTTCCCAGCCACAACATTACTGATTCAGCCACCTCTTTGCCCAAACTCCCCTTCCTCTGAGGGTTACGGGCCTCTGGGCCCTGCAGACTCACCACACCAGCACTCTGAGATCTGCTTATCCCCCACGGGGGCTTCTCCCTTCCCTGCTCCTGTGTGCCTGCCCTGGCCTGGGATTGATCTGGTGACCCATCTGTGGGGCTTCTCGCCTGAGGACTCCATCTGGGACCACAGCAACTAGAGGATGCGTGATACAGCGAAGGTGCAGCTCTGAAGCATGAAGAGGTATGAAGAGGTATGAACAGCAGCTGGATGCTTTCTCTACTGCTTCAGCCTCCGCCAGGAGCTTAGACTCCCTCCCGTGCTACAGATGGGAGCAAGAAAAGCAGCTCCCAGAGCCCAGACTCCCCATCCCAATTGGGGTGTGTGTGTGTTTTCTATATGTCCTGGAAGCTGGGGCATAGCTACCATGGAGTGAGAGGGCTCAATTGAGCCCGGGCTCTGGACTGTAGGGGGGCCCTTCGGAGGTGGCCTGAGAGAAGCTAGGAAACGTTCAGAGTGCGCAGTGGAAGGAGAAAGGCCAGGGAGAAGCTAGGAAAATTTCAGAGTGTGCAGGGGAAGAAGAAAGGCCAGTGCTGCCCCTGCCCACTCTAAAGATGTCCTAGCGGTGCTCAAGCTGCTTGCAAAGAAACCCACCTAGGACATTTTCAGAGTGGGTGGGGGTGGAGTGCTGGTCCTGCCCCTGACCACTCTTAAAACCTCCTTCCTGGCAACGTTGTTCCCACTCCAAGGGGCTCACAGAGAACCAGGGTGGCACCACGGCCCACCACCTTTGCATGGGGCCCAGGGGCCCCTGGGGAGGGCTGCTGCTGAGGGAGACCCTGCCACCTTATCATTATAGGGGCCTGTAATTGGGAGATGAGCCTGGGCCTGTTATAGCCTTGCTACGCCACTGTGGGGAGGGGGGAATAGGGGGAAAGACCACCCTGAACCTCTGTGCCCAAGACAACGGCCCCATACTGCCTATTTCAGGGGAGGAAGGGGTGGAAAAGCCGACCCCCAGAAAGAGGGGGAAGGAAAGGAAACAGAGAAAGAAAAATCTATCTCCAAGCTGGGCTCCAAGAGCCCAAGGCCCTGCCTTCTGATATCAGCACAAGGCAGGGCCAGACTGGGGTCCCTGAGGAGTGGGCTGTCCCCCTCCTATTGGTAGAGGCTGACCATCTTTGATCTTGTCTACTGCAAGTGAGGAGGGACATAACCCATCAGTCCAGACTGCCCAGTCTGTGCTGAGAGAGAGAACCCTAGATATAGATGCCTCTGGACGTCAGTATGCGAAACCTCTGCATAAAATTGACATTGGCCCTTTTCACATAGACACTCTAAAACTGATAAAATGGGTGTTACATTTTATTATACATGTTGCAGGGCACCCACAGAGCACACCTGCAGCCCTGAAACATGTATAACAAAATGTAACACCCATTTTATCAGTGTTAGAGTGTCTGTGTGAAAAGGGCCTTACTGTAACCTGCACACAAAAAACCCCAAAGCAAAGCATTGTTTGTAAGCTGCTTAATCCATTCCTGGTACACTGTAGGTGTCATTTTTATTTCCCTCAAATTAATGTAGCACAGACATTTCAAAGATCTTTTAACTTCAACTGTTCAGACACTGATAGGTCCAAACTGGAAACATTTACAAACTCTGGAAATTTAAATTGTCCTGAGGCTAGATCTGCAGAATCCTGGTGTTTGAGGACAGGGGGAGGTAGGTTGTATTCTTCAAAATCATAATCAAGTGAACTTTTTATAAACCATACACAACTCAAGCCCACCCCCTGCCTTGGTATCTGCACAAATGAGTAGGGCTGCTTTTGGCAGTCTCTGATTTAAACACTGACATTGAAACTTTCTCGGTATAAAACCATTCCCTCCCTCCTTTTCTAGTTCTAATCGTCAAATATCTCCCCAATGCAATCCCAATTATAGACACCTGCACATTATGTTAATATTTTAGCCTGTGCTTTGTGCAGTGCTGTGCAGTGGGTGCTTTATGCTTCAGGAAACAACGTATTTCCAACAATTACTCCTTCCTAAGCGGCATCTACATGACAACAATGACTGTGCATCTGCAGTGTCGAATGTACAGTATATCAACCCACCCACTGTTATGGTGCCAATCCTTACAAAGCAAACCACATTCTCAAAGGGGAAAGAATGTCTACCACTTACAGCTCTATTATTGTACAACAACAAGGGTGCAGAGAAACGTGAAGTACGAGCTAATAGACTCCCCTCTCATTACAGAGCTATTCTTGGCAACTGAATATCTTATATGTTTTAGCATTGTAAATCACACAGAGAGAGCTTTTGTCATCTGCATGAACACTGTACTGTGGTGAAATGCAGACTCTGCTTCCGCACGAAAGTGGCATCCAGTTTCACACGAAATTTTGCCATGGGCAAAAAGTACTGCAACAAAGTGCAGATTCAGGGAAAACAACGGTTGTAGCAAATTTAAAACAGAAATGATGTAGTCTTCATTTTAACTGCTAACTCTTGCAATACAAATACATCAATATCGGACAAATACACCAAGGCATGGGTGGGAATGCATAAGCAAGAAACAGTACGCGCTGCCCATTTTCTAAACTTAAGATCCATAAAATAGATTCAGCACTGGAATCTGAAGCACTCAGTTTAGCCATAAAGCAGACATATCATAGGCACTGGCAGTCTAGCTTCACTTGTTCCCTACCAAAATCGTTCCCAACCTCTTGTCTGTGCATTAGCCCCAGGGTATGAAACCCATCACCAGCTTGAAACTCCAACAGAACACAGGAATCCTCAGCACATCAAGCACTACCCTTTGCTCTCTATGTTGGCTTCCCATGGAATTGCAAGTCAAGTGCAAGCTCACAGTCCTTGCCTTCAAGACACTTAATGGCCATGATTCAGAGTATTTAAAAGCTAATGATCTGGGGACATGGAGTGTAGTCAACAATGGCACTGGTCAGCTACAAGGTCTCCCTAAAGGAGACATATATCTGATGATCTTCCCAGAAGCTGCCCAGGAACCAGATTCATATGGTGGGATGCAACTTCCAAGTGTGCCAAGTTCTTAAGTGCCTCATGCGCTACATCTAGGGTTGTGGCCTCTGTCTCAAGCTGCCTTCCAGATCTGTTATTATCACTGCTTGTCCTTTCCCATGCAGCTCAAGACATCCTACCCATTTGGTGGCTGATAGTTCCTGCCATCCCCTTGTCACAAATCCCACAGACCCTCCCCAGCCAAGATCTCAGTGTTTTGGCAAAAGAGTAAGCTAGAGTAATAATAACACAGGCAATGGGGTCTGTTTAAAACAAACTCAGCTGCCAGGTAAGGTACAGGGGAACACAAAGAAAATCAATAACAGTGCTCAGAGTTTAAATTTTAGAGCAGATTGCAAAATTCCATTAGCCCTTGTAAACAGAACAGCCCTTTGCTACCTCCAGGTGAGTTATGACTCGAGGCAGGTCAAAATAGGCTCAAAGTAGCACAGTGGAGAGGCAAGGATTAATGCCCAGTCTGAATAAAAGGAGTCATTAGCCAGCCAAAATGGCTGGCATTTGGAGCCCACCCATGCATATAGCATGAAATGAGCAGGAATGGGGTTTCATCACACCCCTGTAGCTGACCCCAACCCTCAGCAGTGAGAGAAGTAGCAGCCATGATGGTGAGTAATAGAAGACAGAGAACACCCCACCCCCCCATTCCCAGGGGAACAGAAGTGAATTTGTCATGTGGCACGAGAGAGACACGTGACAGATGTTTGCCAAGTCAACTAATTAATTAATCACTTAATTAAGTCACTAATGCCCCTTTCAAATTCCTGTACTCATTTTCAAAGTGGAGGAAAAAGGTTCACTGGCCCTGTACTATTGGTGACGAAGATAGTATAAGAACACATGCAGACTGGGACTCATTTTTCACAGACCACCAAACAGCCATCAGATAGGAAATACTCTGGTCACTTCTGACCAGAGTCAACTTTCAAACTAGTGATTCGAAGATGAAAGGCTGTGTTTTCATTACTAGCAATCCTTCAAGCTATGAGGTACCACATGCTTTAATTTATTAGTAAACTCCATGGAAAATAATATTCTTTTAAAAAATTAATAAATCCAGTTCTATCTGTTATTTTAAACTTGATCAAATATGTAATATTGTAATGACTGTAAATTTGGGTGATCCCAAGTGAAGAATCCTTCTCTTCAGACTCAATTTTCTCCTTTTATCAAACTTAATCCAAAAAAAAGCAGAGGGGGGAGATTTTAAGAACATGAAATCAGAAGCGAATGGGCAAACAAAGCAACAGCTACAGGGCTTAAAATTTCCTGGCTTGGAAGCTTGTCAAATTAGGCTAATAAGTGCCCTTCGCAGCTAAACATAGCTGCGACGGCTAATTTGTCGCGCCCCTTCCCTGTAGAAAAAGGGAGGCACGACGATTTGAGGGAAGGCTGGTGGCTGAAAGCACCCCTTCCCTGTCTGTAGTGGCCGGTTTCCCCCCCCTTCCCAGCAGGTATGTGAGCCTGCAATTGAGTAGGAAGGGGGGTGAGGTTTGCAAACCCCGCACGGCGGGAAGAATGATCTACCCGGCCAGGGTTGCTAGGCAACGAGGAGCACGGTGGAGCACGAGGAGCACGGTGATTGGTGCATCGCCCTGAAGGGGCGGTGCAATGTACTGAGGCAGCCGCGCGTCTCCTCAGTTGGGAGACGGCGGCGAACGAGGCAGCAGGTCGCGGGGATTCAAGGAGCATCGGCAAGCAGCCTGTGAATTGGTGACAACCCCCCCCCCTCCGGACGGAGAAACAGTAAAAAGGGGGTTAGGGAGGATAGCAATCCCGGCGGTCAGGTGAATTAAGCCTCCACTCACCACCCCACCCCAAATTAGCCCTCACCATGGGGGCAAGGAAAAAGAAGGGAGGGCAGGGTGGGGGGCGAAAAGGTACACAACCCCCCCACAACAACCCGCCCGTGTCGGTGGGAGTGGAGCCAGCCACCGGGAGCCCTGCTCAGGTCGGGGAAGCTGAAGAGCAACGAGCAAGGGCCCAGGCTCTTGGGGATCTGGGGGCGGGCGCCCCTGAGCTCACTGCGGAGGAACAGGGCAGCCAGGAGTTAGGAGAGGATACACAGCCTCCCCTTCCTCAAGAGGAACCCTCGCTGAGGGAGAGGATTGAGGGATGTGAAGCCCTCTTGCGAAGCATGGGGGGAGTAGAAACCAGAGTGCCACAGGCTGTGGGCCTTGGGCAGGGAGAGCCAGTCGCAGGGCCAGAAGCACCACACCCTCCCCGGAGGGGTGGACGGAGAACCAAGCCCCCCGCGAGGTACATTGAAGACCCCCCAGCCCCTAGGCGCTGCCGTGTAGAGCCTCCAAGTGATGCTACCGGTGGGACCCAACCCCCGGTGGGGGGGGTATATGGGGGAGGGGAATCATCCCGGTTTGCAGGTGATAGAGCTTGGCATCCCATTCCACCTGGGCAGGGAGCCCCGTCGTTCGGCCCACAAGTACAAGGGCCCCTACAAGTACAGCCATGGGGGGCTTGGGTTGGACCGCTGCCAGGGCAAGCCGGTGTCATGATGCCAGATATGGGGCCCGCCTTTGGGGTGGCTATGGGAGGGGGTGGGGGTCCGCCCCTTTCCCAATCTATCGGAAACAGGGGCAGCGGACAACAACCCCCGGGAGAGGGACCGCCCCAGATGAGCGGTGAGGAAGAGGAGCTGCACCAGAGAGTCAGAGTACTGGAAAGCGCCATCCGCGACATGGCAGAACAGCGAGCTGGCGGAGGAACAAGGAGTGAGGCACCAGCAACTGGGCCACCCACAGGTATGGTGGGACTACCAATGGCCCCGGTAGGAACAAACCTAGCAGGTGGGGCATACCCCCCGGCTGGGTGGTGGGCGAATCCCATGGCAGGATGGGAAAGGAACACGGGAACTGTGATGCAAGGTTCACTGGGGGCACCACAGTTTAGCATAGCCCAAGGACAGCAGGCGCAGCCAGCAGGAGGGGGGCCAGGAGCGGCAGGGGCAGCCACTACCCAGCTGGTGTGGTGGAATGGAGCCTGGGTACCGGCATACTGCCCGGCGGCCACTATGGGGAGCTGGCAGCCCCCCGGAGAAGGGGCGGTGCAGGGGCTGGCCAGACAGGCTTTGCAGGTATGGGGGGGCACTGGGGCCCAGCAGGCAGCAGTATATGCCCAGCCCACATAAATGGGGAGATACATGTACCCCGGCGTTGGCTATGCAGCGGTGTCAACCCCCATTGGGGCGCACCTCCTGCCAGCCACACAAGAGAAGATATGGAGGGGAGAGTTCATTGATCTCTTTGCCCTCCTCTTTCGGGACCCCTTAGTGGATCCAGCAGATCTAGAGGACAAAAAGGATAAGGAGCGCTTTAAAAGTCCAAAGGCTGACAGGAATTGGACTAATTGGACTGCAGCCTTTGCAATATACCACGGGGTGGTGATTCAGGCATACCCGGGTAGGGCTCCCGAGCTCCTTAAATATGTGGACATTGTCCTTCGGGCATATGAGTCAGGACCACCAGGGGCCTGGCTCCGTTATGACGAAGAATTTCGCCATAGGGCTGCCTTTACCCCGGGCCTGCGCTGGGACACGCACGCGCCTGATCTGTGGCTGGACTGTATGGTAGATGCAGCTAGAGCCCCCAGGTCGCATAGTGGTCACCTTTTAGCAAAAGGAGGAGTGGCGCCGGCCAATGATCTTTTTCGTGGCGAGGGCAAGAGGTCGGCGGCGAGCCAAACGAACCAATGCTACGAGTTTGAGCGCACGGGTAAATGCTCCTGCGCGCAACGTAGATTTAGACACTCCTGCCCCAATTGTACTGGCCTGCACAATGTCGCAGCCTGCCCCAGAACCAAGCAAGGTGGTAAAGGAAGGCCCCAAGCGGGATCGTCGGGTCGAGGGGGGCAGGGCGCAGCAGGACAATCAGCTCCTGCAAAGGGCCCCAACTCCAATTAGAGTTGACCTGCTGGAGGCGGCCCTGGCCACTCACCCGGATAGGGCAGAGGTAGATTATATCATCAGTGGTTTCAGGGAGGGATTTCGAATTCCAGCGGAACAGGTCCACCCGCACAAAGCAGCGCCCAATTTAAAATCAGTGCGGGGGCTGGAAGCGGTGGTACGCCAAAAGATAGAAAAAGAGCGTGCAGAGGGTAGGTTAGGTGGCCCTTTCACAACCCCACCATTTCCGGGTTTGGTTGTTTCCCCATTGGGAGTTGTCCCCAAAAAAGCCCCGGGTGAGTACCGTATGATCCACCATCTATCATACCCACGGGGCAGGTCAGTCAACGACGCCATCCCCAGGGAGCTGGCCACTGTGAAATATACATCCTTTGACACAGCAGTGGAACTGGTAAAACGCCACGGGCCAGGGGCCCTTTTAGCGAAGTGCGATGTGAAGTCTGCATTCCGCTTACTACCGGTCCACCCAGATAGTTTCCATCTCTTGGGGATGTCATTTCAAGGGCTGCTTTATTTCGATAAGGCAATGCCAATGGGCTGCTCAATTTCCTGTTCAGCGTTCGAGCGTTTCAGCACGCTGATCGAGTGGCTGGTTCGGCAGCGTGCCTGTGGAGGGGATGTCACCAAATATTTGGATGACTTCCTCTTCATCGGAGGCGCGGGGACCAATGAATGCCGGGGGTTGATGAACATCTTTCAGGAGTTGACAGATAACTTGGGCATCCCATTGGCACCCGAGAAATCAGTGGGCCCCGCTACCTCCCTCCAGTACCTGGGAATTGAACTGGATACAATGAGAGGGGTTTCACGACTTCCAGACGACAAATTGGCAGACTTAAAAGAAAAAATCACTGGATGTTCGTTGGCCAGGAAGATTACGGTCAGGCAGTTGCAATCCTTAATTGGTAGCCTGAATTTCGCATGCAGGGTGGTGGCCCCGGGTAGAGCCTTCTTGTCGCGATTGTATGCCAGGTTGGTGGGGTCTCCTCCGCCACATCACCATATTCGGGTCACCCGGGAGATGAAAGATGATTTAGACGTTTGGTCTTCCTTTCTGGCGGAATTCAACGGAGTGAGTTTGTGGCGGGATGTACTATTAGTGGAAGCAGAACTCCAGGTCCACTCGGATGCTGCTGGGGGAATGGGCTTCGGGGTGATATTCAGGGACCGATGGTGTGGTGCCCCGTGGCCGGTTGAGTGGGTGGAGCAGGGTGTCACCAGGGACCTGACGTATTTGGAGCTTTTCCCGATAGTCTTAGCCGTACATCTTTGGACAGGGGAATTCGCCAATCACGTGGTCCTTTTTTGGTGCGACAACCAGGCGGTAGTCCACATAATCAATTCCCAGTCATCACGCTCACCTAGGGTTATGAGGTTAATCAGGGCTTTCGTCCTAGTGTGCCTTCACAACAACATCATGTTCAAGGCACGGCACGTTCCCGGGGTTAACAACGGGGTGGCTGACGCCATATCTCGTTTCCAGATGGAGCGTTTTCGCTCGCTCGCACCTGGAGCCAGACGGGACCCGGAACCCTTACCCCAGTGGGCGTGGAATCTTGGATCATAGACCTGTATAACACCGTCCAGGGATCTTTGGCGCCGCGCACACGGGCAGCGTATCAAAGAGCATTCAACGATTTCCAGGGTTTCCGTTCATCCCAGGGTTGGGACGCAGGTTTTCCCATTCCGGAACATCAGGTCCTTAAGTACATGTTGGTCAGGAGACAACAGGGCTCCGCAGTGGGCACCATTGGCGTCAAGCTGGCGGCAGTGGTTTTTATGAGCCGGTTAGCTGGCTATCCATCACCCGACCGGGGATTTTTCGCCCGTCGCATGTTGGAGGCATGGGCCAGGGAGCGGGGTATGGCACACGACAACAGACCACCCATTACACCTCGACTGCTGACAAGCATGTGTGGAACTTTACCCCGCATTTGCTGGTCAATAGGTGAAGTCAGGCTGTTCACAGCCGCATTTATAGTGGCTTTCTTTGGCGCATTCAGGGTCAGTGAATTAGTGGTGGATTCAGCCAAGGATAAGAATAATTGTGCCCTAGCTGTAGAAGATGTAGAATTTAAAGAACAGGAAGTGGCATTGCGCCTGCGACGTTCAAAAACTGACCAGCAGGGGCGGGGAGTCACTATAACCTTGGCTCGGGCTGGGAATGCAGACCTCTGTCCAGTCAGGGCTCTAGCGCAGTATTTGTCAGTGCGCCCGCCGGTCCCCGGGGTTCTGTTTTGTCATGGGAATGGGGCCCCTCTCACGAGATACCAGTTCACAACCATTATGAGGGCCTCATTAACAGCACTAGATCTTCCAGCGCACCTGTTTGGGACCCATTCATTTCGAATAGGGGCCGCCAGCTTCGCCGCGTCAGCAGGTCTCCGGGAGCAGGATGTTCGGTCGATAGGCCGGTGGCGTAGTCGGGCATATAAGACTTATGTCCGGTCCCCCCTGGCTATGTAGAATGAATGATGGATGTTTTGTCTCCTCAGGTCCCAGGTTTATGAGAAAACACACGGTCTGGATCGTGGGGCATAGCCTGGTGCGATGGGCCAGCAAGGCGGCAGAGACATCACACTGGGGAACGCAACTGGGCTTATCGGCTCACGCTCGGATCAGGTGGATGGGACGGGGGGGCATGCGGTGGCGGCAATTACTTTCTACCCTTACCAAGGAAAGGGGCATAAGCCCGGATATAATAGCTATACATTTAGGGGAAAACGATTTGGTAGAGAAGAAGGGGGTCCAGATGCTGAAGGAAATAAGAAGCGACATCTGGTCTATCAAGCATATGTTCCCCGGGGTGACTATCTTATGGACTGATTGGATAGAGAGGATATCTTGGGGCCCTGGAGTACCGCCGCACAAAATTGATAGAACCCGCAAAACAGTGAACAGGGAAATTGGAAAATGGATTAAGCTCGTGGGTGGCGGGACGATTCCCCATCGGTCCATCTCTCACAAGAGAGTGGAATTGTATAGAGCAGATGGGGTTCATTTGTCTCCCATGGGAAATGAGTGGTATTTAGCGGCATTGAGGGAAAAATTGAGAGAGGTGATAGGTGTGGTTTAGGTGGGGGTCGGGCCTGTCCATGAAGTCCTGGCAGCCCCTAAGTGGCAGGGGTCCAGCACCTGGTAGGTAAGATAGAATTTTAATTGGGGCAACTCCTTAAGAGATGAGGGGATCCCAGCCGCAATAGCATGTTATGGCAAGCGGCGGAGTCAACCCCTTGGGAGAAGTGACCGCGAGGGCGGTAGGGACATGTACTGTCCCCGGCCTGAGGGCACTACTCTCCTTCCCCGGCCCGCATGGGCCCTGGTCCCCTTCTCACCAACTGCATAGCGGGAAGGGGAGACGTTTAAAAGTTAAGAGGGATTGGTACCTGAGGGAATATTGGACCAATCCCTACGTTATAGTTGTTGGATAGTTAAGGGTGCTGGACCCAATTCATTGGAGTGAATTTGCCCCCACCATTACAAGTGCAATTTCGTTAATTAGAGTTAATTAGGAATAAAGAGTGCGGCCACCTTAACCCAACTTGATGTGTCGTGTGTCTTCCTTGGGGGGGTGCGCTGACAAGACCATGCTGGTGGAGCCTGAACATCCTTCATAGGAAGGATCTTCAGAAGGATCTGCTCTGATGTAAGAAAGATTGTTGTGAGAATACATTTTAAAAATTAGAGCACCCGTTTACAGAAATGTGAATACAAAGTGAAATATTACATTACAGCTCACATTTTTAAAAGGCCTAATTTTAGTGTGCACAGAATATATACATAGGCCTAATCACTTCTTCATGCATCAGTCTGATGATTGTGTGGATAATGATTTTATTTGCATGAACAAATATGGTAGCTGCCTGTAGCAATTACTGTACATCTTTCCCCCTAAAAGTGCACCAGTTGGTACAGGCAGCTACCATATTTGAAGTTTTAAAACTCTGGCCCTTGTAAATCTGCTTGTAATTGAATACTGTGACTCCTTGCCAAATTTACTAGTTTTCTAAATATTTTAATTTTAATTTATTTTAAAAAAAATGTTAACCATTGGAAAGCTACATTAGAACTGTTTGCTAAAATGAAACAACAGACACAAGACCCTAAATTATGACAATTCTGAAAGCAAACTGTTTTGCCAGTGTTTAGCTAACAACAATGTAGCTGGCACAACATAGCTCACAGAAGGACGTTCAGTGCCTATTCTGAAAAGTCAGGTCATGTTCTGACAGAGGCAAGCCAAAGTAACTACTTTGGTTTAATTAACTATGTAACTACTCTACTTCAATAGAATTCAGACAAGCGGTGCAAACCAAAGTAACTTCTTTCATTTAATAATAAAATCAAAGTAACTACTCCACTTTGGTAGCATTCAGAAAAACACTGTAAACCAAAGGAGCACTGTGTCAATTTCATCTCTAGCTAGAGGTAATGATCATCAAAGCATGGTTGCCACCCTCACACTGATTGATAAGCGTTCACGCAAACAGTTCCTTTGAAATACAAACTAAGGGGAATATTTACTCTTGCTATTTCACGGGTACACACTTCTCTTCCTACTCCTGAATACCCAGTCTAATGCTCTGTTTGTGTCAATACTTCAGTAGTAAAACAGGAGTATGGCTCAACTACATCGAATTAAGTGTTTGTCAGAATGTGGCCTAATGTGACAACATAAGCCACTAACAAGACAGCACTGCCAACTTTTATTCTAGATAACTCCTTCTCAAAGGGAAACGGTTAGGGAAAATGCCAGCAATCACGAATACTGATGTTGATGAATGGGATTTGTTAAAACACGTAACAATAAATATGTATTTCCTGGTTCTGTTTTTCCAGAATGCAAATCTTTTGTAGCTCCCATGGAAGTCAGTGAATGTCCCAGCATTCACTATGCAACTCCAAACTTAAGCTACCTATTTCAGTGGAAGCCGTGAGGAAGGAGGCAGAGACTTGGGAGCTGAGAGGGAGCTCCTGAGCCCATGGGCTGAGTGGAAGCTCAGGACAGACTGAGAAGACCAGGATGCAACTGGGAGCAGCAGGAAGCCCCGGTGAGGACTCTGTCATGTGTCCAGATACAGGTGGTGATGAAGGGTGAAAACAGACATGATGCTAACTCCACTTTAACACCATTTAAACATTTCTTATGCATGTTTCAGGGCTGTATTGGTGCTCTATACAGCCCTGCAACATGCACAAGAAATGTTAAAGTGGAGTTAAAGTGGAGTTAGCGTCATGTCTGTTTTCACCCGAAGATTAGCCAAGTAAGAGCCCCGAGAAAAGGAAGGTGTCTGGGACGAGGCATAGAGCCAGGGAGGGCTCTGCCTCGGAACTAGGCAGACTACAGGGAGTGATCGAGCTGACAGCCTGTGCGAGGCTGAGGGGTTTCATACCCAGCTAAAAGGGTGTGATTCCTAGCCAGGCATGGCTTTCCCAGACCCCTGCATGTATACAGCCTATGGGGTGTGTGAGAACAGAAGATTAATAGTTAGAAGAGAAAGGTTAAGTATAGTGAGAATAGATAAAAGAGAATAGTGAAGATAATTAGTGAAAGGGAAAGTGAGCCCTGGGAAGAGAGTAAACACGGTGCTTCGAAAGGATAAGGAATTGAGAGGGTCCCAGGGCTGGGACTCCAGGAAAGAATGGGAGGGTCTGGCCCCCATCCCAGTGTCTAGGGACACAGGACATGGGGTTATTATTATTAAGCATTTATAAAGCGCCAGTTGCAACCTGGCGCTGTACAGAACATATAATCAGCTGCGGTCCCTACCTGTGGCTTACAATCTAAAAGACAAGGAGGGGGAGACAAGGAGAGGGGACAGCGGGAGAGACATGGGAGAAGACAAACAAACATTCAGGCGGATGCGAAGTCTCAGGTGCGTGTACTTGGCTTGGTTACAAGGTGGTCGGTAGCAGCAGTCAGCAGAGGAGGGCTGACAGTAAGAGCAAGGGGAAAGACTAGAGGGCATTGGGAAAGGCAGCGTGGAAAAGGTGGGTCTTGAGGAGGGATTTGAAGGAGCGGAGGGAGGAGGCAAGGCGGATGTCGGCAGGGAGGGAGTTCCAGGCATGCGGGGCAGCGAGGGAGAAGGGACGAAGGCGGTTGGGCGAGCAGGAGAAACGAGGGAGAGCGAGGGAGGGGACAGAGGAAGAGCGGAGAGCGCGCGCAGGAGTGCGTAGGGCGATTAGGTCCGAGAGGTAAGGGGGAGCTTGGTCATGGAGCGATTTGAACGTGAAAACCAGGAGTGAAGGCGATGGAGCCGCTACCCCGACATAGGTGATGTGAGTGACAATTGGAGACGGTTAGGAAGGGTACAGGATGAAGGCGATGGAGCTGGTGCCCTTACATGAAATATAAGGTGATGGGTCACAGGGGTAGGGAGGGGAAAGACTCCTTCAGGGACCCACGGAGAGTCAAGAGAAAAGGGCCATGGATTAGAGGAGAGCTGAGAGGCTACTCCTGGGCCCAACTGGAAGGCGAGTGAGACCAGAGAGAAGAGTGGTAGCACTGGTGCAGGGGCAGAACTATAAGAGGGACAGCAGGCGCAGCTGTCCATGGGCCCTGAGATTTGGGAGGCCCACAAACGCAGGAGTCAGGAGCTCTGTGTCAACCTCCCACCCCACGGCCAGCCACTGGGGCAGCGATCCCAGCAACTCACTCCTTCCACCCATGGAGAACCAGCCTTCTTGCTGCTGCTTCATCAAATTACCTGCAAATCCCCCAGTCCAGGCACAACCAGCAGAGCGAGAAAACGCAGGGTGGGAGCGAGACTGGGAAATGGAGGCAATGTGCTCAGCACTGTGCTGGTTACGTCTGGGCTGGAGGAGCGCGTGGAATTCAAAGGGGTCCTGGTGGTGCTGTTAGGGCTTCCAGAGTCTTGGTGCTGCATGGAATCAATGGCTTGCCTGGGAGGCAATGGTGTGTCTGGGGAAGCCATGGGTTCTGCCTGACAGGGGGAGTTGTCAAGGGAAGCAAGTCATACTGCCATGGCTCCAGTCAGGGTGAGGGGGCAGGGGAAGCCACTCAGAGAGAGGAGCACTGGGAGCCTGTGGAGTGCGAGTGCCAGGAGTGAGTGGAAGAGAATGCACGTGGGAGTGGGGGAGAGTACATGTATGATTGGGGGGGAGAGGAGAGGGAAGAGTGCATGTATGAGTGTGGGAGACAGGGGGAGGGGAGGGTGCATGGGGGTGTGTGATAGAAGATTGCATGTACACGTGTGTGGGGAGAGTGGGAGGAGAGGGTACATGGGGGTGTATGGGAAATAAGAGGGACAGGAGAGTGCATACATGCATGCAGGAGTGGATATCTGAGCGGGAGTGCAAGTATGTGGATGTGTGTGTATGATGGAAAGTGAATGTATGTTGGGAGGGCATATGAGAGGGGGGCATCACACCACGCATTTGTGTGGTCTGGCTGGCAGAGTGGGGGGGGGCATTCCATTTTTGCACCTAGGCCTATGGAAACCTTGCTATGCCTCTGCATCGGTGGAAGAAGCTGGCTGTGTGGGGACGGAGGAGGCCAGAACCCAGAGGCTACAGGGCAGTGGAAAAGCTGGTAGCGGAGAGTCAGGGATGTGAATAACACCTGAGACCAGTGGCAGGGTGGAGGCGGAGGAGCCAGCTACTAGTGGGTAATAACACCATAAGTGGTGGCAGGGAGGAGTTTGACCCGGCCACCAAGGATTAAAAGAAACAGCAAGGTACTAGTGGCAGAATGTAGGTGGAGCAGTCAGCCATTTATGGGTACCGTAACATCATGAGAGCTTTGGGCTGGATATAAGGAGATGGAAGAATCTGAGGATAGAGGGTGGCAGTAGAGCTGAGCTGGTAGTTGAAGGGTACAGAGAGAGAAAGACCTGAGGAATAATAACACACGAGAATAGTGGCAAGGTGGAGGAGCCAGCCGCTAGAGGGTAATATAACTTATGACCAGGTTATTACTAGAGGATAATAACTTATTACCCTCTAGTGGCCCGCTCTTCCACCTTGGCACTATTATTATGTGTTATTATTCCTCAGGTCTTTACTAATAACTCGGGTATTACTAATAACACCAGAAGTGGTGGCAGGGAGGCGACTGAACCGACCACTGAGGATTAAAGGAAAACTGGGTTACTCACCTGTAAACCTTGGTTCTTTGAGATGGGCTCCATTGCTCACACCCATGACCTGCGCATATAGGCCCAGAAACTTCTCCAAGCAGTTATTATTTCGCACACTGTGGCCCCTCGCTCATGGCCGTATGTTTTTGGCAGGCTTATAAATGACACTATAAAAGGAGGGGGCAGGTGCAAATTACCTCTGTTCCTTCCAACCCCTACACCAGAGCAATTGTCCTCTTCAGGTTAGGCTCTGACGCAGAGGGGAAGGTGGGTGGTGTGAATGATGGAGTCTGGTAACTCTGATTCAGGATCTCTGATAGCACGTCTGGGTGAGGCCTCTGCTGGGGATCCTGGAGGGTCTCAGGTAGCACGTCTGGGTGAGACCTCTGCCAGAGACCCTGAAGAGCTGGATTCGAAACCCTACTGCTGTGTCAGGTTGCGACAATACTGGACTAAGATAGACCATTAGTCTGACTCAGTTAGGCAGCTCCTTATATCCTAACTTCCTAGGACATATGAAACGGATATAATTTTGGATTTAAATGAAGGAGGCAGCCATAGAGTCACCTTGTCATTGTGAAAGGTGAGAAAAGAGTGCAGCATGGACAATGCTACGAGTTCCCCATCTCTTCTGGCTGATGTTAATGCTACCAGCATGCATATGTTCAGGAATAGTAGGTGAAGTGAACAGGTAGACAACACTTCAAATGGGGGTAGGATGAGTCTACTCAGCACTAGGTTTAAGTCCCAAGGAGGGCATGAGTCCCTGATGACAGGGCAGGTATTAAAGATGCCCTTTAGTAATCTCTTTAGCATCAGGTGAGAGAAGAGTGGGCATCCATCAATTGGAGGATGGTGGATAGAAATTGTGGAGAGATGGTCTTTCAACAAAGCTGCTCTAGATGTTCTCTAGTTCTTGCAATGTCAAAGCAATATCAGCCAGGCTGTTAGGTGCAGTGATGGTAGATTTCGGTGGAGCACCCTGTCGCTGGGTTGGTAGAGGAGGTCTGGGATCTACCAATGCCAGATTGCATTCACCCCAGAGTTCTGAAGGAACTCAAATATGAAATCGCAGACCTACTGTTAGTAATTTGTAACCTGTCACTAAAATCTGCCACTGTACCCGAGGACTGGATGGTGGCATATGTAACCCTGATATTTAGAAAGGGATCCAGAGGCGATCCTGGAAACTACAGACCAGTACGCTTGACATCTGTGCCGGGCAAAATGGTGGGGACCATTATTAAGGACAGAATTACAGAGAATGTTGACAAACATGGCTTAATGGGGAAGAGTCAACATGGATTCACTAACCTGTTGGAATTCTTTGAGGGTGTAAATAAGCATGTGGACAAAGGAGACCCAGTAGATATAGTGTACCTGGATTTCCAGAAAGCATTTGATAAGGTCCCTCATGAGAGACTCTTGAGAAAATTAA
>QEPC01012329.1:1314782-1366573 GCA_003113815.1 Sphenodon punctatus
AATCTACTGCCAGAGGCTGTGGTAAGGGCCAGTACTATAGCTGAGTTTAAAAGAGGTTTGGACAAGTTTCTGGAAGATAGGTCCATTAGCAGCTATTAGCCAGACAGGATCAGGGAACATGATGGGAGCTGGGGGAAAATAACAGGGAATGGATCCCCCATTTTGACCTGTTGGGTGCTTCTCCCAAGCCACCATGATTGGCCACTGTCGGAGACAGGATGCTGGGCTAGATGGACCACTGGTCTGACCCAGTATGGCACTTCTTATGTTCTTACATTTTTATACATGTAAGAACATGTTTTAATATATTGTAAGCCGTCCCGAGCTGCTGTAGCAGGAGGGGGCAGCTAAGAAATTAAATGAAATAAAATAAATAAATTGGCAAGCTTGTTGATAAGGAGGTGAAGGATCACGGAGAAGGGAGTGCCCAGGGGATGGACTACTCCAGGGGCCCTAAAAGCATGAGTCAGTGAAGGGGAACATAGCCCCATCTCCAAAAAGGAGAGGGGTGTAGCAGGGCAGGCATGGGAAGAGTCTGGCCCTTTAAGAGGAGACGGGCCTGGTGCAGCCAGCAATGGCAGCATGAGATGCCACACCTGAGCTCCATGGCTGGGAGCTAAAAGGCTTCTGCAGCTAAGCAGGGCGCCTGCAGACTGGCAGGGCTGAGAGGGGGCTCTGGAACCCCAGTTTGTCATCTAGGGTGAAGTAAGAGCCCTGATACTATGAGCTGGGAGCTGAGTGGGAGCTTGTGCCGTTGTGCAGCGACTCAGAGGCGGCTGGAAGTCCTGAGAAGGGAGGCAGAGACTTGGGAGCTGAGCCCAAGGCTGAGTGGAAGGCTAGGATGGAAAGGCAGTGGCAAGGGAGCCAAGAAGGCGGCTAGGATGCCGCTGGGAGCTGCACGAAGCTGTAGTGAGGACTGTACCTGAGGAGCTGAGAGAGAGAGCTCCAGGAGACCAGAGGGAGGCTCACTCAAGAACGGAGCTTGAGCCAGGCTGGAGTGGTAGGCTTGCCCGAAAAGGAGCTTTGGGCCACAGCCAGGGTACATTGGACCTGGGGTACAGGTGGCTGGGGTTGTCGGGACGAGGCCCAGGGAGGGTAGTTTAGGACCTGGCCAGGGAGAAGGCCCTGTTAACTTACAATATGCAGCAGAACTTTCCTGGAAAGTATCTTTTTCAAATCTTTTTTTTCCATAGTCATTTATGTTTTCTATCAATATGCACTACAATGGCTGAGCGCATTTTAACAGGGAATGAGTTAACAGCTATGGAATTTCTTTAAAAGCCACGGATCCTGTAGCTTTGCAGTCCACAGGGAATTTAGCACAACTTAAGAAGTAGATAGATAGAGACACATCTTTACCAACAGAGTAACTGAAACATGATGCAGACTTTTCCTATCCCTATTGTGGGTGAAGTTCCTAGGCGTAATTCATTGCAGCCAACAGAGTTATTCTGGATTATCACTACTGTGACAAGGGAGAACATGGCCCACTCTCTTCCTGACATAAAGCAGCAGGTTGGGGTCTTTTAAAAAATGTTAAACTTGTGAGTCAAGTTGGATGCTTACACAATTGTACATTCATCCGTTACATCTTACACCTTTGAACTGAGAGTAACAGCACGCATTACTAGATAAACTAGTTTAATAGAAAAAAATACATGCTTTTACAAAAAATACTAGAACTGAAACCAATATCTGCCGTGAATACCATAGGCAGTGAATTCACCTGCATTGAATCTGTTCCATCCAATTCATTTCCTAGTTCATTTGTGGAAGTTAATATTAGTTCGGGATAGGTTATTTTGGACACTTCAGTATTTTGGTACTTTGTTTTGGCTCAATTTACTGCTATTGCACACAAAACTGTTGCACAACAATACTATTGAGTTATGGCTGCTAGCTTGAGCGCACTATTGTGCAACAGGCTGGGGCATAATATCACTACATAAATACTCATGGAACAATAGTACTGGTTTGCAATAGTTTGCTGCACAATAGCTCTGAATTCACTAAAGCTAAATTTACTAAATTTAAATTTGCTAAATTTACAGAATACTGAAGTAACAAATACTGAAGTGCCAAAATAGCTAAAATGAAATACCCAACTACACAAATATGTGAATAATGTTTCCTTGATTAACACATATTGGGATAGTCTGTGGGCTATCAAAAAATGTGAATGATCGTTACAGATATGAAAAAGCCTATTTGTTTCAGCTGCACATATTTCTTTTAAAATATATCCTTAGGAAGATTAATACATAGATTCTTTCCATTATGTAGCTGAATTAATAAGAGCTTTAGTTTGGTAACTTTATTATCTATTTCTCAGAGCCACCAGCATTTAGGACTGGATTTAGAGAGGTGTCATATTCTAAAGTTCACAAAAACTTCAGCCAAAATTCTGAAGCCTGAAGAGATGGGAGATTTTTGCTACCAATGCAAAGCCTGCCCCATCATCCCTTCCACATAGTAGTGAAAAGACTTGACTACCTTCCCAAATTGTAGTTCATATATTTTTTTTACAGTCCTGGCATGAGCTGTACGGAAAGACTAAAATTCTTAAATGTATAGGAAGGATAACAACAATATGATAAGTTATTCATCTATATTAGAATAATGTTCTCTAATATGCCAAAATTACAACACATAAGATACTGTGCAATATAGAAACAAATTATTGTTACAAAATATACTACATTTGCAATGTTCACTATTCCTAGATTGAGAAATGTTGTAGTAAGTTTAACAAAAAAAAAGAGTTTTCCTGGAACACATTTCAACTTGTAAATATACTTTCCTTGAGCCCTACAAGTACACACTCACCCATCCCCCACAAAAACCCTTCCCATTTGGTTTTCAGGTACTTAATGTTTGGGCACAACATAGTACAATATCATTACATCTAGTGCAAGGTTTGAATCTGTAGGGTGGTTGGTTTTTTTTGTTGTTGCACTTTTGGCTGCTTGAGTTGAATTAGATACAAGGACAATGCAAAGAACGAATACTTTTCCTCTGGCTACCAAGGAAATCCCTTCTTTAGATTAGAAAATAAGTAATGATTGTGTGTCCCTACATGCTTTGGAGTGCTGGCCCTTATTTTATCTACATGGCAGTTACCTGTCAACGTGTGGTGCTTGGAGTAGCGCACTGGGAGTTCATACACACCAAGACTATCTAAACAGACCATTAAGTGCTAGTAAAGTAACACATGTGAAAGACAGGTCAATAAATTTTAAACAACTTATGTTCCCTGCAAAGAGCTGGCTGTTTTAGAACAAGCCACCTTTACACATAATCAATTTTTTACAAGCATCTAAATAATTAGAGAATACACTACAGTAATAATTATATTCCAAATTCAATATAATGGCTTCCGTACTAATCTACATTATTTATTATTATTTATTATTATTATTATTCCTTTTTTAAAATCAAAAGTTCTGACTTCTAAAATTATTTATTTTTATGTAAAGTGCAAAATTTCAGACTTGTGGCCAAATGAGAATAAGTTGCTATTTTCAGTAATAATTGATGTGTTCTGATAAAAGTATTTGAAGAATAAATAATTCATATTTTTAACGTATGGTATTTTTTATCCTTCTAAAAATATTTGGAAACAAAATTAATCAGGTGACACTAATAATCTACAAATATGCAGAGACATTTTAAATTAACCATGTCTATTTTTATGTCAAAAATTAGGAACATTAAGATTAAATGCTGGTTGATCTTTTAACCTTCTGATCCTTGCATGTCATGCTCGTCTATTAATTATAAAATGTCACATGCACACACACAGTCATGGGCAAGTGAATACAATCAATGTGATACTCAAAAGGGCCCAAATCTCACAATAAAGACTGAAATAAATCTTATCTGGAGTTCATGTGGCAAAGGTGTCAGTGTCATCGATTTACAGTGATGAGCTTTCACATCATTTGTGTTACTTTTCAGCTACAGGCAAAAGACTTTAATATGTTGTGAATACAATAAATTCACATTTTCCATGAGAATCCATGATGCCATCTGTTCCCTACAGCATTTACATATACTATGCCAAGGCAAACCATCTGCAAACTGCTCCTGCAACTGAATTCTTATGATAATGCAATGTGGCACATTTGCAATTTCAAATGAAGACCACTTGAGTTTCCTTTTCATTGTCATTACTTAAGTCAGATGTTCTGCAAAAGCCTCTCCTCAGTAGTTTTTTGTTTTTTTAAAAAGATCTCTGAGCCATCATTCCCAATGCCTTATTGTAAGCTAAACATTTCTTTTCCTGGGAGTCTGGTGTTTGGAAAGAGGTTTATTCTGTAAGATGCTGAACACCCTCCATTCACATTTGGAAAAGAAGATGTTCAATCTCTCTACAAGTCTTGCAGTATTTTGGAGACAAACATGAAGAGAGGATATGGCTCTCTTTACTAAGAAATGGGGTTCCCCCACTCCAAGAGATCATTGTGGTCTAGACAACAATCTGGAAGCCTGAGAGGACCCCCAGCAGATGGGCTGGTGGTTCCCCCGGCCGTAGTCTGCCCGCATGTCACCCCCCACCACAGAGTTGCTGTCATTCCTGCAACCACTCTAGGCTGCGACCGTGATTCTATGGTGGAGAACATGCCTTCCCATCAGACGGAGGTGGCCCCGGGGCAGAGTGTCACCCTGGTGTCATGGGGAAAAGGGGGCAACACACTTATTTGGGATAATGGGACACAGAACTTGGGGAACTGGGGGTAAATTTGGCCACTAACAAGGACAGCTACAGATACATGTTCGAAGATTGTGAGCCTTACCACCCTGCTGAACTGGTTTGTGGGGACAGAAAAAACATTGTTAGGCAGAACAAGCAGTTTGTTGCTAAGGTAATGCCCAGGTGGGGTATGCAACCAACTTAGAATAACAAAAGAAGCAGGAGGGAGGAAGTGACCCAAAAAGCCCTGCAAAGAAAGGAAGAGACAGGATCTTCAGACACTCTCTTCCATCTTGACCAGCAAAGAACAAGCTTGCTTGCAGGAGAGACAGCTCCAACCATGAACTAGAGACTTAAGGGACTGAGCCCGGCCACTACACCCAGGCTGAGAAGCATTGACCCAACCTGGACCGAGCCTCAGGGTAAGAGGACAGTTAGGGAACTTCAGTGTATTTTAGAATGCGTTTGTTTTATACTTGATTTATTGACTTGCACTATCTGATCAACAGCTGTATACTTGTATGTATTAAATATATGTTCATAACCAAGCCTAGCATGCTTGTGTGTTTATTCGGCCTTGGGGGGGTTCACTAAGGAGGTACTCTATCTAGGTGAGAGACTAGATGAACCTTTTTTATATAAGACAACGCCACCGTGAAGTCTTCCAAGCTACGGGTGGCCAGAGAAGGTTCTCTGAGTTATGACTGGGCTGGGAGAATAAGGAGAGGTGTTTCTGGGGGCGCGGACCTCCGAAAGCTCCCTGATTGCGGTGAGGGTTTCCGATCACTTGGGAACCCACATGGGCACAGGCAACAGGGTTGTGGCTGGCCTAGTGGGCATTCAGGGGACAGCCTAGAGAAAGAGGGGGATCCCAATCCCAGTGACACCTGGTTTGGGCCAAGTTATGCCACACGGTGTGCTCCACCATTCTGGGGATGATGACATGCAGAGATGCTCCGGCCCAAACTGGGGCGAACATCTGACAAGCTGCTCTTCACACAGATGGGTAAATCTGGCGTAAAGGGGAGCCGATATGCAGCCCCGTCTTGTATGATAACATCCAATGAATAACATGCTCCTTTCAGCTCATTGTAGAACTCTCATTTCTATTTATAGGAGTTATTTCTATTTCTATGATAGGAGATCAAAGGCAGAAGAAAGAGTAATGTAAATAACTAGATGAGATTGAATCCCATTAAATATACAGTCTCTCTTACTAGGTATCATTTCATGATTTCTGGTTTGCATCATTTAAAACAAGGGACTTCTTCCTGAGCTGTTGCATAGGTATGAAGGATAATGGTTATTTTCAGGTATGCTAGTTTGGGATAAAAATTCCTGAGACTATTTTAACAAGTTCCATCCAAAGGTGACTGGAAAAAGAGAGTGTAGCTATTATTTGCTTGCTATATGCAAGAGCCACTATTTTGTTGCTGAGAGAACCTCTTTAGCATGTATCTTTGGTTGTAGGGTTTCCATTTCCATTCAACTACCAGTATTTAATGAGTGGAATCTGGTCTCATGATATTCATTTTGCGCATGCGCATTGCTTTTTGGGGGTTAGTTTCTTTCTGGTGCAGCCCTGAGAAGGCTGCGCTAGGCGCTGCGGAGGTAGCCGGAGCCTAGGAAGAAAAGGTAAGTGCAAACTACTACCCTCCCCGCTCCCGCCCCCCTCCCCACCACTGTCTGGCCCCTCTACCCCCAACTTTGCCTACCCATGGCCCCTGCCCAGCACCTGGGCTGGACAGAGGTCTGGGGGAGGCAGAGTTGGGGGTCAGACTTGGTTTTAAACTGTATTGGTCGAATTCCGATTCCAATTCCGATTAATACGATTTAAATCCGAACTGAGGATCGACCAGTCCAATATTGAACTGATACAAATTTTCAATACAATCTCCCATCCCTAGTCTCCAGTAGATCACAGCATGGGATGGGGAACCAGTCTCTCAGATTGCCTCTGTGGAGGACAGCAGGACTGACACCCGGGTAGAGTTGAAACAAGTAGTAAGTTTGCTACCTGAGAGTCATAGCCAAAATTTCAGGTAGCTTTGCAAGTACCCAAGCGAAACTCACAACTGGAAACAAGTACTCATCTGTCTGTTGGGGGCAGGGGAGAGAGAGAGAGAAGCTGCTAGAAGGGGGGGGTTGGGCAGGCACAGGGTGGCATAGAACCTAGGATCATTGCAAAGCTGCCCCAAAGCAGAGCAGCTGAGACACACCAGAAGGGCCCTTTCAAGGCACTAACATTAAGTTCTTTACATGAATAATCTGCAGCGTGCACCCTCATGACTAAAGATGATACAGGGTGCCAGCAGTTGCTCTGATAGCCCTGTTGATAAAGCTTTTGCAAAGAAATGGGAAGGTTGGAGGTTAAATGCTACCGTGCCCAGGGTCCTAGGCTCTATGCCATCCTCTGCCTGCCGAAGCTCCTTTCTAGCAGCTGGTTTATAAAGTTAGTGGGCATTTTTACACACATCGTTTTCCCCCATTTGAAATCCAAAATGTGTACTTGTTGGATACTATGCAAGTAGCACATGAAAAATGCTGGATTGGGTAGTGCATATTTGACAGGCATTCCTGTTTCGGAGGGTACTTGTTCCAGCCCTACACCCTGGGAAGAAGCCAGGCTAGGAGAGCTCCACCAGTGCAACAGGGAAGGCTCTCTAAAAGGGAATGCTTTTCTCCACTCCTGAGACCAGTTGCTGAGGTGCCACAGAGCTGGGAGACAGCAGGTGGAGTCCTGGGCTGGAGTGACAGAACCCGTGGAAGGGGTCCTGGGAGATTACTGGAGGTTGACTCCTGAATCAAGTGGATTGCACGGACCACAACTCTGGCCACCTCAGCTTCAGAATGCTTTCCAGTTTATATGCCTAGCCAGCCCCAGTGTCTATATTCTTAACCACGCAATTTAACCATAAACTCTGAGCTCAGTGTCAGCATATAAATCGATATGCATGGTTTGTTTTGTTGCATGTTTGTGTTTTTCTTGTGAGCTATTATAAAATGAATGGCCACTGTCAAAGTTCAGAATCTTCAATCTTCTTATGTTATCCAAACACGAAGCCCAATAAAACTATTTGTGAGAACAAAACAACAACAAAAATCATGGCTCTGCACGGATCTCCTCTATCTACAAGTGGTGGGACCCCGGGCCCATTACCGGCTACCGGATTTACCGGTTACCGGTTTCGCAAAAACCGGATTCCCGGATTAAATCCGGTATACCGGTGCCGGATTTATTGCATTGGTTTCAATGGGGCGCTGTGTCCCCATTGAAACCAATGCAATAAATTAAAATAAATTCCCTCCCCCTCCCAGGCTGCGCGGGTGGAAGGGGGGACACCCCCCACCCACCCTGCCCAGCCTGGCTTTTTGTTGTAAAAAAGATAGAACAGCAACAGAGTGAGACCCCGAGGCGAGCCCCCCCCCCAGCACCAGCGGCCGCGGCGTCCCCGCAGCCGCAGGTAAGTATGACCCGATCCCTGGGGGGGGTGGGGGTGTTTAACACCCCCACCCCCCCCAGGGATCACCCCTACAGCGCGCTTGCCGCTTACCTTGGGGAGCTCCGGCGGCGGCGGGCGGCCCGGCGGCTTCAGCGCCGGCTGTGGCTGCCGGCGTCAGGACGCTGTAGGCCTTCCGGTGCACTTCCGGGTTTCACCGGAAGGCCTAGAACGTCCTGAAGCCGGCAGCCACAGCCGGCGCTGAAGCCGCCGGGCCGCCCGCCGCCGCCGGAGCTCCCCAAGGTAAGCGGCAAGCGCGCTGTAGGGGTGATCCCTGGGGGGGGTGGGGGTGTTAAACACCCCCACCCCCCCCAGGGATCGGGTCATACTTACCTGCGGCTGCGGGGACGCCGCGGCCGCTGGTGCTGGGGGGGGGGCTCGCCTCGGGGTCTCACTCTCTGTTGCTGTTCTATCTTTTTTACAACAAAAAGCCAGGCTGGGCAGGGTGGGTGGGGGGTGTCCCCCCTTCCACCCGCGCAGCCTGGCCTCGGGGAGGGTTTTTTTTTAATAAAACAGTTTGGCTGGGGCTTTAATGTTTTTTTACATTGCAGCCATTTAAAAATGGCTGCAATGCAAAAAAACCGGAACACTGAAATCCGGCACCGGTACCGGTTTACCGGGGCCGAATCCGATAATGCCGGTACGCCCGATACCGGCATTATCGGATACCGGATTGTACCGGTTTCCCAACCCTAGCCGAAACCCTTGTTCACGCCCTGGTCATCTCTCACCTTGGTTACTGTAACCTCCTTCTCACTGGCCTCCCCCGCTCTCACCTTTCTTCCCTTATCTCCATACAAAACTGTACTACCAGGGTCGGTCATCCACCTTGTCCGTTGCTTTGACCACGTGCAGTCCCTCCTCTCCTCTCTTCACCGGCTTCCCCTTCCTGAATGAATCTTGCACAAGCTCCTAGTCTTCACCTATAAAGCTCTTCACAACCTTGCTCCCCCCCACCTCTCTGTGCTAATTTCCCTCAGTACTCATCCGTGAACTCCACTCCCCCTCTGTCCCCTCTCTCGCCCTCCCATGCTCCCCTAACCGCCTTTATCCCTTCTCCCTAGCTGCCCCCCACTCCTGGAACTCCCTCCCTGCCCACATCTGCCTTGTCCCCTCCCTTTGTACCTTCAAATGGGGCCGTTGCTGGATGGGGTGGTCAACGCCTCCCTGCGGAAGGGCAGAGTGCAGACCTGCCTCAAGGAGGCGGTGGTACAGCCTCTGCTCAAGAAACCATCGCTTGACGCTTACTCCCCTGCCTGCTATCGGCTTGTCTCTAACCTTCCTTTTTAGGGAAGGTTATTGAACGGGTAGCAGCTCAGCAGCTCCAAGGTCATCTCGACCGCACCAGTTATCTGGATCCCTCACAGTCTGGCTTCCATCCAGGGCATGGCACTGAGACAACATTGAAGGCTTTGGTCAATGATCTGCACCGTGAAAAGGATAAGGGTTGGTTGACCCTTTTGGTCCTATTAGATCTGTCAGCTGCATTTGATACCGTTGACCACAAGATGTTGGTGATGCGCCTGCGGGACAGTGCGGGGGTGGGATCATTCTTGAATGGTTCCGCTCATTCCTGACCAGGAGAACTCAGCAGGTGGTACTCGGTGATCATTTTTCATCTCACCGAGACCTCACACGTGGGGTCCCACAGGATTCTGTTTTGTCCCCTCTCCTGTTCAACGTGTACATGCAGCCGCTCAGTGGGGTGATCAGGGGGTATGGGGTGAGGTGTCATCAGTATGCGGATGACACCCAACTGTACCTCTCATTTTCAACCGACCCAGGCCCGGCTGTCTCGGTGCTTACTTGGTTTTTGGCAGCTGTGGGGGACTGGATGAGGGCTAATCGGCTGCGACTGAATCCTGACAAGACAGAGGTGATGTTAGTGGGTAAGTTTATGGCGATGGTGACCCCCTCGATTGAGGGTGTGTGCCCTCCACTGACTTCCCAAGTGCAGAACCTGGGGGTGCTCCTCGATGGGCAGCTCCGCCTGGATCTCCAGGTGGAGGCTGTGGCGAGGAGTGCCTTCTGCCAGTTACATTTGGTGCAGCGGCTTTGGCCTCTGGTTTTGGTTCTGGATCTGACCACGATCATCCATGCTTTTATTACCTCTCAGTTAGACTACAGGAACACGCTCTACGTGGGGCTACCTCTGGTGACGGCTCAGAAGCTGCAGCTGGTACAGAATGCGGCGGCCCGGCTCCTGGTGGGGCTGGGCCGCCGAAAGCACATTACACCAGTGCTCCGATCTCTGTACTGGCTGTCAATAGTCTTACAGGCCCGATTCAAAGTGTTGGTTTTGACCTAGAAAGCCTTACACGGTCTGAGCCCTACCTATTTGCAAGATCGCCTCACTCCCCGGGTTCTGGACCAGCCCCTGCGGTCATCTGGGGGCGCCCTGTTGGAGGTCCCCCGGGTTTCCCGGGGGGCCACACAGGACAGGGCATTCTTGGTGGCCACGCCGCGCCTTTGGAACTCCCTCCCAGTGGGAGCCCGTCAGGCTCCAGACCTCCCAGGTTTCCGCAGGAATTGTAAGACTTGGCTGTTCTGTCAGGCGTTTGGCGAGGGAGAAGGGTGAGGGTGTGGGGGTGTTGGGTTGAGGGGGGGGGTTTCTCTCCTCACTTTTACTATTGTTATTATTGTGATGTTTTGATATGTTTTATTGTATTTTATTGATTTTGATATTGTTAGCCGCCCTGGGCTGCCTGGCAGGAGGGGGTGAGGTATACATTTAAAAAATAAATCCCTCCTCAAGACCCACCTCTTCTGCTCTTCCCTCTCTGACTCCTCACTCCCCTCTCCTAACTCCTCCTGATACCTACCATCCATTACAATCCGTTACCTGAGGTCTGTGTACTCATATCCTCACCACATGGACCACAAAGCCATAATTCTTGATGTAACCAAGCCAAGCATGTGCACCTTGCATCTTCGTGAATGTTACACCCCTTGTCTCTCTCTCTGTTCCCCTTCCTTTGTCACCCCACTCCTGTCTCTCAGATTGTAAGCCCTAGGGCATGGACCATGTCTATTCCATTACTTTGTAAAGCACCAGGTACATTGCTGCGCTATAAAATAAATACTTGCAGCCAGTGAGGCCAAAAGCGGCCAGCTGCCCAGCTGCGCCGCAAGCAGCACGCCTAAGGGCCGCACCAAAGGGCCCTTAGCCGTGGCCCTTAGTTGGACCGGGAGGGCCGAGACATTATCGATAGCAGGCAGGTGCACAGTATTTTAGGGTGGGGTGGTGGGAGATGGCCTGCTTCTCTTGTGTGGGTGAGGGACAAAGGGACTGGGTTGGGGGGAGGGGCGGTTCCCCTCAGTGTGAGGGAGGGACACAGCCCTTCAGGGATGGGGGGGTTACCATCATGTGACAGAGGAGGGTAGGGTGTGTGTGGGATGGGGTGAGGGGACTGGGTCAGGGGGGAGGGGCAGCTCCCCTCAATTTGAGGGAGGGGTGCTGCTCCTGGGGGAGGGGGAACTGTCCTCCGATGCAAGAGGAGGATAGGGGATGTAGTAGTGGGTGGAGATCTCCCTTGAGAGGCTGGCAGGGCAGCCCCGGGGGGGGGGGCGCACACGGTGGGGGGCGGCAGCTATAGGGATCATCTTGGGACAGGGGAATTACGGTCCCTCTGGGAGGCGAATTAGAGTTGTGAGGCGGGACAGATGTTATATTCCTGTCCCGCTCACTAGTCCCCAGGCAGGCAGTGAGGTGATCAGGAATCAGAGGGCCCCCGGCCTTGGGTTACTGCTACTGAATGCGAGGTCGGTAGCCAATAAGTCAATTGTAGTACAGGAGATGATCCTGGACCAGGCAGCCGACCTTGCATGTATCACGGAGACCTGGCTGGACAATAAGTCGGGGCCTATATTGGCTGGCCTTGTTCCAGCTGGGTACTCTGTGCAGCATCAGCCTCAGCCAGGGGGCTGGTGTAGCCATTGTTTTTAAGGATACATTGTCTTTGACGAGATTTCCTCTGCAAATTATCATGGGGTTAGAGGGCCTGCATTTGGTGTTGGATTTGGCCGGAGACAGATTAGGGATACTGCTGATATACCAGGCACCAATCTGTACGGCACCTTCCCTATCTGCACTGACTGAGTTGGTGTTGGGGGTGGTCTTGCGGTCTCCCAAGGCGAAAGTCCTGGGGGACTTCAACATCCATGCCGACGCCAGTCTTGGAGGGGAAGAGCGTGGCGCCATGGCAACCATGGGCCTGTCTCAGAGGATGGTGGGCCCCACACACATTGGAGGACATACCCTAGACATAGTAATCTGCAAAAGCCTTGAGGTGGGGGATCTGTTAGTGGGGGAGGTGTCAGCAGAATCCTTGTCATGGATGGATCATTATCTCCTCTGGGCTGGTATCCTGGCGCATGTCAGCCCCCAGGAGGGTGCAAAACCAGTTAGCATGGTTCGCCCCCGATGGCTTATGGAACCTAGAAGATTCCAGACTGCTTTAGGGGCTGTATCCTCTGATCTCGATGGCTGCTCACTCAATGACCTCGTGACCATGTGGAATTCCATGTTGGTGGAGGCCATTGACCGGGAGACTTCCAGATGTCCACTCCTGAACCGCGGACAATGCAGGTCCCCGTGGTATACGGAGGAGCTGCGGCGGATGAAGTGTAAAGGGTGGCGGTTAGAGTGACAGTGGCATCACTCACGTGCTGATGCTGACCGACTGCGGCATAGAGTCTGGTTACGTACCTATGCCGTGGTGGTGTGGGCAGAAAAGAAGATTTTCTTTGCTGCTCTCATTGCATCTGCTAAGTCACGCCCAGAGGAGTTTTTCCAGGTTGTGAGGGGGCTGGTCAGTCCGGCCTCCCTCCGCCTGGATTTAGAGTCATTGTATGCCCGCTGTGATTTGTTTGTGAACTTTTTTGTAGATAAAATCCCTCAGATCCACCACAGTTTGGAAGCAACATTTTTGGCAGTGGGTGAACCAGAGGCAGTAGAAGCCCCGTCTTATCCTCTTTTGTGGAATGAATCTCAGAATGTGTCGCCCTCAGATGCGGGGGATGCCCTGGGGTCTGTCTGAGCCACTTAATGTGAATTAGACCCATGCCTGTCCTAGCTGGTCAAGGCCAACCGGGAGACATTAGGGCCGTTGCTGGCGGGGATTGTCAACACCTCCCTGGGGGAGGGCATGGTGCTGGACTGCCTCAAGGAGGTGCTGGTGCGGCCCCTGCACAAGAAATCATAATTGGATGTTGGCATCCTGAACAGCTATCAGCCCATCTCTAACCTTCCCTTTTTAGGGAAGGTTATTGAGTAGGTGGTGGCTCGGCAGTTGCAGGAGCATCTGGACCGGATTAACTTTCTAGATCCCTCGTAATCTGGTTTTCGCCCTGGATATGGCACGGAGACTGTACTTGTGGTCTTGGTCGACGACCTTTCCCGTGAGTTGGACCGGGTTCATTCAACCCTGTTGATCCTATTAGATCTCTCGGCTGCATTTGATACCATTGACCATGAGTTGTTGATGACTTGGCTGCGGAACCGGGCAGGGATTGGCAGGACCGTTCATGAGTGGTTCTGCTCCTTCCTGGCTGGAAGAGTCCAGCATGTGGTCCTGGGTGATTTTTCATCTTCTCCCCAGGGTCTCATGTGTGGAGTCCCACAGGGTTCCATCTTGTCCCCTCTCTTGTTCAATGTGTACATGCAGCCTTTGGGGGAAGTTGTTAGGGAGTCTGGTGTAGGGTGACATCAGTATGCTGATGACACCCAGCTTTATCTCTCTTTTTCATCTGACTCAGGCCTGGCAGTCTCGGTGCTTACCCGGTGCTTGGAAGCTGTGGGGGATTGGATGAGGGCGAGCCGTCTGAGTTTAAATCCCAACAAAATGGAGGTGATGGTCGTGGCGAAGGCCGGGGGAGTGATGGCCCCCATCATTGATGGGATCCGTCCTGCCCTGGTATCTCAGGTTTGGAGTCTGGGGGTGCTCCTGGACCCGCAGCGCCGCCTGGATGCCCAGGTGGCAGCTGTGGCGAAAGGGGCATTTTGCCAATTACATCTGGTGCGTTGTCTCAGCCATACGTCTCAGACTCCGACCTAGTCACAATCATCCATGCTTTTATTACCTTGAGATTGGACTACTGTAATGCACTCTATATGGGGCTCCCTTGGTGCTCGTTCGGAGGCTGCAGCTGGTGCAGAATGCAGCAGTTCGTCTCCTAATGGGGATGGGCCAACGCGACCATATTACACCAGTGCTTCACTCTCTGCACTGGCTGCCTATAGTCTTCCGGGCCCAATTCAAGGTGTTGGTGTTGATTTTTAAAGCCCTGAATGGCCTGGGCCCCACCTACCTGCGGGACCGCCTCACCCTCTGGGTCCTGGATCGGCCCCTGTGGTCATCCGGGGGCGCCCTCCTTGAGGTCCCCCGGGTTTCTTGGGTGTCGACCTTGCGGAGGGCATTCTCTGTGGCTGCACCGCGGTTGTGGAACTCCCTCTGGTTGGAGGTCTGCCTGATTACCGACCTCTCCTCTTACCGTAGACAATGTAAGACCTGGCTGTTCCACCCTGCTTTTCCTGAGGGAGAGGGGGTAGGTGTATTGGGTTAGGGTTGGGGGTATGCTCTATTTTTATATTGTGTTTTAATAGTGTTTTAAATCGTATGATTGTTGTTTTAAATTGTCTTAATATGTTGTTAGCCACCCCGAGATGCTTTTAGCAGGAGGGGTTGGCATACAAATTTTATTATAAATAAAATAAATAAATAAAATAATAATAATAATAAATGCCATTCCCATCTAGACACCAATACACAAGGGTGCACTGTGCTCTGCAACATGTCTGACTGCCTCTCCAAGTACTAGCCTATGCAATCCAAGTGCATTAACCAGTGACTAAAGAGACTTTTGTAAACTGGCTGTTTAGAAATTATTAGGGCTACAAGTTTTATAATTCTTAAAAGATTCAATCAGCTTGTAATTTTGCTCTGCTGAAACTGCTGTCAGTCTAAATCTTCCACATGTAGCGAGAAATACTGCTGCTTGGAAACAGATTCTTGTCACCTACGTCTCCTCATCAGCCTTCTAACTAAATGCTTATAAATCTAGCTCTGAGATTTTAATTTCCATTACTAACCTGTTCCAAACAATGTTAAGTAATGTGGAGCTGACATGGGTGATATAATTAACTATGACTGATAGTTTTCATTTGCTTAAGCACAAAGGCTTTATTTTCATTATCCTCCCTTTTAAATAGAAATGAGAGAGGGCATGCCATGTATATACACAGTGCGTCTCACATACATAGTGCCAGTTACAGTCTGTGAATTCTAATCCTTGGTATTAATTCTGCTTCAAGAGATCTCTCACACAATTTGCTTCTAGAGCAGCATGGTTATTATCCACTGTTTGCACAAAAATAGTGTTAGACATAGAGGTGCAGTCACAGGAGCCGTGGAGAGCCAGATACCTGTGTGGCCCTGGGTTGGGCAACGGCAGTCGCCGCCACACTGCGAGGTCAGCATGGGGAGCTGGGCAGACGGTCCTCCCCCCCCCTACCCCACACACACAATGGCAGCCGGGACGTGTCAGATCTTCTGCCAAAGCTGGGACAGGCTGAGACACTGGCCACACCAGCAGGCACCCAGCCCTGCCCTGCCCTCCTCCCCTGACCAAAATCCCACCCCCGGCCATGACGTGGCCATAAGAGACAGGCAAAAGCATCTGCCACTCAAAGCCCCAATGCAGAGCTTGCCCTGTGGCAGGGCAGAAGGGGCCCAGGCACACAGGCTACCATGCCTTGGGCAGTCTTACCACACGATGCAGCTGCCCAGGGTGGGTTAAGACTGCCAAGGCATGGTAGCCTGCCCAATGCATCTCACGTGGTTGCACCCATGCTGTTTTGCCAGAGTTTTCAACAACCCCAGAATTGAAGCCAAAGAAAAAGAAAGGTCAAACTCCTAGGAATATCTATACTTCCGAGATCACAGCAGACTTTACTTGAGCAGCTCCCAACAGCAGCTGCTATTAACACAGTGTATTGCTTTCTCCAAACATCTGCAGGTTGAATTATTTCTTGACAAGGCAGAGGGAAGAAAAGTAATACTGAGGTAGGTTATTAATCACCTACTTGCTGTTTCCTGTACGACATAAAGGAAATAATCAAGCAGTATAGTGGTTATAAAAGGAGATGCCTGAGAGAAAGAAATATGCAGTTCATTTAATACATTAGAGGGGGCCCATGTGAATCTCAGGATCTAAATTTGGCTTCCTGTGCGAGATTAAGTAGCTGACAGTAGTCTGCAATTTAAATGAGGAGATATTCCCTATTCCTCCCCTCCCTACCTTTCCATGGCAGCTCTACAGATTTTCATGTCTTCCTCTGTGTGCCTTAAAGGGCATTGTTTGTTCCAAAGTCAGACTTATTAACTGCAAAACCATGCTCAATAACATTAAAGCATTAGATGTGATCCAAATCAGATCTGGATCACACACATTAATGCCAGTTTAATAACTGGAATAATTTGCATTTGTATAAATATGCACCTGTATCCTTACTAGGGAGTTATCTGGCTGTACGTAATTTTACAAATTTGTCAGCTTTCAATTAGAGATCCAAATGCAAAAATGTGACAGTCAGGAACAAGTTGCCACTCTTCCTAGAAAATCTTGGACCCAGAAAGTTTTGAATGGGCAAAGAATAATAAATAAACTGGACCACGCTTTGACCTCCGCATAACCATGCAAACCACTCTGATTTAACAGGAACCACATAGGAAATGACTGAACAAAATTAGTGTCTTATGTTTAATGAATAAAAACTCAGCAGTTTCAGTTTGTTAACACAAAATAGAAAAAAAAGGCTGGAAGCACTTTGAGTCAGGTTTTGTTGGTTTATACAGTCAATGGGGAAAGCACAGTGAACCTGAGTCTCTAGATACAATTAAGCTTGGGGTTGCCATTACTCATGCCAAGCCCTACAATAAAGCTGTCAGAACATGAGAGGTCTATTCTTGCTCTCACTGAAGTCAGTGGGCCCAAAACTATGGTCCCCGGATCCTACGCAGGAGCCATACGTATCTTCATTGCCAGCACATTGTGCCACACGGAAACCATGCACATACTCGTACGTGTAGCTTGTGTGCGAGGGATCTGCGGACTGTGGGATTGAGCCCAATGGCTAAACTCTCTTATCCCAATATCCCCAAACCCTATCCTTGTTTGTCAAATGCCTGGCCAAATGAAGATGTCGTACATTTCCTCTGGAAGATGATCAGCTTGGACTCTGACAAAACTCCAGGGGAAGGGAGCTACCAAGAAACCTCTCTGCATGCCCTGACTGTATGAACCTGATGGGCAGATAGACCTGAAATGAAAAATCTTGGCTTGAGGAGGGACGTGGTCTTTCATATATGTGAGGGCCAGGCTGTTTTGGGCTTTGTATGTCAAAAATAGCACTCTGAATAGAGCCCAGAAAGCTACTGGGAGCCAGTGAAGACTTTGGAGCAGTGGTGTGATGTGCTCCCAATGACACACTCCTGGCAGAAATGGACTGCCAGGTTCTACACCAGCTGCAGCTTCCAAATAACCATTAAGGGCAGCCTCACATAGAGTGCATTGTAGTAGTCTGGCCTCAAAGTTACAAAGGCCTGGATGACAGCGGTCAAATATGAATCTGATAAAAATATGCCTTTAAATGTGTACAGAAATGTGTTCATGACCAGCATAACCACTTAAGATACACATTTACTGCCTCGAGGCTGCTGCCTGCTCCTACCTCAGCTCACCCTTCTCCCACTGCTGCAATCCTGCCTATTGCAATCACCTCTCCTGCCTCAGCTACCGACCGGCACGGGCTGCTGAGCACTGGGCACTTACCTTTTCTGTCTCCTCCGTGCGACAGAGAGGCCACTTAGCACATGCTGCTACCACTGTTGCTGGCATTAGGGATGAGAATTTCAGTTTCGGATAGAACCAAAATTGCTTGACAATGGCCGTTTCGGATTAATCCGAAATTTTGAATTTTTTTCAGTTCAGGCATTTTGTTTCTTTTACATTGATTTTTTTTTTTTTTTAAAATTGTGATGGTTTGGGGTATTTTTAATTGCAGCTTGTTCCCATTGACTTCAATTGTAGAAAAAGATTCAAAACCGAAAAATCTGAAATGAGATCCAAAATTCATAAAGAACCGAAAAATCCCCTTGGAGTCCCATCCCTAGCTGGCATGCAGAGAAGACAGGGGAAGCAAGCACGCCATGCTAGGCAGTACATGTAAAGGAGGCAGAATTGAGGGAGCAGCATAGACGCCCTGACGTAAGACATCCATTTCTTCCGAGAGCTATAGTAGGGGTGGAGGAGAGCTTCATGTGACTCCCAACCTGCCATGAGCTTACCTCTGTACTATACACATAAGAAGTTCCCAGTCTGTGAATCAGGACCCCAACTGGGATCATGCCATCAGCATATGGGATCACAGTCCTAACTGATATACTTTGTATGTCTTTATTTCTGTCTAGTGCTTTGAGATTATATTTAAGTCTTAAAAGGAGGTCACGCAGGCAAAATGCTTGTGTACCACTAACCACTGTGCTGCTACCAATATTACACTGCTATGTCAAACACTCCTTAAGGCAGATGCTTAATGTACATATCGGATTTATAGTAAATTTGTTCTCTCTTTGATTCACGTACTTACATGGCCCCATTACAAAATTAGGGAGACATATTCACTGTGTTTCCCTCATCGCTGCCAGGGACACAGGTCCCTGAATATTATCTCAGTATTTCACAGTCTTTACCAGGAAGGGAAGTGTTGTTATCCTTGTTTTGCACATTGGGTGTTGAGAAAGAATGAAAACAACTAACTTGCCCAAAGTCACACAAGGAAACTGATAGAGCAGAGAGGAAACTGAAGTCACTTTTTCTGAGATCTAGGTCTATTATGCTAACCATTCGACTATTATTATTATTACTACTAATCATTTCTATAGCGCTACTAGGTGTACGCAGCACCTTACAGTCACAGATTTTTTGAAGACAGGTCCCTGCCCAGTGAGCTTACAATGGACACGGGTGAGGGGATCACAGGAACAGACAGACACACATATTCCCATTTTACAGATGGGGAACTGAAGCTGAGAGGTTGTGACTTGGGCAGGGCCACCCAGTGAGTTCATGGCTAGGGCAGGATTTTGAAACCTGGCTTCCCAGGTCCAGCACCTTATCCACTGGCTCTCTAGGCTAAGAGGTTGTGACTTGCCCAAGGCCATTCAGTGAGTCCATGGCGAAGGCGGTATTCGAGCCCTTGCTTCCCCAATCCAAGTCCTGCACCTTATCCACTACACCACACTGGCTCTGTGCAAAGATTGTCAAGGACAATAATTTTAGATGATTAATCTGTGATTTAGGACCCTGATTTATTTTCCAGCAAAACCATGAGTATAATTCAGATAATGTTACTGCCAACTTGAAAGAGGATTTATTATTCATTATTTATTAATTATTATTATTATTATTAGTTTTTCAGGGGGGTTACAAATGTCTGGAGAGTTCATTCTGACTGCAAAAGCAATGACAAACTCAGTAAAAGTACACTTAAATTAGTGTTTTTAAAATGTTTTATAATTGTGTTTTTATTTTTGATATTGTTAGCTGCCCCGAGCTGTTTCAGGAGGGGTGGGGTATAAATGCAAATAAATAAGTAAATAAATAAATAAAATCCCTTTAGATACTGGAATATCTGAAGGTTGGCTGTGTTTCCTGATGTGCAGAGTCTGCAAACCTCTACTACAACCAGGCTTGAAAAAAATCAAAGGGCAAACTTGGGATGAAATTGTATTCGTTCGTCAGAGTCAGGTTTTGCCACTGGACATGGAAACATGCTCTCCAACTTGAAGTCAACAGAATCCACATGCATGCAAAGGAAAACATGCCGTCAACCTAAAGTTTGCAGAAATACAGCAGATTTTTCTCTTTCAAAGAGCAGCATCTGGCCCTATGTGTTCTTCTAACACAGGGTGTTTTTAAATGAGATGCTTCCATGCATGGCCAGCCATTAACCACACATCCAACTGCTCATCTGAAGGTGGAGCATGGGGACGAGTGCTCCCATGACCCACGCACCGGTCACTCGTGGGGCACTGCCAAAAAAGCTGGAGCGTGCCATGCGGGGCAATCCAAAACAGTGTGTGGACAGGTGCCCACAGAGCCCCAGTTTATATGAGTAGGGGATGCATGGGTGCCTGTCCGTATGAACTTGGACCCTACCTGTATGAACCAGGGATCCCACCCATGGCAGCAGACAGGTCTGCAGCCCAGCTGCCTCCCCAGTCCTGCTATAGAATCATAGAAACTTGGAGTTGGAAGGTACCTCAGAGGTCATCTAGTCCAACCCCCTGCTTAGTGCAGGAAATCCCCAGCTACAGCATCCCTGAAAAATAGCTGTCCAGCCTCTGTTTAAAAACCTCCAGTGAAAGAGAGCTCAACACTGCCCTAGGCAGTCGGTTCCAATGCAAAGAGCTCCCTGGGGAGTTCTTAAAGGATACGTGCATGAAAAACAAAACAGCATTGGCTCAAAGCACAAGTCCCCCGTACGACGCATGAGAGAAAAATTAATGCCGTGGAGGACAGCAACTTGGGCAGCAGCTTCCTGCACGTCCTGCCCAGTAATATGCACTTTGATTATAGTCTGGGACTGCCAGCAGCCACAACAGCTGCGCTATCTCTTGGTCAGGAAGGGGTTACTGGCTGATGCAGCTTCCTGTTTCCATGGTTTCCGGGGATGTGTGTCATGGGAGAGGGTGGGCAGTTGGGCAGGGTTGGGGTGGGACTGCTGCCGGGTGGAGGGAGAGGGGAAACGGCTGCCTGTGAGAATTGTTTGCCCGTGGTGGAGGGAGTGCATGGAGTCTGTCTGAAGGCGTTTATAGACGATCCCGCTTACAAGCGGGATCGCCAAACGCCGGCTTTCCCCCCCGCGCAGTCTCTGCGAGCCGTGTCTGCAGTTCAGACACGGCGCAGAGTGCGAGTGCGCATCCTTCTGCGCATGCGCACTCGCCCGGGGAACCAGGAAGTTCGACGTAAAGCCGGCACTTCGGGAATCCGCGTCGGAGGGGGCAGGCTCGCCTGCCCCCTCCGACGCGGATTAACAAGCGGCCCCAGCAATTAGACGAGCGCCAAGAAAGGGGGCTGATCAAAGGATCAGCCGCCTTTTTGGTCTCGTTTAAAAGCGCCCTCAGTCGGCACGATGGCCATCCAGAGAGCCGCCCATTAGAATACCTCCCCACTTTCTCCACGTGTGTGGGCAATCTGCAGTCGTAGCACTCAGCAGACACGGACCCCCCCCCCCCTTCAAGCCTTGCTCGTTTAAAAATACCCACAGAGAGACTGTTTGACATACTGTGGACTTGTTGGGTTCCCTTCTTTTATTTGTAGATGCTGAGTTTGTAGCAGACAAGCATGACCAGGTGATTAGTCAGTTGTATATTTAAAGGTTATCTGTTAAAACTGCAGCTGAATAATATGGTCCATCCAATGACAGAAGACGAGCAATAGATCCCTTATGGCTGACCCTTAGGCCAGCATTGTATAACACTAGGCAGGTTTCATTTATAATGGAGTGTGCACACCTGGAAATCTGCTTGTAATTAGAGGTGATAATGAATCCATCTATCAAGAGGAAGTCTGTTTGTCAGCACCTCTAGATGGAAAACCAGATATTTACTGTAAATCTGTAGGGCTTTCAATAGAAGTCATTCATGAAAGTAAGTTCTTTGCAACCTGAAAACTGGTTCTTTGACATTTCTAATCTAATTTTGAGGAGAAAATATTTGTAGAATTTATGCATAGCTTTAGTATTTACCTTAATAAGGGTCAAAAGTCAAATGTGTTAAGTTTATAATATACATTCTAAAAAACGTGCGACTCCACACTATTAAAACTCTCTGCAAAGAAGAGAGGTGATCAGATGGTTTGGTTCTGATGAGTATAAAAGAGAGGAAAGCTGTATACAACTGCAAACTTAGTTGAAAGCAAGTAGCAGATAACGAATTACAGTTATCAGGCCAGATGTTACGCAGAGCTTAACCTCCTGGCAAGACAACACTGGTTAGACAAAATTTACGTAGATTATTGAGATGATGCTAAATAATCTGATTAACATGAGTTTCTGAATAAAACTCTGACTCAAAGAACTGGAGATTATGAGCTTTGGAAACTAGAAAAATAGAACTACCATCAAATAGCCGCCCCGAGCTGTTTTTAGAAGGGGCGGGATATAAATTGATTAAATAAATAAATAAAATAAATAATAAATAAATAAAACTGTCAGGGAGGATAAAAGAGAATGGAAGGAAGTTAGAAGGACCATGACAGTAAATGCTCTGTCTAATCAACATTCAGTTGAAGTCCAAAAAGGACCTGCAACAGAAAGAGCCATTTCTGGTGGCAGGGATGTCTTCAGCATCTAGTACGAGTGGCATGAATACTGTGGCAGAGTATTGATGGGGACATGCAGCAATAGCAATAATAATAGGCTCTTGGAGGAAACTAAAGGAAATTTGTTGAAAACAAACCCAAACTTGGTATTTAGTGAGAAATAAAACGTAAACTAAGGAAGAAGCTATATAGTCCACCACAGCCACTCACCCCTGCAACCAGAAGACTAAGGAAACAGCCCAAAAACACCAGTTAGGACCTAGGAACAGCAACCCGTTGTGGTCTGTTACACTCGGATTCTTTAAGGAACTGCATGGAAGTATTTCCTAAGCAATTACCTTTGCCATCTCAGCAACCTGGTAGTCATCACACAATACCCTTTAGGAAAAACATGAAGAAGAGGTGGCCATTAATAAAGACATACTTCTTTTAGGAGGAGTTCAGGTCTATTCTGGCCAAAACAACAGACAACGTTTACAATTATAAAGAACAGCAATGCTCGGGCTCCTAATAACATTACCCCCCAAAACACAAACTCTTCTCAAACTATAATTCTGGAAATTGTGGAATATAGGCAGACTGAAGAAAAAAGATAGACCCAGGGTAAGAGGCTAATGAAAGCACAATGGAGTGTGGATGTAAATATTGCACAATCATAAAAAAGATTATTTAATTAAACTTCTCATATCATATTGAATTACTGACAAGGTAAAATAATCTGCCACATAATATGGCTGGGACAGTTCTTATGTGGTGTTATAAAAATACTACCTGATCTTTTCCAAGGGTTCAGCTGTAGCTTTGGTACAAAACCTGAGCAAGACACCTGCATCTGCAGAGCTACAGGAGCAAACCAGTAACCAAACCAAGCTTTGACTTTAACAGTCACAGGGTGAAGCCACACGAGATGCTAACCCACAGCCTTACCCCACAATGCAGTGCATCATGTAGCCGGCAGCCACCAGATGTGCACCCCCGCCACCTGGGGTGGGCAGCTGGCTGCTCTGCACTGTGTCTTCTGGGGAAGGCCAGAGATGCAGCACGTATCAGCACTGCCCAAAGTGGGGCAATGCTGCCAGAATTCAGTTAAGGGGTCACCTCCCATGTAGCCAGACCCCGTCCCACCCTGCAGCGAGGTCTGCCGGCACCCTTGAGCGGTGGGTGCGTTCACCACGCAGGCACATCAGTTGGAGGTGGGATAGTAGGTGAGCTGGGGGATGGTGGGTGGTGTGAGGCTAGGCACCTGCACATGTGGCCAGCTCCTTGGCCTGCCTCGAGGCGTGGTGGGACCTCTGACAGTGACCTGCCTGCTCAAGTTCCCCATGGAAGGGGGGAGAGATCATGTGGCCTGCTCTTCTCACCACCCAAAGTGTGGCAGCTGCTATTGCCTACCCAGAGGTGGGTAGGGGATCAGGCTAGCCCTATTGTGTCTGGCTGCACCCACTGTTTCATGCCTTGCTCTCTCCTCCTTCTTCATTAGGATATACAGATTCCTTTATTTGTCACACCATCTCAGCTATGCTGGAGCAGAAAGAAGACTCACTCATTCTCCATGCTACAGTGGCTGCACTCTAAGCCCCCTCTAAAAGCTGGAAGCCCATGTGAGTCTATAAAACCCTGATATGTCTCATTTCCCTGTGTGGCACATAAGGCATTTAAGCTATTTAAGGTATTTAAGCTATTTAACTCTTACTACGGATAAAAACAGATGTAGCAGTGGCCCGTTTCGGACCGCTGTGGCCTGGGATCCACTGGCACGTCTTTTGACTGGACCCGGGCAGATAGGTGGCTAGCCTGGGTTGCATCGTCTGAAATCTTTGAGGACACAGCCTGAGCTAAGGGATGCCCATGCGGGCTAATGCGGGCTAATGCGGGCTAGCGCTTGTGTTCAGCCCAGCCATACCCACCTCAGGGCAGGACTGCCATGGCCAAGTGTCATGAGTAGTCACCATACCTGTCTGTCACGGCAGAGGGTGGGGCACCGGGGGTAGAGCGCGGTCAGAGTCGGCCGCACGTTTGTTTAGCGTCCCACCCTACCTGGGGCATGCAGGCGGCAGAACAGCTCTCTGGCTGCAGGCATGTTTGTTCGGTGCCCCTCCCTAACCTAGGCTGTGTTGGCTGCGGTCTCCTGAGCTGCGCCAGGAAGCTGCTGCGCTACCCGCATGTCTGTTTTTACCCAAAGTAAGAGGATCCAGAAAAGGAGGAACATCTGGAGCCCAAAAAGTGGTGAGTTGATCAGAAATAAAAGGATTAGAAAAAAAGCAGTAATGGCCAGAAAATATTACAGGATGGGAATAACATCTGAAACAAAACTTAAAATTAAATATGATCTTTAACATTAAAGAATTCAGGCGTTTTTAAAACAAGAACATGTTTGGGGGGAAATTAAGTCAGCACTAAAATTAAATTCACTGATGCTAAGGAAGGATGGGAGCTGACTCATAACCTAATCAGATACAAGCACATATTAAGAGAATTTTATTGTTTTCTGAGACTGATAGACCATCAGAAGAATAAATGAACAAAAGGACAATCAGAGACAAGAAAGGGACTGGAGATAAAAGCAGCAACAACAACGGGTGCTGCCAACTAAACAACCAAGAGAGAAAATCCCTCCCTACCACTTTCTGGAACCCAGTTAGGAGACAAAATGCACTGGAACAGAGATAGCTAAATACGCAATTAACAGCAGTATCCAATTCCACAAGCCAGAATTGCTAACACTGAGAATAAACAGGTTTCAGCAGGAAGCAATAGTTAGCATCACTGTGGATGTACACCTCCAAGACAATGTCCATAGACCCAAATTATGATCCATAGAGATCCTTCCAGTGGTTCATGCGAAGCTTGTGGTTACATGGCCCCAGGAGAGTGTTTGGTCCGTGGTCTCTGCCCATTTAATAAATGCCTGCAAGATGCACGCTCCTGTGCGCCACAGAGCCTCCATTCACGGCAGAGTCCTGGGGCATTGTGGGCCCACCATGTGGGCCAGTGTTCGCCCATGTGTCTGCCCCTAGGGCTGGAGGGAGCAGAATAAAAATAACTAAATAAAAATAAATATTAGGGTGCACGCAGCCTCTGTCCCAGTAGTTGAAGCAGCGAGCGCACTCGCCACTCTCCCTCTCCTTAGGATGTCTCCTGTTTAGTTTAGGGCTGAAACTTGATTCTCAGTTTTTTGTGGTTCTTGACAAGAATCAAAATTCTCATTTCATTTGTGTAAATGAAAAGGAGATGAGAATCAGCTGGTTTCTCACCGAGAAACACGAGAAATTTCAATAAACAAACTGATGGCGGGGGGGAGGGGGGGAGCCCGGAGCCCTCCCCAGCTTTCCTACTTTGTCTGGGGCTGGCAGTGGTGGGGAAAGCTGGTCTAACCAAGAATGATCAGGAATGGGAGGGGGAGAGTAGGAGGGAGGGGGCAGATTCAGCTGATATCTTGAGCATTCTATTGGCTAGCAGGAGTCATCACCCAACAGAATGCTGAAAAGCTGTGCTCAGCCCGCTTCTTCCTTTCAGCTCTCCCCCCCCCCCCCCCCACTATCTGGAAGTCCTTTCAAGATGGGGGTGGGGGGAGAGCAGGATGGAAGGGGCACATCTTCAGCATTCTATTGGCTAGCAGATGTCTAAGCACCAAATAGAATGCTGAAAAGTTGTACTGAGCCCGCCTCTTCTCCTCATTCCCCTCCCTCTACTCTCGACCCAGATTCTCGATTCTCGTGATTTTTTTGCGAGAATAAAGTCTATTTTCATTTCAACCCTAGTTTAATTTCACTTTGGAGCATTCAAAACGGTGCTCAAAAAGGCAAAAAACAAAAACAACCCCAAACTCAAACAATAACAAACAAACAAAAAAGCAAACAGTGGGGGAAACTACCTGGACCCATAATTCTCCACAGCTGAGGCCATTTTCAGATGAGCGCGGCAGCACCTGCGCTTGTTTCTCAAAAAAGCCGGCAGCATGTTCCACAAGTGACGCTGCCGCCAAATACGCGGGCGGTGCACATCCATTTCCGGGCGCGAACTGACCGGGTCGGCGATCGAGGCTGGTCATACGTGGCCGGAAATGGAAGCGCATCGCCCGCACATGCGCGTATTTGGCAGCGTCACGTGTGGAACGGGCTGCCAGCTTTTTTGAAAACAAACGCGGGCGCCGCCGCGCTCGTCTAAAAACGGCCTGAGAGTCATGAGGGAGGTAGGTTGGTGGACGGAGCACACCCATGTACTGGGTTTGCTGTGCAAAATCCCCTGAGTGGGGACTGACCAGATCAAACATGGGACTCCTACAGGCTAGTGTCAGTTTATTTTCACCCCTTGTTTCCAGCTGTCTCTTTAGGAATCCAGGCTCTTCATCACAACAAAAGCTTGGAAATCTTTTTTTTTTTTTTTTAAAGAGTTGGAAACAAGGATTCATAGCTGATGTAGCTGCTACAGATCTATACATCTGCAAAGCATCAGAATCAACTGAGTAAGATGTCCAGAAAAATGTGCAGGAAAGAGAAAATGTGGCAGCCACACGCTATGTACAACAGGAAAGCCATGTAGCAAGAAACTGTGTAATAACAAAAGGAGTAATTAGGGATGATAAAAGGATGGCTGGGAAGGCTGAAGAGGTGAAAGAAAAGCAGAACAGACAGGTGGGAAACCACATCAGGAGAGAAATGTGTGATTTTTCCCCTCCCTCCTCAGAAGTGACAAAACACTCTGGCAATTGCTTTTGCTACAATAATGTTTATGTGACCGTCCTGCACTCTCTGTTTTTCCCACACCAACTAAACCCCACAGAAGTTAGAATCCTTCCAGCCAGTACGTTGAAGCCGGAGGAGAGGGGTGAGGTGACACAAGTCAAACGTAAGGTTCATGGAAAGAAACGAAGTTCCACTTCTAACAGAATGTCTAGTTATGAATAGGGGTCTTCCACTGCAAGGGGGTCCCATAGGTAGTTCTTTAACCACAGCTGCTTCAACTTCCTGCACCGTGCCGTGTTGCTTGCAGCTTTGTGCTCCAGCAGCCAAGTACCGGGCCGCGAGCAGCTGCACCTAATAGTGGTGACTGTGTGTAGCGCACCCTCCCATGTCCGTCAATGTGTTTGGTTGGGAGAATGCATGAAGGTTAGGAGGCCAAGAGCCTTCTCAGAAACTGCAATCCTATGGTGCTGCCTGCCACACGTTTGGGCACACTGTGCATGACGTGTGCAAATCTTGTGCAATGTGTGAGCAACACATGCGCGTGCGCATCTTGTGCACAGTGAGTGCGCGAGGCGAGGATTGAGCCCAGTGCACTGCTTACAATTCAAACATACATGGAATCCACACTTGTTGATCCACACGTGTAGCTATGGAATGTGATCCACTAGTTACCAGCAGCGCACAGGAGAGATAGAAGGGGGTAGGGCTTACCCTGGGAGCAGCAGCAGTGGGAGGAAATGCCATGAAAATAGCTGGGCATACTGCTGTTGAATTTGGGCAGGAGTTCATCAAAAGAGGCTGTCCAGCGTCAGTAACTAGCAGTAGCAGTCGTTGTCATCACTGGCTCATTCTCCCTCACAGCCTGGGGCTCCTTCCACTGCTGTTCTGGCAGCCACCATCTTCCTGGGCTCCAGGTAAGTCTTGCCCCCTGCCTCCAGTGACCTCCCCACAGCCAATGGGTGTTAACTCATGGGCTGGGAGCAGCCCAGAAACCAGAGCCTCCTTCTCTGGTCCCCACTCAGCAGCCACCAGAGTGGACAATGTTGGGAGCACTTCACACAAGGAGACCAATGCGTGGGTTCATGGGTGGGCAAGCAACCACCACGCCCTGGGGCAGCTTCACACCCCGCTGGGCCATTCTGCCCGCCACCCCACGCCCCTTCCAGGATACACACACACCCTGCACAGCTCCGGCAATCCTGTTAACGAGAAACTGCACCAGATGTTAAGCCCTGCCTACAGGAAACCCAGGAGATGCAACAGCCCCAGCCACTGCTCACCTCGGGCTCCGAAGTGTGCTGGACACACACCAGAAACCAGATAGATGCAGAAGCCCTGTGCAAACTCAGAACGCAGACACCAGTGAGCAAAGCACAGCTCCCTTTATTAAATGGGGAAAAAATGAAAAGAAAAAACGGAAGTCCAGAAAAAATAGCAGCAGCCATTGGTCCACACACGCCAGCCGAGGTGGTCAGGAGGGGTCAGGGGTCATCTCAGAGGCTGATCACAGCACGGGTCACAGTCCAGAAGCAGAAGGTAGCACACAGGACCAGGGGGCTCCTGTCCGCAGGGGGGACCCAACTCCATGCATAGAGAGCTCCTTATCACACATGCCTCAAAGAGGCCCACATCCCTTCAGCACTAGACGGGGGTCATACACATACCCACCTGCCAGGGTACCCAGCATGGCTGGGACATTCCACACTTTATCATGGCAACAAGGCCGCCCTCAGTGGCACTACCCCGTGCTCATAGCTACCCAGTGTGGCAAACAAATCCAGCTCGGTCATCCAATCTTGGCACTCCCCCTGCGCTTACGGGTAACCCCTCACAGTAAGCACAGCTGTGATGAGAATAGGCACCAGGCACGGTCCAACTCCAGTCAGGCACAATGCCACCTTGGCCAGGGAGCAGTTGTCCAGGAGGGCGAGGGACTTGCCTGCATTCCACTCATGCAGCACAGAAGGCAGGGGGGGGGGGGGGGGCGGCGTGTGTGCACACCCTGGAACCTGGAACCAGACCACCATTGTGCACTGTTTGCACTCCATCGCGCACACATGAAAGCCCAGGGCCAGCATGTAGCACCTGATCAGGGTAAAGATGGCATCAGAGGATGCATCCACCAGGGTCAGCTGCACATCAGGCCAGACCCAGATGTCTGCAAAATCCAGAATCCCCATCACACTCCAAAATATTGGAGTCCCCACCAGGTCACGTTGGCTGAAACGACCAAATGCAAACACCAAGGCCATGCTTCGGGAGTCCAGCACAAGCACACACCCCTGCAACAGCATCCCAGGGCAGAATGGGGGACAAGGCAATTCATACCGCTTGCAAGCAGGGGAAATCATTACTTTCACAAGGTAAGTGCAGAGTCAAGGTGCCTGCAGCCATGGAAGTGCCCACTCCTACATTCCAGAAGCCCACAGCTGTAGGCGGATTGCCATATGTGGGACACAGGGAGAGTCCCAACATAGGATGGGAAAGGGACCCAGCCCTTCCCAGGCACTGGCCCAACTAACAACTAGCTGCACTTACAGTCACACCCTGGCTAAGTCTGGAAACCCCAGAGGCCCCCCAAGTAATCCCATGCCAGCCTGCCCACCGGTACATATCCTCTCCCATCACCTAGCCCCTGCCAAAGGATGCAGCTCCTGCAACCATGGCAATAAGAAGCTGCACCAGCTGTTAAACCCTGCCTGCCCAGGAATCTGGGAAGTGCAACAGCCCCGGCTTTCCTCCCCTCCCACCCCCAAGGGCCGGGGTGGGCTGAACACATGCCAGCAACTGGCCAGACACGAAAGCCACATGCCAGATACAGATGGCCGGGTGTACTGTCAGCAATGCATATGTTTCTAGTGTGCAACTAGGCAGAGAGGTCAAAGCAAACGCAAAAGAGACACCGTGGAAGACACTGGGCCCAGCTTTCAGTCCTGGCAAGGTGGGAGCGCAATCCCATACCACCTGCTCATAGTACGGGTCATGGGCCCCAGGCATCAAGCAGCACTATCCAAGTGGGGTCAGAAACCTTTCCCTTTCAGCATACACTGCTCAGTCAAATAGGCGTCATCTGTAGCCCCACTCCTGATCTGCTGCATAACCGTGCAGTGGGTGCCAAACACACGCCCAGTAGCCAGGGTGTCTTGCACCTCCGGGAGGGTCCAAATGCCATAGAAGGCATGGAGTCCATCTTCGGTCAGTTCCCACTCCCTGTACCCGAAGGCACCTGCTCCCTCAAAGAGGTTAAGCTCCAGCATGCGATCCAGACACTCCTGCTGCCTGCACTGAAAGATCCTTGCAGTCATCAAGGCACTGATGAGTGACAGCTGCAGCCAAGGGCAAGCCTCCATCAGGAATAGCCCTATGGCTGGCAGACCGCAAACACCCAGCAGAGCTGCGCTCTTGGTCAAGTCCCACTCCCTCACCGCCTCTAGGGGTCCCATCCTTGACCCCCACAGGATTCGAGCATGGTGGCTTGGTGCCAGCACTCTGCCAGACACACCTGAAAAGCCCATTCTCACCATCTGCATTTTTAAGTACATCAGAAGCAAGAGGCCTGCTAGAGAGTCAGTTGCATCATTAGATGACTAAGAGGTAAAAGGTAGGGCTGTACAGAGAACAGTACTTTTGGGTCCTCGGGCCAAATTCCGAAGTTCCGGGTACTCAGTCTGAGTACTTGGCGGTACATCGGAACTTTTTCCAGGGACCTGGAATTCAGAACTCAGAATTCTGGACCTTGGAAATACTCGGAATTGCGGAAACACAGAACTACTCGGTGCCAAAAAAGCCTCCATTGTGTCTGCCCAGCCCACCTATGCAAGGCAAGCCCCCTCCGCACATACCTTTAACCAGAAAAAAACTTGAAATATGTCTGGCTGGTCACATCTTGGCAAAGTTCTTAAACCCACAGCCAAAGCACTACCCAGAAAAGCAGGCTAGCAAGAGTGGGATAATCGCTCAAGGAGACAACCTGACAAAAGTGCAATTGTGTGCAGAAATCCAAAAAAAGCCAACAGTAGCGTATCCACAGCATGGCCCACCATCAGCAGTGAGCGCACCCACTTTAAAATCATTATGCCAACCAAGCAGTGCCCAGAAAAGCAAGCTAGCTTTTTTTTTTTNAGTGTCATGAGTAGTCACCATACCTGTCTGTCACGGCAGAGGGTGGGGCACCGGGGGTAGAGCGCGGTCAGAGTCGGCCGCACGTTTGTTTAGCGTCCCACCCTACCTGGGGCATGCAGGCGGCAGAACAGCTCTCTGGCTGCAGGCATGTTTGTTCGGTGCCCCTCCCTAACCTAGGCTGTGTTGGCTGCGGTCTCCTGAGCTGCGCCAGGAAGCTGCTGCGCTACCCGCATGTCTGTTTTTACCCAAAGTAAGAGGATCCAGAAAAGGAGGAACATCTGGAGCCCAAAAAGTGGTGAGTTGATCAGAAATAAAAGGATTAGAAAAAAAGCAGTAATGGCCAGAAAATATTACAGGATGGGAATAACATCTGAAACAAAACTTAAAATTAAATATGATCTTTAACATTAAAGAATTCAGGCGTTTTTAAAACAAGAACATGTTTGGGGGGAAATTAAGTCAGCACTAAAATTAAATTCACTGATGCTAAGGAAGGATGGGAGCTGACTCATAACCTAATCAGATACAAGCACATATTAAGAGAATTTTATTGTTTTCTGAGACTGATAGACCATCAGAAGAATAAATGAACAAAAGGACAATCAGAGACAAGAAAGGGACTGGAGATAAAAGCAGCAACAACAACGGGTGCTGCCAACTAAACAACCAAGAGAGAAAATCCCTCCCTACCACTTTCTGGAACCCAGTTAGGAGACAAAATGCACTGGAACAGAGATAGCTAAATACGCAATTAACAGCAGTATCCAATTCCACAAGCCAGAATTGCTAACACTGAGAATAAACAGGTTTCAGCAGGAAGCAATAGTTAGCATCACTGTGGATGTACACCTCCAAGACAATGTCCATAGACCCAAATTATGATCCATAGAGATCCTTCCAGTGGTTCATGCGAAGCTTGTGGTTACATGGCCCCAGGAGAGTGTTTGGTCCGTGGTCTCTGCCCATTTAATAAATGCCTGCAAGATGCACGCTCCTGTGCGCCACAGAGCCTCCATTCACGGCAGAGTCCTGGGGCATTGTGGGCCCACCATGTGGGCCAGTGTTCGCCCATGTGTCTGCCCCTAGGGCTGGAGGGAGCAGAATAAAAATAACTAAATAAAAATAAATATTAGGGTGCACGCAGCCTCTGTCCCAGTAGTTGAAGCAGCGAGCGCACTCGCCACTCTCCCTCTCCTTAGGATGTCTCCTGTTTAGTTTAGGGCTGAAACTTGATTCTCAGTTTTTTGTGGTTCTTGACAAGAATCAAAATTCTCATTTCATTTGTGTAAATGAAAAGGAGATGAGAATCAGCTGGTTTCTCACCGAGAAACACGAGAAACTGATAATCGAGTTTCAGCTCTACTTGGGACTAACGTGGCAACCACATACTCTCTCTGACCCCTGTCTCTTATACACATCTAGATGTGTATAAGAGACAGGCCCAGAAAAGCAAGCTAGCTTTTTTTTTTTTAAAAAGGCATGGCATTAATTGATGTGGTGTGTGGTGCTGGTAACTTGAATAGCCCAGGAAAAGGGAAGTGGAGCCAGGCAAAGAGAGCCCTCTGCCTCGTGGTGCTGCCAACCAACCACCAGGCATTCACTCAAGAAGAATACAATAACCTCACAAAACAGTGCAACTGCGTGCAGAAATCCCACCAAAAGCCAGCCAGCCCACCAGACATATTATAACACCCACAAGAAAGAAACTATTATTAATTATTATTAATATTATTAATAATAAGCATTTATATATAGCAATGTACCTGACGCGGTTCCTGCCCCAGCAGGCTTACAATCTGAGAGAGACGAAAGGGGGGGGGGGCAACCAGAGGAAGAGACAAGGATACATACATGAACTCGTGAGGTCTCGGGTGCACGTGCTTGGCTTAGATACAAAAGTGTAGTTACTCATTTAATGTTACACAAGATATGATGATTCAGGATAAGTCAGAAAGGGGACGAGAGGAATGAGGAGCCAGGGAATATTCAATGGAAAAGGTGGGTTTTGAGGAGGGATTTGAAGATTTGGAGGGAGGAAGCTGAGCAAATGTGTTCAGGGAGTCAGTTCCACGCATGGAGGGCTGCCAGGGAAACTAGACATTCACACACACACCCAGGGGCACCCACTTATTAATTATTATTATTATTATTATTATTAAAAGGCATGGCACTGGTACTGTGGCACTAGTAACTTGAACAGCCCAGGCAAGAGGAAGTGGAGCCAGGCAGAGAGATCCCTCTGGCCTCATGATGCCAAGCAGCAGGCAGAACAGTAGAAGATACAGTTAACTTACACTTTACATTTAGGCTTTGCTGTGCCATGTGGCAGCCATAGCCTTGGTAAGAAAGAAGACAACACACAACCCCACGAAACAGTTTGCAACTGCATGGGGAAATCCCACCAAAAGCCAGCCAACCCAGCAGACAAAATTATGTAGGAAACCAGACATTCTCATCCACCCCACCCCCAGGGGCACCCACTTATTTTTTAAAAAGACATGACATTGGTGTGGTGTGTGTTGCTAGTAACTTGAACAGTCAAGGCAAGGGGAGCCATGCAGAGAGATGCCTCTGGCATCACGGTGCCAAGTACTGCAAACACGCTAATTTTTTTAAAAAGGCATGGCATTGATTGATCTGGTGTGTGGTGCTGGTAACTTGAATTGCCCAGGAAAAGGGAAGTGGAGCCAGGCAAAGAGATCTCTCTGCCTCGCGGTGCTGCCAACCAACCACCAGACAGCAGCAATGCGGCACTGGCACCCAATTATTATTATTTTTTTAAAGCATGGCATGGTAGAAAACGTAACCCCCCATCCTCCAGCCAGGCCAGGTCAGGCACCCCTCCCCCCACAGCCAATTACTTACAGATCATCAGTGTAGCACACAGCCAAATTCACCATAGTTAATAGAAAATGGCTGGGTAGCCTCTTTTATTTCGCCCTGCAAATCAATCAAACCTTGCCATCTGGCTTATCATCACTGAACTGCCCCTCCCATACCCCCCTACTACCAAATATGGCACTAAATTTCATTTTCAGAAGCTGAACTACAGCAATGCGCACTGCGTCTTCCCAAGAATGGCCTTGGTCTTCGGAACTCGAACATTCCGAACCAAAGAGTAGAATCTTCTGTGATTTCCAAAGTTTTCCGAAGATCAAGTTTCAGCACTAGTAAAAAGGGCGCTCACGGAGGATAAGACCATTGCAGAGAAGCTGAATTAATTCTTTGCTTTGGTCTTCACAGCAGAGGATGTTAGGGAGATAGCCACTCCAGAACTGTTCTTTGTAGGTGCTGTCACAAATCCTCCAATCCACTATCATCCATGCTTTCATTTCCTTGAGATTGGACTACTGCAACGCACTCAATGTGGGGCTACCTATGGTGATGGTCTGGAGACTGCAGCTAGTGCAGAATGCAGCAGCATGTCTCTTTACGGGGACAGGATGCTGTGAGCACATTACACTGGTGCTCTGGGCTCTGCACTGGCTGCCTATAGTCTTCCGGGCCTGATTCAGGTTATTGGGTTTGACCTATAAAGCTCTATACGGCCTTGGCCTGACTTACTTGTGGGACCGCCTTGCTCTCTGCACTCTGGAGCGGCCTCTGCAGTCCACTGGGAGCGCCCTTCTTGAGGCCCCCTGTGTGGCCCAGGGGGCCACTATGGAAAGGGCGTTCTTGGTGGCCGCGCCTAGGCTGTGGAACTCCCTCCTGGTGGAGCCCGGATGGCCCTGGATCTCCCTTCCTTCCGCTGTATGTGTAAAACTTGACTGTTCCACCTGGCTTTTGGCGAGGAAGATGGGGTATAGGGTGGGTTGGGGGGTTGGAGTTTCTTAGGTTCTGTGCCTTCTCTTTTAATGTATTGTTTGGTTTTATTTATTTTATGTTTTAACATAAGCTGCCCCGGGCTGCTTGGAGCAGGAGGGGCAGGGCAGCAAATTATTTTATAAATAAATAAATAAATAAATAAACATGACTCTGGGAGATGTTCTAGAGCAAACTGACAAATTAAATAGTAACAAATCAATGGGACCAGATGGTATTCACTCCAGACTTCTGAAGGAACTAGAATATGAAATTGCAGACTTACTACTGGTAATTTGTAACCTATCGCTTAAATCAGCCACTATACCCGAGGACTGAAAGTAGCAAATGTAATGCCAATATTTTTAAAAGGCTCCAGAGGTGATCCTGGAAGCTACTGTGCCAGTAAGAATGGTGGAGACGATTATTAAGAACAGAATTACGGGGCATATTGATAAACATGGTTTTATGGGAAAGAGTCAACATGGAACATCAGAAGAAAGAAGCGTGTGTGTTGCCCTACCATATCACCATTCCCCCCAGCCCCCAATCACCCAAACCACTAATCCCAGTGATGGCAAGGGACTCAGGGTAGGGAACATGACCAGGGTTTATTTACTGGGACAACAGGAAAAACCTGAGGGGTGTTTGGGGATGAAACAAACATCGGGATACACACCCACATTGGGTGGCTGGGGGTTTTCATGATCTCCCCTTCCACATCTCCTACTCCCCTTGGCCACAGTTACCCTTAACCTCTTTGAAGAGGGTCCCCTAGGGGGCCTCCACCCCATTCATGTCCTCCTCCTTCTCTGGCTGGGGATCTGAGAGTGCAGGCAGTTTTTGTGTTGGGGGAGCCAGGGCTGGTGGAGGGAACATAAGAACTTAAGTAATGCCATACTGGGTCAGACCAATGGTCCATCAAGTCCAGCATCCTGTCTCCAACAGTGGTCAATCTCTTTCTCTTGGGAGAAGTACCCAACAGGCTAGAATGGGCAATCCATTCCGTTGCGCCAGCCCTCAACAGTAAGAGGAGGTTACGTTCCCAAAACCTACTTGGCTAATAGTCATTAATGGACCTATCCTCCAAGAACTTATCCAATCCCTTTTTAAAACAAGCTACACTACTGGCCATGACCACTTTCTCTGGCAGTAAGTTCCACAAGTTAATTGTGCGTTGGGTGAAAAAAATACTCTCTCATATTTGTATTAACTCTGCTACTAGTTAATTAATTTCATGGCGTGTGCCCTTGTTCTAGTACTCTAGAGAGGGTAAATAACCACACCCTAGTTACGTGCTCCACACCACTCATGATTTTAATGAAGAGCAGATGCGTCCCAGTGCAGGATGACCTGCTCAGATGGGGCCACAGGGGGAGGAGGCCTTGGTGTTATTGGGTGGCCAGGGGCGGCCGCTGGGGAATCAGTTTGGGGGAATGAGATCAGGGGGGCCTCTGGATCTGCCAGGGAGGAGGGTGTGTGGGTCCCGCATCATGGCTAGAAATGTGGCACTCACGGCAGAAACATGGCAGAGGATGGAGTGCTGCGAAATCAATGGACTGTGCCATGTAGTCCCTCATCTCTGCTCTCGCATGGCCCCAGAGTGCCAAAGCTCCACCAGGTAGCAGTTTCAAAAGCTCCTCTCCTCCCGGCAGTCCTGGCAATCCTCGGCAGCAAGGGCCCCTAGCAGTGCACTGGTCCACTGCTGGGCCATACCCTTGATGGTGTCTCGAATCTTGCCCACCATGCATGTGGTCTCCCCAAAAAACTCCCTGGCCATGTCCTTCCTCCTCCTGTGGTTCCATGCCCACAGGTTGCGGTTCTGCAGGGTGCTGCCCGATGGTGTGGGGCCGGGCAGCAGACACTGGCTGAGAACCTGTGGCAGGACAGCAGGGGGGACCATTGGTTTGAGGTACCCAACTTTTGCCTTCCTGCCCTGGCGTTGTTCCCCCAACTTGCCAGACCATCTCACCTAGTGCCTGGGTGCCCGCTGTGGGCGCTGCCCTCAGCACCCATCAGTGGGGCTTCCTACCCCACCCGAGGCTTCCACAATGCATTCCTGTCTTTCTGCCCCACATATTGATCCTGCCTGGTACCGCTGCGCTCGAGGCGGTTTTGGCCACTTCCCTTCATTCTCCTGGCCACCCGTAAACATGGTATGGGGCGGCATTTAGGACGTTGAATAGCGCTCTTAGGCCATGTCCCTCCTGCAGCTGTGTTACCACATGGCCAGTCCCCTTCCCTTGGTTGCCTTTGCTCACCTGTGTCCTCTGCCTTCTTGATGCCAGTGGTAAACGGGTTCTCCATCCCCTCCACCTGTACCCCGGAGAGTCCTCAAAAAGTAGCTTGCTTTGTTGGTCATGTGGGTCCACAAGAAGGGTCACAATAGGATTTCCCTCCTTATCCTCTTCAACGGATGCCAACTTTAGTTCTAGGATGGTGCACTGTTGGCCTCCCATGTGGGATCGCCTTCCTGGGAAGGAGCAGGAGCAGGTGGTGCAGAGGCATGTGGGGCAGGCAGGGGCAGTAGTGGTGGGGTGTATATCTGATGCCGCCCCATGGCAAAGGCATTCTCGACTGTCCAGGAGTCCACTATCACCCTATTCATGCAGAGGAGCTGGCCCAGCAGTTCATAATACAGGACTATCTGCCTTCTGTGGCCAGACTGGTAGTTGCCATTGTGGACCAATTTGTATCCACACCTCAAGTCCTTTGCCTGCTGCCGGCATTGGAACATTTCCCTAGTATATCCCAGCTGCACCATCTACTCAGAAATGTGTTAGTATACATTCTTGTTCCTGTATCATTGCACGAGGTCAAGCTGTACCCTTCTGTGCCCCCATAGGGCAATGAAGGCCCTGGTCTCTGCATCAGACCAGGACACTCCCCTCTGACAGGCCTATGGGACAGGGGCAGCTGCCTGTGCAGTTGGAGCTTGTGATGTTGGGACCACGGTGGCCGCGCTAGTACTCACCCATGGAGACAGGAATGGATGGACACTCCTTACTTGCCTGCCCCTAGGTGGGTGTTTCACTCTCCCCAGGTTCTGATTGCTTACCTTCCTGGACCTGTTGCTCTACTCATGCCCTGTGTCTTACTGTCTTCTGTCGTCCTGGGACTGTTGCACGTGCTTGGCTGCTGTAGGTCTCCCAGCCATTGTGTTGGCCCAACATGTGTACGTATTTTGCATGCATTGTCTTTAAGGGTTCCTATGGGGGTAGGAGGCTGGACAAGGTGCACTCTCGGCCTCTGCCTCACCACTCTCTCTGGTCCTGGCAGATCTGTATGTGGACATGGCTGCTTGCGGGCTTTCACACAAGAGATGGGAGTTGCCCATTGCCCCGTTTTGGGCCAGGTTAACCCACGTAGCATACTCCCCTTTCTCAGGGATGACATTGTGTGCACTGCCCCAGGGCAGCCCTGGGGTGAACATCTGACAGCCACCATTCAGACAGGCAGGAAAATCCAGGGCAACGGGAGGCCAATGGGGGCCAACATCTCATCTCTTATAACAACTACTGTTACCAGATGTAAAAGCAGCAGTGGGCAAAGAGGGAGCTGCTTCTTGTTGCTTGCCTTGCTTATTTTGGGGTCAACAATTGAGCAGCAAATACATGTATGTCATGAGAATACGTAACTTTGTAATTATTTGGGGAGATTTTTAATATATTGTAAACCTCCCCGAGTCTTTTGGGAGAAGGGAGGTAAAGAAATAAAAAGGCTACTGTATGTTTGCCACCCAAAGCAGTGGGTAGCAGTACCTCTACTCTCAGCTCAGTGAGGGCTCGAAACATAGGGTAAAAACAAATGTGCCAGTGATGAGGTGGTGCCCCAGCCCGCCTCAGAGCTGGAAACTGCAGCTGCCACTCCCTGGGCTGGCCAGCAGCATAGAACAGATGTGCCTGTGACCCCTGGTGGCCAGAGACCCGTCCCAACACCTCCATGTCCTGGATATGGCAGGGGAACACAAAAAATGTGTGAGTGGGCAAGCCGTACCCCGACTCCACTCCCAGCGTTCCGCCCCCTGCCAGGACATGCAGCCATGGAGACCCCCGCTCTGTGGGCAGGGCTAGGTAGGGCCAAACAGATGTGCAGGCCCACACTGGCCCATATAGGAGGCCTTTGATTGGGATGGTTGCCTTCTGGAGGACACATCCCAGGCCAGTCACTTACCTGCCCCGGAGCACTCACTGCCCAACATCTGGCAGTGGGGAAAACAAACAAGCAGGTCAGTCCCAGACCTGGGCATGCCATATCAAGCCAACATGAACCACCGTCTCATCTGTTTTCACCCATAGTCTTATTTTATGTACTAGTAAGAAGCAATGTTGTATTACTGCAAAGACAGAGTCAACTAGCTAATGTTTGCAAAATGCAGTGGAAAAATTAGTATCCTCTTTAATGACACTGTTGTACAAAAATTATGTTTACTTTAGTGTTGGCAGAAACAGACCAAAATATCAGTTCTGGCTGAGCAGAACATAAGATTTAGAAAAAATTCCAAGAAAAGTGAAAACAAAACTGGCAGGGTAAGAAAAGGAATTAGCAGCATCTTTTAAAAAAGATGGACAGCCAATTTAAATGAAGAACTGAAGCATAAGAAAGTTAAAATTAAATCACAATAATTAAAAATTCATTTAAAAAAACAACATTTTAAAACTATACTAAAGACAGTATGGCTACATAGGATCCTGAAAATCTAACAGACCCTCTGTGCCAGAAAATGGAACAGCTGCTAATATCAAGCAGACAGTAACTTCCAAATAAAAATAGAACATCTCAATAAACACGTCACAGATGCCCTTAAGGCAAAGCTTTACTGCAGTTAAGCAAATGTGATGATTGCAAACCTATTTAAAGATCCTGATCCTTCTGTAGCTTTAGTTAAATTGCTCCATCACATAAAATTTTGTGGGAAGTGTCTGTAAGCCCATTCAAAAAATTAACAGATGTGCATCATCCCATTGATATCTGAAGCAGTAAAAAGTGATTTCTATCTAGATATGCAATGGTCAGTTTTGGGTTGTTTTTTCTTTTATTAAGTGCACCCACTGTAGAGTTAGTTTGCAAGTTTGCAGATTGTCCTGGCAGAGAGTAGTATAGAGCTGTATTAAACCTGGAGCAGACCAGGAAAGAAATTATGAAAAATGGCACAATCATCATTATGGATTTCCTCTTTGCTTGCAGATTACTCATCTCCACTCAGTTGCGCTGGTCAGAGCCACCTGCACACCCTTCCCAGAAGGGAACCATGTGTTGTCTGTCACTCTTGTGAGGGCATAAGAAGAGCAAGGCGTAATGTTGCCCGTGCCCATAGTCAGAAACACATTTTATCAACTATTTTGTTTTCCAAAAACCTCACTGAGGTACCCATCAGCCACTTAGGGTATTTTCAGACGTGATGGGGCTGATTGGCCCCGGCACGGAAACAACCCTTTGATTCCCCGCCGGGGCCATCGCGTCACAGGCTAACAGACGTGGTGGCCGATCCCAGCGGGGAATCCGGGGAGGGGGCGGGGCTGCACGGCGCAACGTGCAGCCGCACAGCCCCGCCCCTCATGCTGCCCTGGCTGCCTGCCCTCCAGGAGACAGGTGGGCGTCGCGGCCAATGCGGCCGCAGCGCCCGGCTGCCCCCCCCCCGACATTGACCACGGCCCAGAATCCCACTGCGGATTCCAGGCCGTGGTCTGGGGACAGACGTTACTGTCCCCTTCATCACAGGGGGGAATCTCATTCACCACGCGATCGGGGATGGTCCGGCCAGAACCTCCGATCACGTGGTGAATCTGATTCCCCGCCACAATTGACTGTGGCAAACATCTGGGGGGGGGACTTCTGGTTCCCCAACAGATGTTGAGGCCATTCCCCACCATAGGGTATTGACTGTGGTTGAGCGTGGTCTCGTAACGTCTGAAATTACCCTTAGTTTCCCAATTTCCTGGCTTTAGCATTTAAGCAGCCACCTATTTTCCTTTCCCCCCCTGCTAGTCAAGTCTGCCTATTCCGTTTGTCTTAAATGAACAGTGTTCTATTCAGAAGGGGAGAGGGTTTGAAATTACAGTATCCTAGGGCTGCAGAAATGTGGCAGGCATGGCATGGCAGACAGCAGGTGTTTGAGGAAGCAAGGCTCCCTCGGCCTAGCAGTGTCCTTTAAAAGAGCTTTAAAACAGAACCTAGCCACCACAACGATAAAGCACTACAATACAGTTGTTGTCTCCACTTGATGAACCAAGCAGAGTCTGAGTGGAAAACATTTACAAGGTCAGCCCCTGGTGGAGTTTTGGATGCTAAAGTAGATACAACTCTCCTAACTATTTTCAGCTGTTGCTGTCAGATAAATCATTGAATATTGTTATAGCACTGCTTTTATGAGTAGCATAGGAACAAAACTGGAAGCAAACAAATCCTGGGCTGACAGGCTTGAAATGGGATTATGTGAGAGAACAAAGATACCTTCTGAAGCAAAAGCTGGATATGGCAGAGAGAATCTGGTAATTTATTAATAGCAGACTGCAGCGTGAGCTTCATTACTAGGGGTGCAGCCACACGAGATGTTATCCCACTTTGGGCAACGCCACCATGTGATGCAGTTGCTCGTATGCCCAGCAGCCGCCAGATGTTCACCCCACCTCATAGCAGGGCGGGCAGCCAACTACTATGGTTTGTGTCCTCAGAAAAAGGCGAGGGACACAGCGGGTAGTAAGGTTGCCCAATGTGGGATAAGGCTGCACAAAGTGGGTTAAAGGACTCATCACCCATGTGGTTCCCTGTGATCAGCTGTTGCCGGGGGGGGGGGGCGGGAGAGTGTACTCACAGCCCTGCTGTGAGCCGGAATCTGTGGATCAGGCTGTGAGTACACTCCTCCCCTACACCTAACAGCTGATCGCAGGGAAGTGGAGCCTGGGAAAATCGTGCACCCTCTTCCCTGCTGTCTAAAAGCTGATGGTGGGGGGAGGAGGGGAGCCTCGGAAAGGTTTTTTCCTTCCTGGGAAGGAAATTTCTCCCTCCCCCATGATTAGCGGTTAGGCAGCAGGAAAGAGAGCACGTGTTCTTCCCAGGCCCCCTCCCCTGCAATCATCTGTTTGGGGGGGGGAAGAGGGAGTGTGCTCCCAGGCTCCTCTCCTCCCTTATCCACCAGCCTAACAGCTGACTGTAGGGGAGCAGGACCTGGGGAGAGGGTGCACACTCCTCCCACCCACCCAACAGTTGATTGGGGGAGAAGGGCCTGGAAAGGGGGCACCCACACCTCACAGGCTCCCCTCCACCGATCCACTGCCCAACAGCTGATCAGGTGGAGGAGGGGCTCAGAGGATAACGTGTGCTTCCCTCTTCCCAACCTGATCTCCCCCAATCAGCTGTTTGCTGGGTTTGGGAGAGGGGCATGTGCACGCTCCTCTGGGGGCCCCTCCCCCAATCAACTGGTTGTCGGGGTGGGGAGAAGGGCACACGCATGCTCCTCCCAGGCTCCCCTCCTTGGCAATCAGATGTTGGGGGGGGGAGGAGCGAGCATACTCCTCCCCACCCCCCAACAGCTGCCTAGCAGCAGGGGGCCCAATCTTGGAGCATAGCAGGAGTCGGAGCATTCAGCCCCATGTGGCCAGCTCCTCGGTCCTCTCAGGGCATGAAGGAGCTGGTGATATCCACAGGGGAGCGGACCATGTGGCCAGCTTTCCTTGCCAGCCCAAAGTGTGGCAGCTGTACTTGGCTGCCATGGGGCGCGCAGGGAATTGGGCCCACCCCAGCTCATGTGGTTGCACCCAATGTGTTTCAAGTCCAGTTGAGGTCCTATTGCAGGGTGGCTTTCATGCTAATACCACTCCTGCAATCCTCGCTAATAACTAGCCCAAACTCTGATGGTGACGTGTGATATTATGAACACCTGTCTGCTACAAATGTAAGATCATCAACTCATTTCCCCAAATGTCCAAATATTTCATACTCTGCAACCACATTTCAAGTTACTTATAAGCAGGGTTCCTCGTTTTCTCTGCCAAAAAATTGGAAATTCTCTGAAAACCCCCACCTAAATTCTCTGATTAAAAACACAAAAATCTGCGTTTTTCGGCTGGAGTGTTTATTGCAATTATTCCTTTTTTGACAATTTTATGCACTGATTGACACTGCCACTCAAATAACAAAATAAAACAATATCTCACAGTAGCCAGCCCTGGCGTGGAGTCCAAGTCTCTCCCTCTGCAGGTGCATGTGAAGTGCCGCACCAACTCCCTCCTCCCCGCTAGCCCCCAACTTCCACTGCCACCGCTACTGCCAGTAAGCTTTTGCAGGCAGAAATTTCCCCCCAAAACCCAGAATTCTGCATTTTTCTCTGATAAAACAGGAATTCCGCATATTTCTGTTTTTCTGCACTTAAAGGAAAACTAGGAACCCTGCTTATGAGTGACCTGAGTTACAGATTTAGAGGAAGTTGTCTGTTCCTGAAAATATTCACTCTCCTAAGAACTCGCTTGTGTTACATCAGGTCTCCACTTTTTAAAGAACTACATTTCTGGCTTTAGTTACAGGGTGCTATTAAGTATTGTCTACAGTCATTAAAACAGGCATGGTATTTCAGCTGTTCCGCATAATATGGGGCAGGTAGCCCAGGGCAATGACAAACACTACAGTGGTCTACGTATCATGATTATCATCATGTTCACAGCATTCATGAATTTTGTGCTTTAGTACTGAGATGTAAAAATGGCCTGTCCTGGGAGCAACAGGATCCCAGTTCTGGCGGTGTTGTGGGAGTAGGCTAGCGCCAGGTTCTGCTCAGGGGTCCAATCTGGGGGTTCCATTAGCAGGCATCTAATCCGAAAATGGGTGACCCCCAAGGGTACAGTAAGGTCCATAGCAGAGGTTGATGTCAAAGTGAGAAATCCAGAAGGCATGAAGGAACAAGGTGGGTTGCAAAGAGGCAATGCAGGGAGGAGCAAGGCAAAGGCACGCTCTTGGCAAGCTGAGTGGCTGGTTAGTCTGAAGCTCAGAACTGGTGATGACCCCTGACCTTGAAGCTTTTATGGAACTTCCCAGTCAATCTGTGGAAGAGCCCTGCAACCAATGAGAGCAGGAATTATGGAGACCCTGGGAAAGGCAAAAAGTGTAAGCCGCTCCCTTCACCCTTGTCCTTGTCTGAGACTTGGTGGTTAGGAGGATCAGGCCATGCCTTGGAGCCCTGCTGATACCAGATCATGACAGGGAATTGCATGAGCAATGTTGTCAAAACTTGCAATTTCAAATAGCCTTTTTGGGGTTTTCATTAAAGTCTTAAAATCATGACCCAATGTACTCTAAAGGCTCAAAAACAAAAGGTAAACTTAAAGAACTGAATATTTAAAATACTGTTACTTTAAGTCCCTCCTTTGTCCAGGCACTGAGTGGTTGACAACACTGGCATAATTTTGAGCTAAAAGCTGGGGAGCAGAAGATGCTGGATCCACCCCAACCCCAGAGAAGCCTGACCTGAAGCACAGATGGCCCAGTCCCTCACCTTTAAAGCCTCCCACAACACTGACAGTATCTAAAAACTAAATTCTGAGATGTCTGAAATGGTAAAAGAAGTTTATTGCGGCAGAAGGATTTATTATTCCAGAGTTTGCATGTTCCCTATCTGTTCCATTTGCAGTATCTTAGGGTGCCCTCCGACTACGCTCCTTTGATATCTGTGTCATGCATGTTGTCGTTATATCTGTACTTTCGCCATTTGTTTGCTGCTTGCTTGCCAAGCATTTTATGCCCATTTTCTTTGAGGCTGTAAAATGCATGGTAGGCGCTTGCTCATAGTTAACTTTATGTCTGGTGATGCATCATATCCTGTTACATGAATAAAGTCATCCAGGAAACCATAGGGGGGATATGGCAGCTAAGCAGCTCTGCTGCAGGGGTAAGCAACCAGACATCAGGGACTGAATAGCTCATGATGCTGTTTTATGAAGCACCAGACCTTCTCTCTCTATAGGGCTGGAAATGCTTCACAAACACTACAAAGGCAGCACAGAAAGCTCTTTTAAAAGGCCTGGTGAACAAGTATCATTCCTCCACAGTAAAGACCAAAGTCAAAGCTGGAAACACTCTGAGAGAATAGAGTATGCCAGTGTGATTTTTAAAAAACAACAAAAACACAGGGGCGAGGAATGGGCTGCTGAGATAAATAATATAGCAGCAGCTGCAGAAGTGTCACCAGCTTCCGAGAAAGAGATGGCAATATGGGTCTATCCGGTGGCGATGGAAACCAGTTGTAATGCCAACATTAGTTTACGATGCCATATGCACCTGATGACACTACCAGAATCTTCAGAAGTGCTGTGGATCTGCATGTGGCTAGCATTATGTCTAAGGGAGCCATCCGTCAGCAGGGAGACACACTTTAGGCAGATATTTATTTATTTAATTTAGGCATTTGCAACCCACCCATCCTGCCACAGGCAGCTTTGGGTGGCACACAATATAAAACATTAACATTAAAACAACTTTTAAAATAGACAACAAAGGGAGGTATAAAAAATCTCCAACCAACCACCACCGTAACCCATTCCCCCACCCTACCCATCCTTCCCCCCTGAAAGCCAGGTGAAACAGCCACGTCTTGCAACAGCGTAGAAGAAAGGGGAGATCCGGGGCCAAACGGCCCTACACTGACAGGGAGTTCCACAGCCGTGGGGTGGCCACTGAGAAGGCCCTCTCCATTGTGGCCCCCTGGCAGACTCGGGGGACCTCCAGGAGAGCACCCCCCAATGACCGCAGGGGCCGATCCAGAACCCGGGGGGGGTGAGGCGGTCCCGCAGATATGTTGGGCCGAGGCCGTTTAGGGCTTTATAGGTAAGCATCAACACCTTGAATTATTTATTTATATTTATTTATTTAATAGATTTTTATACCGCCCCATCCTGCAATGCAGCTCGGGGTGGTTTACAACAATAAAACAATTTAAAATCTTTAAAATACAAATATAAAACATATAAAACAGGGCAACATATAATCATGAGTAAATAAAAGGTGGGGGATTAAAAATCACCCCCCCCCTCCCTCCCTCCCAAAGGCCTGGGCAAACAGCCAGGTCTTACAGTTTCGCCGAAATGTCAAAAGGCTTGGGGCCAGGCGAGCTTCCTCCGGAAGGGAGTTCCACAGCCGCGGCCCTACCACCGAGAATGCCCGCTCCATCGTGGCCCCCCGCTTAACACGGGGGATCTCCAGGAGGGCACCCCCGGCAGACCGCAGGAGTCGTTCCGGGGCGCGAAGGGCGAGGCGGTCCCTAAGGTAAGAGGGGCCAAGGCCGTATAGGGCTTTATAGATCATTACTAGGACCTTGAACTTGGCCCGGCACACTATCGGCAGCCAGTGCAGCGCTCGGAGCACCGGTGTAATGTGCTCCCGGCGACCCGTCCCCGTAAGAAGACGGGCCGCCGCATTCTGCACCAGCTGCAGCCTCCGGGCCAAGAACAAGGGAAGCCCCACGTAGAGCGCGTTACAGTAGTCGAGCCGCGAGGTGACGAAGGCATGGATGAGGGAGGCCAGGTCCGGGCCAGAGACATACGGACGCAGCCTACGTACCAGATAAAGCTGGCGGAAGGCAGCCTTAGCGACTGCCTCCACCTGCCGCTCCAGCCGCAGGTCTGCGTCCAATATGACCCCCAGACTCCGGACCTGCTGAGCTACAGGGGGGCAAACCCCCCCAATCAGGGGGGCCACCACCCCCTTCGCCCTCCCCACCACCATCACCTCCGTCTTATCTGGGTTGAGCTTCAGTCTGCTCCGCCGCATCCAATCCGCCACGGCCTCCAAACATTGGGATAGCACCGAGACAGCAGGGTCTGGGTCGGTAGAAAACGAGAGGTACAGCTGAGTATCATCAGCATACTGGTGACATCGCACCCCGAACCCTCTCACGACCTCCCCCAAGGGCTGCATATAGATGTTAAATAATAATGGAGACAAGATCGATCCCTGCGGAACGCCACACGGTAAGGCGCGGGGGCTCGATGTTTCCTCCCCCAACACCACCCGCTGGCTCCTCCCCGAGAGGAATGAACGGAACCATTCAAGAACAGTCCCGTCCAGACCCCCCCGGTCACGCAGTCGTCTCAACAGCAGCCCATGGTCCACGGTGTCAAAAGCGGCCGAGAGATCGAGCAGGATAAGAAATGTCGAACATCCCGCATCCATCTCCCGGCGGAGGTCGTCCACCAAGGCCACCAACGCCGTCTCGGTGCCATAGTCGGGGCGGAACCCAGATTGAAACAGGTCAAGGAGCCCGACGTTGTCCAGATGAACCTGGAGCTGGAGCCCGGAAGACTACAGGCAGTCAGTGCAGAGACCGAAGAACCGGTGTAATATGTTCCAGGCGGCCCAATTGCACCAGGAGATGGGTCACCAAATTCTGCACCAGCTGCAGTCTCCAAACGGTCACCAAAGGTAGCCCCACCTAGAGCGCGTTACAGTAGTCAAGCCTAGAGGTGATGAAGGCTTGGATGACGGTGGCCAGGTCAGAGTCTGAAACAAAAGGCCGAAGCCGACGCACCAGATGTAATTGGCAGAAGGCACTCCTTGCCACAGCTTCCACCTGAGCGTCCAAGCGGAGTTGCGAGTCAAGGAGCACCCCCAGACTCCGTACCTGGGGAACCAGCAGAGGGCCGACCCCATCAATGATGGGGGCTGTTACCCCCGCTCCCTTACCCACCAACATCACCTCTGTCTTGTCGAGATTCCGCTTCAGTCCGTTTGCCCTCATCCCCCCCCAGCTTCAAGGCACCCGTTAAGCACCGAGACTGCCAGGCCTAGGTCTGATGAAAAAGAGAGGTAGAGCTGGGTGTCATCAGCATATTGATAACACCGCATGCCAAAGTTACCTCCTGACCACCTCGCCAAGTGGCTGCATATCCACGTTGAACAGGAGAGGGGACAAAACAGAACCCTGTGGAACTCCAGACAAGAGATCTCGGTGTGATGAAAAATAATCACTGAGTACCACTCGCTGAATTCTTCCGGCCAGGAAGGAGCGGAACCAGTCAAGAACCGTACCACTCACCCTTGCACCATCTCGCAGGCGCGGCACCAACATCTCATGATCAACGGTATCAAATGCCACCGACAGATCTAATAGAATCAGCAGGGCCAAACGGCCCTGGTCTAATTCTTGGCAAAGATCATCAACCAATGCCACAAGCGCAGTCTCCAGGCCATATCCTGGGCGAAACCCCGACTGCAAGGGATCAAGAAAACCAACACAATCCAGATGCTCCTGCAACTGCCGGGCCACCACCCGCTCAATAACCTTCCCCAGAGACCGGCCAATAGCTGGCAAGGGAGTCAACGTCAAGCAATGGTTTCTTGATATGCACCGAGAGAATGTTTCACACCCTCCTTCTTGAAGTCCCAAGCTTTTCCTTGCTCAAAAATCTTTTGTTCTGCAAATCAAAACCAATCAAGGTAAAAGTGACTCAGTTCCTGCTACCCCACCCCCAACACACACGCACACACACACACTTGCTCCCACTGACCTCTATAGGAAGTAGAAAGCTACTGGAAGCTTTTTGGGACTCAAAGTTTGTGTGAGATATGGGCATTTATTTCCCCTTGCTCTTAAAGTTGGAGGGGATGCTATGCCTCTGTAATCCCATGTGCATGCTGGTTGCACATAGACAGTATGCTTGCCATACAGTGGTGGCAAGGCAGGTAGAACCTTGCTAATAGCAGCGTGGGATGTGTGTGGGTATTTGCCACTCACCTAGGGTGTAGAGTGGAGGGGGGAGGAGAGGGATGGGGGTATAATAATATGTTTTATAGTTTTATGATTTTAATTGTCAATGTATATTGTTATGAACCACCCTGAGCTGCCTGTGGCAGGAGGGCGGAATACTAAATGCTTTAATAAATCCTCATCCTCATCATCATGTGCTACTATTACTTTACCTGCTGAATTTTCTGGGATCAAAGTGAGAGTTTAGCACAAAAACCCAGGGCAGGACATATATCACAGTATGTGATTAACAAAGTTTTTCAGGTAGGGTTACCATACCTTCCCTTTAAAAGAGGACGCTTATGAAAAATACATGGTGCAGGGCTGCACTGGTTCCAGTACAGCCTTGCATCATATATTTTTCATAAGCGTCCTAAAGGGGAGGTATAGTAACCCTATTTTCAGGGGTCCTAAACAAAAGTCCAGCTTGGCCCTTGTCACACAAGATGCCTCGTTAACAAGGCTGAGTTAGTACATGTGCGTGCTCTCGTGACCCGCCCTTCTCTACCCATCTCCACGCACAGAGCAATTGGGAAGGAGTTGGGATGCTCCGTGCGTAGAGATGGGTGTTGCACACCTATCAGTCCATGTGAATAGGAAAACACATGCACATGGGGGGACGGGTCTGCCGAAACCAACGAGAAGGGACCACGAGAGGGCTAGAGAGGCACAGCGGGTGCCCGCAAACAGACACATACACCCCACCCGTGATACGCAAACCGCCTGCCCAGGAGTCCTTAAAGGACACGCTTGCAAATAGATGGGTGCGCTGGCTCTCACCATGGTTGGAAAGAAAGCAAAAGACAAAACCAAGAAAGCCAGTGCCATACAAGGTGCCACAAGCAGCCAGGTAACCACAGAGAACCTGGGTTGGCCAGGGGAGAGGGGAGGCAGCCCACAGCGGCCGGAGAGAGGGACTGGCATGACAGCTGACAGGTATAACAGCCCTGAGCAGGAGAGCACCTGCACAGCGGCACCCACCACCACCAGGACAACCGGGAGTCAGGCAACACAGTGGAACCCCCAAGGGGGTGGGGGAGGGGATAGAACACACCTGAGTACTCGCAGGGAGATGGCCGGATGACACCTGACGGGAATGCATTCCCCCAACAGGCTAACACCTGCTCCGCTGCCACCACATCCTCCGGGTGGGCCACAGGCTGGCCGGACCCCCTCCCCAGATGGTCCCCAAAAGGGCCAGCAATGGTCACGGGAGAAGACCCTAGCCTTCATACATCTATGTGGGAACAGGAAGGTGCAGTACGACCTGGAGAAATGTTTAAAAAACGCTGAGGTGTATGAAGCCATCTCCCAGGAAATGAGCCGCCTGGGGTACAATAGGGATATGTCCCAATGCTGGCAGCAGGCAAAGGACCTGAGGTCTGAATACAAAGATGTCAATGTCAACAATCTCAGGTCTGGCCGAGACCTATGCACACAGGAGTTCTACCAGAAGTTGGATCGATTCCTCTGTGTGGATGGGGAGATAGTGGCCTCCCGCACACATGGCTCAGCCATCACCTGGGGCAGGAAGCGTGTGGAGGTGACCCCCTCCTAACCCCCCACAGCAAGGGGAACTCGCTGCTCCCAGCGAGGCTAGCCAACAAGCGGGAGGAGAACACGCCCCCATCCAACAGCTGGAGGCGGCATTCCTGAACCCCATCGTAAAAACGGTGACTATCCAGATGCAGGGAACGGGGGTGCACATGCAGCAGGCGGATGCCAGGGACGCCCCCCAGGAGGAGAAGGACAGCGATCCAGGTAAGAGACAGCCCCCATGACAGGCAAGAGGGGGGCTGCCAGGAAAGGCCCACCCCCAAGAGGGATGCACGGGTGAACAAACACACATCCTTTTCCCCGAACAGCTCAAGGCGACCTGGAGGTGGCGGAGCAGGTAGTTGGGGCCAGAGGAGGAGGAGAAAGACCTGGTGGCCACAATGGAGCCCTACATACCGGACTCCGATGGTACGGAACACAGACATGGGCACGGCGTGGTGGCATGCAAGGGACAGGGGCTCGGCTTGGCCACAAGGCCAAATACCACCCAAGAGCAGTGTTGGGACAGCCAAGGGACAAGGAAGGTGGGAGGCAGGGAGTACAGGCAACAGAGGGGACACCAAAGCACAGGGCACATGGGGGTAACCAACCATGCAGTACTGAAGGGTAGAGAGGTCTATGCAAGGGACAGAACCCCCAGACATGCTGGGATAGCAGGAACAGTGACAGGCCACCCCCCTCCCCACATTGCAGAACCAGACACAGGAAAAGACAGCAAGACACAGCCAGCAGAAGAAGGCCATACCATGGCAGCCACAGGGGCCAGCCTGGGGATGGAGTAGGACCCATAGACACTGCAGGCGGGAGAAGAAAGAAGGAGCACAGAACGTTAATCCCTGTCCCCCTACTCTGTCCACAGACGAGCAGCCGGGGCCATCCCGGGGAAGGACCTCCAGGAGTGCGGAGAGGAACCTAGAGATGCAGGCTCGCAACAGGAGAAGGATCTAGGAATGGACTGCTCGCGGAAACCCAGCGGATGGCAGATGAGCTGTGTAAAGAGCAGAAGCAGACACCCATCTCCACCGACCTGCCTCTCAGCCCTTTCTGTTTGAAAAGAGCCATTATCAAGAGCAGTAAATTCTCCAATCACAGTGAAGTACTACAGATAGAGCTGGTATTCAATAAACTTTTTTAGTAAGTCAGTTTTTCTTAATCATTATTTATACAATTTCTACAGTCTGTTACATATTTTCTCACCAGAGCTCCAGATTTGCATTTACTTATGTATTTCTCCATTTCTTTAGAGGACAGCTGAGCTGCCAGTAATTAGCTCTGGCCATGTTTTGAGAAACAGAGGTAAAGCAAAGTAACTAATA
>QEPC01012329.1:1376339-1409382 GCA_003113815.1 Sphenodon punctatus
GGGCGAACCCCCCCAACAAGAGGAGATTCAACCACCCCCAGGTCCCCCAAGCCCTCGCCCACCAACATCACCTCCATCTTGTCAGGATTCAATTGCAGATGGCTCGACCTCATCCAAGCCCCCACAGCTGACAGGCACTGGGAAAATAAGAAGACTATATGCCCCAACAGGCCCCCTGCTGCAAGCCCTATATGGAGAAGGGGGCATGCCTGCCCCAAGTGGCACTGCGGAGCCTGGGGGAGGTATCCCCCCTTATATGGGATCAGGCTGGGACAACTATCAGCAAGGGGGCATCCCAGTGCCAGACGAAGTGGTGGGTGCCCCCCTCGACCCGGAGAGCTCATTGGTGGGGCGCGCCGGGCCTGGAGTTTCTGTGTCTTTCCACAGCACTGGGGCACCCCCCGAGCGCAGGAAGCACATTGAGCAGAATCAGCCAGAACAGGGCAGTGACAAGGAGCTATGGAGGCAGATCCTCGCTTTGGAAAACGGACTGCGGGGTTCAGGACGCGAGCGGTCAGCGGGCAATATCTCTACAAACCCCAGCACTGGGCCAGCGTACCCAGGGTGGGCCCAAGGTGAGGCAGGTAATCTGGGGGATGGCTGGGGTGACCATCTAGCAGGGCAGGTGCAGCAGACGGTTGCGGTTTGCGCAGCACCAGGGGCCTTATCAAGTGGGGCTACCTCTGGGCAGCAAGTGAGTCTAGGTAACAGTCAAGGGAGCAGTACGGGTAGCTTGGTGAGGCCGCAAGCGGGGGAAGCCTACAGGGTGGGGCAAAGTCAACCCCAGCTAGCGTGGATGAATGGGGCATGGGTGATGCTGGTTACCCTTCCCCCCCAGGGTACTGTAAGTAGATGAACAGAATCTGGGAACACCTGTGGGGCCCCCTGCGGCTGGGCTGGCTCTGCAGAGTCCGCCAGTACAAGGAAATACCCTCACCCCGACTGGCACTCCCATGCCAGCACAAGTTGGGACGTGTCCTCCCCCACCCCCAGGGGGAGCAATTATAGATGTAGCAGCCCCATTTGGTGAACATCTCCTTCAGTCCACTAAAGAGACGATATGGCGGGGGGAATATGTTGATCTTTACGCCCTCCTGTTCAGTGACCCGATAGTGGATCATGCTGAACACGAGGACGGCAAGGATAAAGAGAAGTTCAGACGCCCTAAAGCAGACAGGAATTGGGCTAACTGGACTGCGGCGTATTCTGTATTTATGGGGGTCACGATGCAGGCTTACCCGGGGAGTGGGCTGGAACTGCACAAATACACCGACATAGTAAGGCGGGCATACAGTACTGGACCTCCCGGTGCTTGGTTGCGATATGATGAAGCCTTTCGTCATAGGGCAGCGATCACCCCTGGTTTGCGCTGGACGTTCATGCACATGACTTATGGTTAGAGAGCATGATTGATGCAACTAGCGCACCCTGTTCAGATAGCGGGCATACTTTGGTACGGGGAGGGGTGGCACCGGCTAACGAGCCATTTCATGGAGACAGCCGGAAGGGGATACAAGGGGGGCCAGGCCCATGCTGGGAGTATAATAGGGCTGGTCGATGTAATAGACCATCATGTCGTTTCCAGCACGCGTGCTCTGGCTGCTGGGGGAGTCACCCCACATGTAACTGCTTTCGACCAAAGCAGAGGGGTGGTAAAGGGAGATATGGCCAAGGAGGAGGAAATGGTAGGGGCAGACAGGGTCCCACCACAGGGGCAGGAACATCAAAGGAGGCTGACGCCGGTCAGAATTGAATGGCTGGAGCGAGCATTGTTGGGACACCCTGACCGGGCGGAGGTACATTATGTGGTGCAAGGCTTTACAAATAGTTTTCTAATCCCAGCGGCCGCAGTCCAGCCCCGGAGGGTCCCACACAATTTAAAATCCATAGTGGGGCTCAAGGATGCGGTTAGGACAAAAACTGCAAAGGAAGTCGAGGCAGGCAGGGTGGCAGGCCCATTTGACCGGCTCCCAATGGCCAATCTGATAGTGTCCCTATTGGGAGTCGTGCCAAAGAAATCTGCGGGAGAATTTAGATTGATCCACCACCTGTCCCATTCTAAAGGAAGCTTGGTGAACGATGCCATCCTGAAGGATTTGACAACCATTAAGTACTTCTCATTTGATGTCGCTGTACAGAAGGCAAAGGCTTTGGAATGGGGGGCACTGCTGGCAAAGTGTGATGTCAAGTCAGCATTTTGCTTGCTACCAGTGCACCCTAGCAGCTTCCACCTGTTGGATTTCCTATTTGAGGGTCAGTATTATTACAATCGCGCCATGCCAATGGGGCACTCTATATCATGTTCTACATTTGAGCGCTTCAATTCCCTATTACAATGGGTATTTGGACCTTTGTAGGCAGGCGGGCGAGGTAACAAAATATCTCTATGATTTTTTTATACTCGGTCGGCCGGGATCCGGTGATTGTGCCTCAGCTCTGCAAGTGTTCCAGGGATTAGCCTGGGACCTGGGCGTCCCGCTTGCTCCGGAGAAGACCGAGGGGTTGGTAACTAGGCTAACCTACCTTGGAATCGAGCTAGACACTGAGCGCATGGTCTCGAGACTACCAGAAGAGAAGTTGGTGAACCTTAGGCAGAAGATTAGGGAGAGTATGGTGGCTCATAAGGTAACTGTCCAGGCCTTACAGTCATTAGTGGGGAGCCTTAAATTTGCCTGCCGGGTAGTGGCCCCGGGGAGAACGTTCTTGTCCCGCCTATATGGTAGGTTGAGCAGAGATTTATCTCCCCACTATCATATACGTGTGACCAATGAGATGCGACAGGACTTGAGAACATTGCTGGAATTTCAATGGAGCAGCACCTGACGGTAGGGACGGCTGTACCTATCGTCAGGTGCTGGAAATTCAATGGAGTTAGCTTCTGGATAGAGTGATTATTGCTCCAGGCCGACCTTCAGGTTCCACCTGACTCTGTGGGAGGCGTCAATTTTGGTGTTTATTTTAGAACACACTGGTGGCCTGACAAGTGGCATCAATCGGGAGTCACCATGGACCTCAGTTTCTTAGAACTATTCCCAATAGTGATAGCAGGCCTTTTATGGGCGAGGCAATTTGCGAACCATACTGTGAAATTTTAGTGTGATAATCTAGCAGTGGTGCATGTGGTGAACTACTTGTCCTCGCGCTCTCCCCAAGTTATGGCTCTAGTCAGGACATTAGTGGCAGCATGTTTAAAAGACAATATTCTTTTCATGGCTCAACACGTCCTTGGTGTTGACAACGGCATAGCCGATGCCCTTTCTCGGTTCCAGATGGACCGCTTTCGAGAATTGCCACCGGATGCAAGGGAAACCCCAGACCCCCTACCGCTTGGGGAATGGAGCCTTGGGTCTTGGAATTGCAGTCCATCATGCTTCGAGAACGCAGGCTGCCTACGGTAGGGCCTTCCGGGAGTGTCAGCATTTTAGAGCAGGACGGGGGTGGGGCCAGGGTTTTCCCGTAGTAGAAGCTGAGGTGCTCCAGTTTGCCATGGCACTGAAGCAAAAGGGATTGACGGCCGGCACTATAGCAGGCAAGATAGCGGCCCTTTCCTTTGTAAGCAGACTTATGGGATATCCCCCAGACAAGGGATTTTATTTAGAGCATATGTTAGAAAGCTGGGCCAGGGCGCCATCTCCCCCTGTAGTGGTTAGGGAACCTATCACTACCCCCGTATTGCAGCAGTTGGGGGTGTGTGTGCTTCCTTTGGTATGCAGGGATGCTTTTGGAGCTCAACTGTTTGCTACGGCGTATGTAATAACATTTTTTTTTAGCCTTCAGGATCAGCAAGATCGTGTCCCTGTTGGGTAGAGACAACACCGGCCAGGCAGTGGGGGTAGATGACCTCGAGTTGTCCATGGTTTCGTTGCAGATAAGGCTTCGTTATTCAAAGATGGACCAAAGGATGAGGGGCCAAACGGTGCAGTTGTATAAGAATGGGGTAGATGCTATTTGTCCAGTTGTGCAGATGGGGAGGTACATGAGCATATGCCCGCACCTTCCTGGAAGGCTGTTTTTGCATAAGGGAAGTACCCCGTTGACTTGTCATCAGTTTTCGGCAGTGCTGCTTATGGCCCTGGGGCGAATTGGGCTCCCACCTGGGGGAATTTGGATCCCACTCTTTTCAGATCGGAGCTACCACAACTGTGACTGCTGCCGAGTTAGCAGAGGATGCAATCAAGGCAGTAGGTAGATGGCGATCAAGCGCATATAAAAAATATGTTAGGCCCTCACCGTATTAAAATATGCTTTTATTTTATCAGGACACAGTACTACCGTGGCTAACAGATGAGTTATGTGGATCGTGGACCAGAGTCTGGTGCATTGGGTGGGCAGTGCGGCTGCAAGGACCTCCTGGGGTGTCCAGTTGGGTTTGTCAGAAGGGGCCCGGATCATGTGAATAGGAAGGAGTGGGATGCGGTGGTACCAGTTGCTACCTACGCTGCAGGGAATGGGGCACAAGCCAGCACCGCAGATATTAGTTATTCATTTGGGTGAAAATGACCTACCTACCTGGAAAGGGGTGAATTTGATAAGACATATTAAGAGAGATTTGTTAACGGTTAGACAATGGTTTCCAGGGGTTCACCTGGTTTGGACCTGTTTAATTCCCAGGTTAAAATGGGACAAGGCCCGGAACCCTGGTAGAGTTGATAGGAATATAAATAGGGAGATAAAGAAATGGTTAGTAGGTTTGGGAGGTACCACAATCTGGCATTTGGGCATAGTTTACACAAGGCCCGAATTGTACCGAGACAATGGGGTGCATTTATTCCCCATTGAAACGAGATGTACCTGTCTGTTTCGGCTGGACATTTGCAGTCCTTGCTTGGTGCTAGGCAGTGGGTGTTAGGGTAGTTCATTAACGACTACCCCTTTGTGGCAGGGGTCCAGTATGCGATAGTAGGATAACTAGGTAAGGCATATAGGAAATTTAGAGTCATTTCCTTAAGATATGGGGAGGTGATACCCAGGCAATGCCGGGCACTGCATGCGCTGGGGTCATGTCCCTGGGAGGGGTGTCTTAGCAGGGTAAGCAAGGACATGCACAGTCCTCAACCTTGCGGGCATGGTAACTCCTTACTCGTGTCCAGAGCGGGCTTGCTCCCTTCGGCCATGGCTAGTGACCTGTCGAAGGGGAGAAGTTTTGAAGTTAATTGGCACTGACACTGGAAGGCACATCCAGGACAGTGCCTGAGTTAACATAGTTGATAATTAGCTAGCATACTGGACCCAGATTGCTTAGTGCAATTACCCACTGGCCTCATAATTATTTAATAAACAATCTGGGTCCAGTATGCTAGCTAATTATCAACTATATTAACTCAGGAGGTGGCGGGGTATAAATTCTTAAAATAAAAATAAATAAATAATAATGATACCCAGCTAAATTTCATCAGACCCAGGTCCTGCTATCTCCTTGCTGTCCCTGTGTTTGACAGCTGTGGGGAACTGAATGAGGCACAACCAGTTGAAGCTCAATCCCAAGACGACAGAGGTGATTTTGGTTGGTGGGGCCAGTGATCTGAGGGAGGGGATTGCCCCCATTATTGGGGGTGTCTGCTCGCTATTGGTTCCGTCTGTGGGGGTGCTCCTGGATCCACAGCTGTGCCTAAATCTCCAGGTGTTGGCTGTGGCCAGGGGCACCTTTCACCGATTACATCTGGTGAAACGGCTCTGCCCATGTGTCTCAGACTCCGATTTTGCTACCATCATCCATGCATTTGTTACCTCAAGGCTAGACTACTGTAATACGCTCTACATGAGGCTGCTTTTGGTGACAGTTCAGGAACTGCAGCTGGTGCAGAATGCAGCTGATTGTTTTCCTGGACCGATTCAAAGTGCTGGTTTGCTGGTTTTGACCTTTAAAGCCCTACACAGCCTGGGCCCCACCTATCTGAAAGATTGCCTTAGCCCCCAGGTCTCGGGGTGGCCCCTGCGGTCATCTGGAGACGCCCTCCTGGACATTCCGCGTTATTGGTGGGTCTGGATGGACAGGAGGACGTTTTTAGCAGCCACACCCTCGCTGTGGAATGCCCTCCCAGTGGAGATCCGCCTCAGCCCGGATGTCCTGGCCTTTCGATGTAATTGTAAGACTTGGCTCTTCCTCCAGACTTTCGTGGGGAGGGAGAGGTGGGCTGAGAGGGGAGGGTTATTTCTTTTTTTATTAACCAGCAGTGTTTTATATTATATATGTATTTATTTTACAATTTATTTTATTACTTTGTAAGCCACTCTGGGTTGCCAGAGGTGAGAGGAGCGGGATAGTAAATGAAAATACATAAATACGTGTACGGCCAAACAGTGTAATGTCTGGGAGCTGTCCAGCTATATGCCTGGGTTTGGACAGCAAGTACCCATGAAACTTCTGTATATTATTATTCTAAATGAAGTCTGTACATGTAAATGTATAAGAAGTATATTCTTTAAAAAAAAAAAAAAGGAATGACTTGTGGAGGATTACCATCACTGGGGCCATGGCTAATACCAACAGCTAGAAAACAACCAGCACAGCTACCTCCGCTGTTCAGTTGCAGCCACTCGCTACCTACAAATCCGCCTGCCAACACTGCATTCCCTGGACCGATGAACAGACAAGGCCTTCATTGCTCTATGTGGGGAGCAGAATAGCCACTTTAATAGACCAAAAACTCTCTATACAACAGAGCAGGAGGTGCTGAGCTTCCAGTTAAAGTACCTTTATTGCGAGCAACACTATATGCCTTTATGAGTCAGGGCTTCAGGGGGTACGCAAGATCCTGAGAACAAGAGGTCTAATGAGCACCGCCTCAATGCACATTTCAGGGGAGGGTCCAGAATCTCCGATGTACGTGCGGCCAAAGAGGAAGGACTAAGGGAAGATGCGGGTGTCGTGGGTCTTCCCAGACCGACCAGCCAGCACATCCATGAATCAAGCACGCCAGTCCACTATGGTCTGGAGAACCACAGAGAAAAACCCCTTCCAGTTCAGGTATGGCAGGTGGCCCAAGTCACATATTCTCCACCCCCATCGCTCCAACAGATGACTGGTGGCAGCGGTGGCTTTCTCTGGATGCCCAATTCTTGCTGGCACTCTGGCCTTGTCCACAGTGCTAGTGGACCTATATGCAGGCAGGGCAGCCAGGGATCTTGCACATGGGAGGCTGCCCTGCATTTGCCCTTTGCCCCACTTTGGGCTGGGCTGACCCTGAAGGTGTGCTGCTCGATAATGTGGGTGACACCACAAGTAGTAGCCCTTGCCCAATGTAGGATGAACATCTGGCAGATGGCGTTCAGACAGGTGGTGAATGTGGGACTACCGGGGGCAAAGTGGTGGTGAAAGTGGGGCACCATCTTATATGATGATAACCTTAGAGAGTGAAGAGAATCAAGGAAGAGGGAGTGATCAACAGTGTCACAAATGGTAGAATGGTCAAGGAGAACAAGAATGGAATAGGAGCCTGTGACAGAGCACAGTACTGGGAGCAGCCTGGCCCTTCCAGTGGGAACAGCACAGGTACACCTCCTAGTAGAGAACTATACCCTGAATGGGTGCTAAAGAGAAGTGCAGATGTTGAGGCTGCTTAGGACATCACCGTGATTGAAGGCAGATGTGCAAGCCTCTAGAAGTTTGCTGAATAAATGGCGGAGTGAGGCCAGCTGGGCTGGGCGGAGCCTGAAAAGACTAAACTGGCCAGAGAAGGAAGCAGAAAGACTGGAAGCAAGTCCGAGAGGACTTTCAAGATGGGAGCTAGGGAGAGCTCTGTCAAACTTGGTTTCAGGAGGGACTGTGCCTGGCCAGAGGGACTTGGAGGGAGAAGCCCTAAAGTTCTGAGATATTGGGCTACGTATGTATGTTCTATATATTGGTGATCGCACAATAAAGGACATGCTTGAACCAAGATCCTGCATGGATCTGGGTTCTTGGGAGGGTTGGAGCCTGATAGTACTAACTCCCCTTGGGGATCCTACCCTGTTACAAAGCCCTTAGTCTTGGCTATGACCTATGAGGAGGTAATTAGTGATTTTAAGAAGGGTGGTCTCAGTGGAGTGGAAAGGATGAAAGCCAGATTAAAGGGGGTCAAGGAAGAAATTGGAAGAAAGGAAGACAAGACAGCAGGTGTACAGAGCACGTTCGAGGATCTTGGAAGCAAAGGGAAGGAATGTAAGCCACAGGCAGGGACCGCGTCTATTTCTATGTTCTGTACAGTGCCAGGCACATGGCTGGCGCTATATAAATGTTTATAATAATAATAATGAGGCTGGGCAATAATTGGAGGAGGCTGAAGGGTCAACAGGGAATTTTTAAGGGTAGGTGAGATGATGGTGTGCTTAAAGGCAGAGATAAAAGAGCCAAAAGAGAGGGAGAGTTTGATAATATGCAGTAAGGAGGAGGGAATAATGGAGGAAATATTAGCTAGGAGGCAGGAAAGTATAGGGTGGAGGGATTAGATGAGGAGGAGAGGAGGGAAGTGAGAGAGGCTGGAGAGGAGGAGGATAGGGAAGCAGGGAGATAAGTGGAGGGAGTAGCAGCAGACTACAAGTGCTCTAAATTTGGGTACAGCAATTGCTAATGAAAAGTCATTGTTTTTAAACAATTCCTATAGAATGCGATATGAAATTTCAGAGAACAATTTAGAAAGTACCTATGGTAATTATTTAGCATTTGCTGACAATGATCTTTAAAAGGTAGACAGACACTGTCATATGCCACTGGTTGGAACGGGCAGGAAATGTAACCACCACCAAAAATAGGTTTTACAATACTGCATTTTCCCCCTAAATTTTCTCAATCAGCTCAAATCATCACTCCTCTAATTATTACAATGAAGTGTGTTTTTTTCATGCCAAATCATTCCCCAAAAGCCATTTGAGAAACTTAGTTTGAGTATACAAACGTGTAATTCACAGATTCCATTAAAAAAGCAATATTTTCTCTTCCAGAAGGAAGAGTTCCTTTAACTCTATGTACATGTTATGCTACACACAGCATGATCCACGTGGAACAGAGCTGCCCATTTTGTTTAGTCTAACAGTGGAAATCAGCTCTATTAGAGTGACTAATCAAACCGCCTCACCGTGATCACATCGGAGAGGGGGAAAGCATGGAGGAAATCAAGATCTCATTCGTATGTTGAATGGGTGGGAACTTTTTGATATTCTTATTTACACCACCTTTAACTTGTTTTCCCTCACTCAGAAGAGAGAGGATGGGGCTGAGGTTCAATATTTGCAAATGCAAAGATTCAATAATTATGTGGTGATGCAAGTATATTGCCTACGAGTTATGACGACTAGGTAACAGTAACGTCGTTGTAGTGTCCCCCTCCCAGTTAAACCACTTGACCTCTAGGGACAAGAGTTATTCTTTTCTAGAATAAGGTACATGTTCATGTTCTCCAGTGTTGCTGTAAATGTGTATCACATGCAATTGCGTTACAATATATTTTGACAGCTTTGTGGTCATGCACTCAATACTCATAAGAAAAGGAGGTGGGAATAAGCCAATACTTGTAATCTGAGATAACAGCAATCTAAATTTGACCAGTAACTTGAGGGATCCAGGAAATCCAGCCAATAAACAAAACAAAAACAAATCATAGTGCTTCGTCTGTCTATATCTTGCATATGGTGGGTAACAGAATTTAAATAAATTTTAGACGTATTTAAAATTAGGAGATCATGTTCTTTAAAATGAGGATATCATCTTGTTCAAGCTTATATACTACACACAGACCCACTTGCATATACATTTTACCTATAAAAAAGAAAAATTGGACCTCTAACTACACACTTGCCTCCATTCTCAGGGAGTCAAGTCTGGGTGTTAAAAGGAGCAAGGTGCATGTTAAGCTATAATTTATACCTGGTTTCAAATGAGATAAAAATGAGGGTCTGGGAATTTACATCAAGGGTACATGTAGCTTATGGCAATAAAGACCTGTAAGGATGCACTTCAGTATGATTCTATGCAAATCATAATCTTAGTGAAATCCCTTTCCATTTTAAAAACTACAATCTTTCCCCAGTAGATAATCTTCAAACACGCAAATATTTTTCAGATTCCAGCATACAAAATACAGCTATAAGCCACTGTAGGAAAAAAGCAATCCTTTCAGAGAGATCAGAGCGCTACACATTTTCTTCTAAAGAGGGCTTTTCTTTAATAAGAGCTTCATCTGATCACAGTCATTGTTCTAGATAATGGATTACCTACACATACATTTTCAAGTGTAATGACACTCTTGCTTATTAAAGACCTCTCAGCTGAAGGGGAAGAATATTATGAACTGGCCAATCCATTCATTTTCTTGAATATGTTATTCAGTATTTTATGCTAAACCAGCAATACGCCATCCATTTTAGTACAATGATCCTTATGTTCAATAAAACTGAAGTGCCGCATCATAAATCATTATAGTCATTTATTTTACATTAGACAAATTAGCCGCTATATTCCATAATCTATTACAATAAGGTGGATTTAAATGTACCCAAAGGAACTGCAATAATAACTTGAGAACCAAATACAGCATTATGGATAAAATACGCTTAACCTAAAACTGCACTAGGTGTACAGACTGTTGTGAACTTTAAATGAAATTTAGAGTGTATGGTAACTGAGTTCGCATAAACAAGCAACATAGGAATAGCAGAGTCTTCTGCATACAATACATTCAAAAGACCTTTTTTTGGTACTTCCATTACAAGGGCATTGCAAGGCTTAATTAGCTAATGTCTGCTAAGTGAATTGACTTCTTTGCATAAAAGGTACAGCGAAAATGCAGTGCTATCCCATTGCAACTAGTGGCATACACCCTTCTGATTACCTCAGATAAATCCTTATAATGTTTACACCCTCCATATGCTTTTATATAAATCTCCATTTCACTAGCTTTTGTTTGGTCAAGATGTACATATTTATTTCTTTTAACCCTGAGCCCAGTTGCACTAGACCTTTTTAGCATCTTCTCTAAACTCCTTCCAATTTGTTACCATTTTGCTGTTACTGATGTGCTCAAAAATGTACATGATATTCCAGGTCACCATCAACAATAAGTATTGAAGACGTCGTCAACCTTTTTTGGGTTGCAAGTTACTAAAAATGATGAAGTGAGCTACAATTGGTAGCGGCATAAATGTTGAAATTTTACATACTGGACATGTTACATGCATAGCATAAAACAAGTGTTCCAAGTGTACATACTTGCACGGGAGGGAGGAGAGGCTGGGGAGCAGGCTGAGGACAGCTCTGCTCCCATTTCTAAACACTGGCTGCAGAGTGGAAGAGCAGCAGCTCCAGAAGGTGCTCTGGGCCCCCTGCATCAAAGGAAAAAGAGCAGCAGCTGGTATTTTGTCTTGACAGCTTGCTCTACAGACAGCCCTGGCTCACTAATGCAAGCAGGGAAGCTGGGAAGGGGACTGCAGTCCGGGTGCATAAGGGCAACACCTCTCCCACTTCATTTTGTCAGTTGAGTTCTTATGGGAATATCAGCAGGAGCTAGGATGGTGTACCCCTCTGCTCTTCCCAGTGGTTGAGAAACCATGGGAGGCAGCAGAACCAGTAAGAAAAGCCTCATGGTGTCCTTTAGCTTCTTGTGGCAGGGAGGAGCAGGAAAGGGAGGAAAGGAAATCCTACTATCATATTGCACAGACAGGTGTGGAGGAAGCAGAGACACCCCTGAGCTGCAGTCCTAGCCCCTCCTCTCCTCCTGTGCAAAATGGTAGCAGTTACTTGTCCTCCCCTGCCTGTTCCCTACCAAAATTACACTGCTGGCTCCAGGGGAAGGGAGAGCTCTCCCTGTGCTCTCATTGGCCCGTCACTTCCCAGAAGACATGGGAATGGGGAAGGCAGCTAACCAGAGGAGAGTAAGACAATCGTAGGGATGGGACTTTCTGTTTTAACCAAAACAGCTGGGAAATGTTTGTTTTAGTTTAAAACCAAAGCACCCAAAAATCAGGCCCATTACAGTTCAGTTTTTTGGTTTCATATCTTTTCCATTGAAGTGAATGGAAAATCAGAGAAACCACGGGAGGCAGTAGAACCAGGGGAAAAAGCCTCAAGCTGCCTTTATAGCCTCTTGTGGCAGGGAGGGAGAGGAGCAGGAAAGGGAGGAAAGGAAATGTTACGACCATATGCACAGGAGGGACAGTCAGTCTTCCTATTGACTTCAATGGAAAGGTGAACTAAACTGAAAGGGAACCCAAGTGAACTGGTTCTGGGCCATGACCAACCCATCCTTAATGCCCGCCACCCCACCCCCTGGGACAGGTGGTCCAACCTCTCCCACCCCATTCCCCAGGGCCCACTACCAGTCTCAGAGGGTGAGGTTCTGCATTCCTAACAACCCCACCCCACGGGGCCCATCTTTCCCCCCACCCCCTGGGGCTGCATGTATTTACTGGCCTTGGAGAAAGGAGGTAGGATATGCTGGTGTGCTGATGCTATGGGGGGCCTCCCAGCAGGCCCCATCAGCACAGCGTGCTGCTGGGTCTCATGCTGCCGGCATCCATGCTGCCATTTTACACATGCACCCGGGCTAAGCCATTTTGGCTAAGGGCGGCCTGGGCGCATGTGCAAAATGGCAGCAACAACATTTTGGCCACTGCCATTCTGGTTAAGGGCAACCATCATTTTGTGAATATGCAAAACAGTCCTGTCGGTCATTTTGCACATGTGCACTGCTGAGTGCGGAAGCTGGCACTGCGCCATACCAATGGGGCCTGCTGAGAGGCCCCCGGCAGCAGCGACATGCCGGCAAACCCTCACCCCCATCCTCCAAGGCCAGTGAGTACATGTCAGCTGTCAGGGCCACAGAGGGTAGGGGGAAAGACGGGCCCCGGAACCTAGATCCTCACCCTGACCCTTATGAGGTCAGTAGTGGGCCCCAGGGAATGGGGGCAGGGGAGGTTGGACCCAGGGGATGAAGGTGGAGGGGTTTTTGACAGGTTGGTCACAGTTTGAACCAGGTTTACTTTGGTTCCCTTTCGGTCTGGTTCCACTTCCATTGAGGTCAATGGGAACGGATTTCCAGAACTGAAACTGAAAAACTAAAACTGAAAAAAGAACAAAACTTAGATAGAACCAAAACCAGAAAAAAAAAACCCAAACTGTCCAATCTCTCTCCCAAGCAATCAGAGGAGAAGTAGCTAGCTCCCTAAGCTTCTCTGAATGAGCCAGAGAGCTCACAGATTCCTGTTGGAGTTTCCTGCTGTAAAGAAAGGAGCACATATCTCCATTTTCCATTACATGTTGCCTCTGTAAGCAGCTGAAAAAGGATGTTGGCAACCTTTGTAAAACACTCCATCATTATAAAATTGCATACATAACTCACATTTAAATTTGCTGTTTCATGGCCACTTTATAGTAGAATTTCTGCTTTCCCAGTACTATCCGGTAATAAATCAAATAACTTTATGTAGTCGGTCTGGGCTCAAAGGTGTCCTTTCCCTGAATACAATGTTACTGCTCAATGTAAGCAATTGCTGTAGCTACCACAGGATATTATTCAATTGTGAATGGGAAAGTAGGTGGGCCATATAGTCAAACTGGAAGAGCAGGATGCAAGGATGACTAGGGCAATCTGTGTATGGAATTAAGCTCCACATGATGGCCAGGCTCTTGCAAACCCTTATGTGTTTAAATAATTTGCGTAATTTACCCCAATGACCTCAGTGAGCTCACTCAATGAGAGAATACTTGAAGAACTGTGGAAGAACCTTGTGTATTCCTCCAATAGTTGCAGAGCCAGAAATGTGTCCCCCTCCAAGATTAAGGACAGCAGCCAGGCAGTCATCAGGAAGTGTACTTCCCATCAGCTTGGGAAGGAAACATTCAGTTGGGGACCCTATGGAAAATGCCTGCTCCTGTGAAAAGTGAAAGGAAATCTAATGTCCATGCACAACATATGGTTTTTTTTGTTGAGGTATCTTTAGAAAGAATAATCACACAAGCAAACAGTAGTAATCCCAGTTGCCTACCTTGAAAAGGTGGCTCACTTTTGGCGTTTAGTCCTTGTTTTATCAGATGCTACTTCAAATAAGTTAATGAAGTTAGATGTAGTGCATCTACTGCATCCCCTTTTACTACTAATTTGATAATCTAAACAATCCAGTGCATCTGGCATAATCTGTTTGTTGCAAAACCATATTGCTTATTGCTCTTGCCACACATTCCATTATTTTACTAGCAGCTCGAATTGGACTAAACACTAACTGCAGTTGCCAGAATTGCTCGTTTCCTGTACAGCATTTACTACTATGAATCTCCTGATGTATCATTACTTTTTCAAAATAACTGCCTCGGATATGTTCAGTTCATTAACTAATCTTTAAAACCTCAAATGCAATTCAGCTGGATTTTGCAGGAGGTTTAATTTTTCCACCAACTGTTTATTGGGACCAGTTTTCCACCAACTGGTTACTTTTATCAGTAACCAAGGATAACATCCTGATGTCAGTGAAATCAAAGGCAACATTTCCATGGATTTAAATGATTGTGGATCTGGGCCTAATGTTTACTTATGGGAAACTTTCCAAAAGCAAAACAAAAATGTCAAGTGCCGGACTGCCATATTCACCTTTGAAAATTTCCCCAGCTGTCTTCATTACTTATACCTCCTTAACGTAGAGGCCAAGGGCTGAATAAGAATGGAAATGGAGCTATTTGCTCAATACCTAGGGTTGATCCCTCCACATCAATGGGTGTTAGCACTCAGGAAGGGCCTCACTGGTGCCTCACAGTTGTCACACAGCCCCTTGGGACAACATTTTATTACTGGCAAACCCCCAGCTGTCAGGCAGCCTCCATGGACAGCGCGATTGCTTGCTCTCCCACCGGCTGTCAGCTGACAGGGGCACACTAGCGCTGGCTCTTATGGAAAGGGGAATCACAGCCAGGGACACCTTCATCTCTGGCTGTGACCCCCCTTTCTATGCCTGCTGCTCTCCTTTCCTGGCAGGAAAGGAAAGGAGCAGGTATCCAATCCAGCGTACGGCCCCACGGACCAGCTACACGGATTCTGCAATCCCCTTGGTTCCTTGTCCGAATGGATTGATTGGAGGGGACATGTGCAGGCTTTGATCCCCGCTCCTCTTCTTTCTCGGTAGGAGAGCAGGGAGCAAGGAGAGCAGCAGCAGCCATGGAATGGGGGGGTCACGGGCAGGGAAGAAGCTTTCCCTACCCATGACTCCCTTTCCACTAGAGCCAGTGCTAGTGCGTCTGTCTCAGCTGACAAGACAGATGGGAGAGGGGAGCACAGATCACGCCCCTGAGAACTTCTGCACACCCTTCTCTTGGCTGGCTGTCAGCTGAGAGGGGCACGCTAGCCGCACCTCTATGGTGGTGGCAGACCTGGGGCTGCGGGGGAACCTAACGAATGAGACTTGGCTCCGTGGTTGCCCATTGCCCCTGTTTGGGACGGGTTAACACACACGCCATGTTTTCCCTTCCCAGGCGTGACGTTGTGCAGCTCTGCCTAGGGACAGCCCTGGGGCAAACATCTGGGGGCTACTATTCAAGACAGGCAGGTAAATCCGGGGCAACAAGGGGGCCAATGTCTCATGTGATTACACCCAATGCGTAAGAACATTAGCAGAGCAGCCTCCGCCTTGGAGAAATATCTGAACCACATAGTCAACTGCATGGATCAAGCTTGACAGCAAGACTTGATTTTTGTAATCAGCGCTGCTTCTCCATCGCTTGCAGCTCTTTCAGAATGCGACACCGTGGCTGCTTACTGGTTTGGGCAGCCATAATCATATTATGCATGCTTTGCTTTCTCAGAATTGGCTGCCCGTGGAGCAGTGGATTGAGTTTAAGATTATGCTGCTGGTTTTTAAGGCCCCGAATGGTATAGGCGCTGGCTATATTCAGGACCTGCTCCTGGAGCCTCACACTGATGAGTATTTGCACTCAGAAACCCCCCACTGTTTGGGGATCCCACCATTAAGATTTATGTCAGTGGGCAATTGGGCCTGTGCTATGGCGGGCCCCTCAGTTCAGAACTCGCTCCCTCCAGATGTCCATCTCAGTTCCTCCTTCCTCACCTTTAAAAAGCACCTGAAAGCGTACTTATTTTCCAGGAGCTTTTAAGGACCCCACTGCTTGTTTTTCTTGATGTGCTCTTAACCCCCTTTTAAATTGTTTTTAAAAGGATTTTTATTATAAATAGATTTCATATTGTGTTATCATATTTTTATATTGTAAAGTCCTCCAAGCACCATTCATCGGGGGGTGCTATAGAAATAAAACTTCTTAGTTTCAGGAAAGGTGCACTGCTGCTGTTTGTGCTGATCTTTTTCTGTGGACAAACAAATTCCAGTTTCCACTGCTGCTACTCAGGCCCCTTTCATGAACACTAATATAAGCTCCAGATATAAAGTCTGAATTACCCAAATAAACCCAAAAGAAAATCTAATTACTAAATATCAGGGAAACCTGTATTGCAATGAGTGCCTCCAAAGTGCTTAGAGAGCTGGCTGCTCTTCAAATGGCATTCCTGCATCTTCATGTTCTTATGGAAGCATTAGTCCCCTAAAAGCTAAAGTCTATGCTTTGTATACTAAAGCCTCATATCAGCGCTAAACTTTCCAGCTCTTTGCAAACTCGGAAGCCGACCCCCCCCCCCCCCACAAATGACCCATTTATTTTCATTTAGGAATATCTGCCTTTTATTTGTTTTCTTGCTGGAACGTTGCTATGTTGGTGCCACCAGGATGAGAACAACTCACTGAGCTCTGTGTGTGTTTTGGACCAAAAAGTAAACATTTTGCACAACAGATATTATTACATAAATAAAACATTTCCCTGGTAAACAAACACTGAAATTCTGTATATGTTACAAGGCAAATTGAAATCCCCAAGAGGGCTTTAAATGATGGGAGTCTGACCATGTTTTGTAACAAAAGTGTGCAGTATCTAGGGGGAAAAATGAAATTATTTTACAAATACTGACCAGACTCTGACATGAGTACCTATTTTGCATTCTTCCTTATCATTCTTAAAGAGACACACACAATAGAGATATGAGTGGTTTATGAGATAGCAACATTCCATTAAAGTCTATCCCTCAATCCTTTGGCATAGCTATTTTGGCTCATCAGGCCAGTGTGTTTTAAGACACGCCCATTACTGTGGCTCGTGGTACATGAAGACGTGATACAGGCAGAATTACTTCTGAGGGTTTTTGACTTTTCCAGCCCCAAGCAAGAGATAACCATTTGCAGCTGGGTGGTCTATGGCCAGCCATCCAGTTTGTGAAAATGAGCAGACCTTGAACCCACAATCTTCAATGATGTAGTCAAGTGCCTTAACCAAAGAAAGAGACACTGTAACCCTCATTTAAGCCAATGAAAGCTTTACCTGTGGAAGACCTACACTATTTTGTCCTATGTGATGAACTGTAGAACCAGATGACAAAATATAATTTCTTCACCATGTGACTAAATAAAATATTCTGTACCTCTGCTTAACCACCTCATCTGCACTCTGCTCACTAATTAATCTCTGCCATAAGTATATATAAGCATGCAAACCTCTAAACAATCAACATTTTCCCCAGATGTGGGCTTTCCTTTCATAATTGCTCTTGCCCAACATCCATGACTGCTAGTGTTCAGGCCAAAGTCACTAATAGTTTTATGGCCATTCTTCCTGAGCAACCTCAGCTGCCTTTTCCATTGGAAAAGGGCATTTTCCTCTAGTCTTGACAAGTCATGAGATATCAGGGCTTGAAATCATGACACTGTGATTTACAGAAAGCCATTTTAGGTCATTCTTAGGGGGGGTTTAACATTTATTACTGGTAATATTTCTCTCTCTCCAAAAGCTATGCAGAGCTGTCTGAAATAGCCTCGTAGAGGAATGTGAAAAACAGTCCTCACTATTTAAAGTTGTCAAACATTTCTTAAGCATTTTTTTCCTGTTAAAATATAGCATACAAATCCAGAGCAGTTCATTTAGATTTTACTAGCCCTCCTTGTTGAGAATCTGCTTAATTCTCTAGCTACCCACCTATTAACTCATGTCAGTAATAACTTTATACCACATCTTCACACATTCTTTGTACGGAAATACCAGAGAGATCTGAGCTGGACTCATGGTTCTCACTTTCATCTCAGTCACTAGATGACATCAAGAACAGCTGGAAAAGGAGAAGAAATTAAGAGCAAAAAAGGTAGGCTCCCATTTGATCAAAAAAAGGACAAAACAACCACAGTAACAAAATATAATTAAAAGACACTGATACTTTTCTAACATTTCTTTGAAATGTAATTACAGCTGTTCTTTACGGTGGGACTACGTGCGCACACATGCACAAACAGCACACACACACCATTACGGGAACATTGTGGTTTGTGAGATCCACACGCACAGCATGCACAGGGGATGGGGTGGGGTCCCGGCCACTGATGTGAAGCGGTCACAAAGGGAAAGGAGACTATCCGTGGTACTCTGAGCTGAAAGAGACATGATCTAATTTCTGATGGAATGTTTGAAAGTCTTTGCCCAACACAAAGTACAGTAACTCAACAAACACTAATTCTGAAAATGCAAATTTCAGTGCCAGTTTATCTATGGGTTGCTAGAGTTGAAGTATACATTATTTATTTGTTGTGTGAAATATTATAATTTGAAAATACAGACTGATACAGAAGCTCTTCATCTGTCCAAGCTACAGTTAGGTGTGGAACCTGAACAGCATCATCTAATGTTTCCAGAGTAGCCAGACGTTGTTTGCTTTCAAACAGTACTGTTGGGACTTAATATAAAGGCAGGATCTGCAAAACGAACAGAAGTGACATTGCAGATGCAAACTCCTAAGTGCTCCTCAAGGCCCCCCCCAATCAACTGCTTGATACGCTCACACGCCCTGGGTAAGTGCACTCCTCCGCCTGCCCCCCGGATCAGCTGTTTGGCGTGGTCACTTGGCCTGCCAAACAACTGATGGGGGGGCTGGAGGAGTGCACTTCACCCAGGCTGGATGAGCACGCCAAACAGCTGATCAGCCCCCCCCACTGTTTGTCAGGCTGGGAGAGCGCACTCCTCTGCCCTCTCTATCAGCTGTTTGGCAGAAGCTGCTTCTGGGGGCCCAATCCTGCTGTGCAGCTAGGGTGGCCAGATGTCCGGATTTGGCCCGGACCGCCTGGTATTTCTAACAGCTTCTGCTGTCCAGGATGGAAGGGGAACCGGACCATATTCCCCTTCCATCCCGAGTCTCTCATCCCTGGCTGGCCACAGCTGTGCTCTTTGCACTTCCGCCCATGAACCCCGTGGGTGGAAGTGGAGAGAGTGCAGCTGCGGCCAGCCGGCGTTTTTTTTTTGGCACGTGGTGGCACCCACGCCATCAGAGAAGAGAAGACAACCCAGCAGCAGACTCACCTCTCCTGCCCGGCCCGACACCTTCCTTCTTTTCAGATGAGCCTGCGGCGGCAGCTCCTCCTGCCCCCTCCCTGGTAGCGCAAGGCTGCTGCAAGGAGAGGCAGTCTGCAGCGTGCTACCTCTTCCTGCAGTCTTGCCAGGGAGAGGGGAGGAGGAGCTTCCGCGCTGCTGCAGGCTCAGCTAAGAGGAAGGCGTTGGGCCGGGAGGAGAGATCAAAGGCTGACGCTGAGGAGGCTGCAGCCTGCAGGCAGGGAGTGAAGAGGCCCGGTGAGACTCGGCACAGGTAAGTCTCCCCCGCCCCCCCTCAGAAGCAGACTGGGTGGGGGGTGGAGGAGGAGGAACTTCCACTGCCCCCTCCACCCGCCTACCAGGGTCCCATGCTTGGGGCTGCTGACTGGCGGTCTCCTGCCCTGCCCTCCATCCACCCTCAGAAGCTGCCTGGGTGTGGGGGAGGGGTGGCCCCTACCTACCTATCTCTCCTGAGTCCTGGTCAGATGGGATCCCTGCAGCGGCAGCACAATCCCGACCTTGTGTGAGCTGAAGGTCGCTACCTTGTAAACAAGGTTCTTCGAGATAGCTTCAAAACATTCTTACCGGCACTGGATGTTGTGAGAATGGTTGGAGCCACTCAAAGAAGTGCGTGTGTCTCTGCGAGAGAGAGTCTGTGTGAGAGAATGTATGTGTGTGAGGGAGAGAGTTTGTGTGTTTGTGAGAGAATGTGTGTGTGACAGAGAGAGAGTCTGAGAATCTGAGTACGTGTGTGTGAGGGGGAGAGTGTCTGTGAGAGAATCTGTGTGTGTGCGAGAAAGAATGTGTGTGTGTGTGGGTGTGTGTGTGTGTGTGCATGCACGTGTGAGTGTGTCTCTGTGAGAGAATCTGTGTGTATGCAAGAGAGAGAGAGAGAGTTTGTGCGTTCTTATGTGCACTGTTGTTCAAAGGTTTCTGAGGTTGGCTTTGGTGTTATTCCCCATAAAAAAGGAAACAAAAACCAAAAGACAGAGAAAAATGAAAGTTGGTTGAAATGGTAGAGAATCACTGGTAGTTATTATTACCGGTTTGATGAGACATTTAAAACGTCAGTTTCTCCTCACAGTGAACCTGGGCTCTATTTTTTTACACTGTTAGGAAGAAATTGGACTAGTGGGAGAAAGACATTGGATGGGACCTTAGTAAGAGGGCTCTCTATCCCTCAGTGGCAGGGCTTCACATAACAGCAAGGAGTTCACAGGGTTAACTAATTTAATCTCCCTCCAATGTTAACTCTAGGAACTCCTTACTGCTGGGTTAAGTCACACCACTGGCTTAACCGTTTGGTTGACTCTGACTACCGTTGGCCCCGTCTACTATTGGCTTGGCCCTGCCCACTTCTGGCCCCACCCTCTGCCCCATAAATTTGCATAAAATAGTATAAAATTAGCATGTGTAAATTTCATGCAAAAGATTGTCCTCTTTTCTGTTGATGCATCAGTGGCCACCCTATGTGCAGCAGGGGCCCAGGAGTCCTGCCCCACGTTGATGGCTACTCAGCCAAATCATGGCATGGAGGGACTTGTGATGGCAGCCCCAGATTCCTCATTTGAACTGCCCTCTACATGACGGTTGTGGTAGCCCTCCCCAGGATGGCCAGGGGATCCGGTTTTCCCCCATTTCATTTGTTTTCACCTTATTTACAGAGAAAAGAAGGATTCTAAATGACGGAGAGAAGAGGAGGCAATTTCCCCCTCATGATGAGCTAGGGAAAGCCTGGTGGAAGAGGTAGGTTCAGTGGCGGTTCCTATAAATGGGCGGCCAGCTGGCCGCCCCCTACACAGCTCCTTCCAACCCGGGCTGGTCAGAATCCTCAGCCCCTACGTGCTGAACGCTGTCGCAAATAAGCCCCAGCAGCTTCGGCACTTCCTGGCCGCTTGTAGCGGCACTGCGGCCGCTTTAGAGAGCGGGCGCATGCGCAGAAAGTCTTCTGTGTGCTGGGCGACTCCTGCTGAAGTGTACGATTCAGTCTGGGCTGTGCGGTCAGCGGTGCGTTAATGCGCTTGTGTCAGTTGCTGCCGCTTGCTTCCCCGACCCCCGGCTCGGCTCCTCCCCATAGGCTTGGCTCTGCCTCCAGCTCCTCCTCTCCCCCCGAACTAGTGAGGCACTGGTGGGACTGGGAGGAGGCGGAGCTGTGTGTGCGCTGTGTGCTGTGTTTTTACTGGGTGGGGTGATGAGGGAGAGGGTGGCGCAGATGATTAAAACAAAAACACCACCATTGGAGAGAGCGCATGCTTCGGGCGCCATCCCGCTGCGCTGCATGGCTCTCTTTCAGGGCAGGGAGGAGGGACTTTCAAACCTAAAGCTGAGTTCCATGAGTGGAACTCAGCAAAAATAGGTGGCACCTGGGCACTTAGAAAAAACGCCCGTTGTACGTCATGCATGACCACCATGCTGACGGGGGAGGGGTGGGAGGGATTAGGTAGGCTACTAGGCTGGGGGGAGGAGTTTCAGGGGAGGAGCCTGCCGTGCCTAAGCACAGCCAGCTAATCACTGGCCACCAGAGTCCCAGACCAGAGATTGCAGGAGGAGCTGTCCAGACTGCCCTACCCACACACTTAGGTGATAGCCACAGCACGTGCACATTGCTGCTGCAGCCTGCTACAAGTGGCATTGGGGAAATGCTGGTCTGGACAACTGAGGCAGAGACTACAGCACTGCTGCAACTGCTTACAAACTAGTAAGATTAAGAATGAATTCCTTTCCCAGACCCCTTTGCCAAATTGCCATATAGACCCTCGTTCAAATGGCCTCTGCAGCTTTCCCTCCCTAATTGTCTGCTCCTTTCTGGTTTTTGGGTGCTGCTAGGGGAACCTGGGTGGGGGACTTGTCACACAATGGATGGTTTCTCTGCTTGAGTTTTCTTGGCTTTTTCTGTGAAGGTTGCAAGCATGTCCAGACCCATTTGGGGCCATTTTGTGCTTCCCTCCCCCCAAATCTTGTACTTTCTGCATAGGAAACTTTAAGAAGTGCTTGCTCTTAACACCTGGAACATTTTTTCTTACCATTCTGTAGTTGGCAGGAGGAGAATTTGTTCTTTGACTTCTTGGCTGGTTTGTGTGTGGGTGTCTTTTGGTTGTGGTTTAGGTTGTGTTTGGGGAAGGGTGTGACTCTTTGGTTAATGCTCTGTGTTTGGTTAATAAACCCTTGCCTTGAGTCCAAAACTTGTATTCAGTGTGGGGTTTTTTTCTTCTTGATTGCATATTATCATCAAGCATTTATATAGTGCCAGCAGTGTACCTGGCTGGTGCTTTACAGTTGTTGGGAGACAGGTTCCTGACCCGGTGGGCTTACAATCGAAGGACAAGGATGAGGGGAGCACAGGGAGACACACACCCATTCCAGTTTTTTTACACATGGGGAACCGAGGCTGAAAACATTAATATTAACTTGAAAGTTGGCTCGGCTCTGCCTACCATTGGCTCCGCCTACCATTGGGCTGGCCCCTCTCACTTCTGGCCCCACCAGCCACCACTGGGTAGGTTTGCAGGAGGGAGCAGAATGAATGCATCCAGGGAGGGAGTTCCAGGCATAGGGGAGCAGCAAGGGAGAAGAGACAAATAAGTTTTAAGCAGCTAGGGAATCGTGAGAAGAGGAGGAGTCTCTGGGGCTGGAATGTGGTTGGAAACAAGTGTTGAGGGATTGGGGTGGGGGGTAGCAAGGTCATGAAGAGCCTTAAAGGTGAAGTCAAGAAAGTTGTGCTAAAGATTCAGGCAGAGGGAGCCTGCATATGGCAGAGAGGAGGGGCTGAACATGGTCTAAGTGACTGGCAAGGTGAATGACTTTGGCAGCAGAGCGTTGAATGAAAATGAGGGGGGGTAAGATCAGAGCAGGGGAGACCATGGAGGAGGAAGTTGCAGTAGGCAAGGTGAGAGATGACTAGGGTTTGGGCACTGGAAGCCGTAAGGCAAGATTTTTGCAATATTATGGAGATCGAAGTGACAGAACTTGGCAACAGCCTTGATCTGAGTTGTAGGCGAGAGAGGAGTCAAAGATGAATTCCAGGCTATGCACCGGAGGGACAGTCTAGATGGTGCCACCCTCAATGGAAACTGAGAGGGAAGAGGGAGGGGAAAGATGAAGAGTTATTAATTATTATTATTATTATTATTATTATTAAAAACAAACATTTATATAGCGCCAGCAGTGTACCTGGCACTTTACAAAGTAATAAAATAGACGTGGTCCCTGCCCCTAGGGCTTACAATCTGAGAGAGAGGAGCTGGGGGGAAGAGACATAGGAAGGGGAACAGAGGAAGAGACAAGGGGTCTAACATTCATGAAGATGCGAGGTCTCAAGTGCACGTACTTGGCTTGGTTACGATGAGAATGACAGCAGGCAGGTCCATGTGGCAAGGATAAGGGTAAACAGACCATAGGTATAAGGAAATAGTGGCTCAGCAGCATAAAGAGTCAGACAGAGCAGAGCGAAAGAGGTGAGTTTTAAGGAGAGAGTTCCGTCTTGGTCACATTAAGCTTGAGCTGGTGGTGAGACATTGGCAGGTTAGTTACAAGGGGATTCCTGAAGGATGAGACAATTTAAGGAAAAGCATAAAGGAATCATAAAGGAACAATCTAGAGGAGTGAGAAAACACATCTTGAATGGCAATGGTGGTGTTGCATGTTTGGCATCCCATTAATTTCAGTGGCCATTTTTAAATGGATATGGCTGGAGGGGGGTGCTACGTGGGACGGCTATGGACCCCACACACATGGCAGGTTTTGGCCTGCCCCCAGATGGAGCATCCCAAATTTTTCTCCAATGCTTCTTGAGTGGGTGGTGTGTGGGTCACGGAAGCCTTCAGATGGGCGTGTGAGATGGGTGGACCTGTGGGGCTTAGTCTTGTCTAAAAACCGGGCCATGTATTACAGGCTGCAGTGCCATCAATATATGATTCCATGACCCTGCTTCAGAACAAAGCACTAAGCAATCAGTTGGCCTTAAAAAATCCCAAACCAGGCCCAAATATTTGGAATAATAGCAAGAGAACCAACAGTTATTTGGGTAAAAATATTGGTAAAATTGATCCTGATTAAGTTGGGTAGAAGAGTTGCAGGTCACAGCTGGAACGCAATGACCCCCAGCTCTGTTTGGAGGAGCAAGGGGTGGGGAAGCTGTGGCAGTCCCATTCTTCTGCATCAACAACCTTCCTTGGTGATGAGGCTGATCTGTGTGATCTTTATACTTTTTTACAGACATTGGCTGGTTTCACTCTCTAAATTCCTTTCTTTCTACTTTTCATTGTGGTTTTAATTTTGACATACCTCTGCTATATTTTTCTTTTTAAATCTTGTGCTTGGCGCATTGGCCAAGCACCTGCAAATCCAACTAGGCTGCAGCTGCATGTAGCAGGAGAAGTGCAGTGCCACGGGACTATGCCCTTTTCTCTTTGTCTCCTCTGCCAAAACCCTTGTTCACGCCCTGGTCATCTCTCACCTTGATAACTGTAACCTCCTTCTCACTGGCCTCCCCCTCTCTCACCTTTCTGCCTTTATCTCCATCCAAAACTCTGCTGCCAGGGTCATCCATCTTGCCCATTGCTTCGACCACGTGCAGCCTCGCCTCTCCTCTCTTCACTGGCTTCCCCGTCCTGAACGAATCCTGCACAAGCTCCTAGTCTTCACCCATAAAGCTCTTCACAACCTTTCTCCCTCCTACCTCTCTGTGCTAATTTCTCTCCGTACTTCAGTCCATGACCTCCGCTCCTCCTGTCTCTTCTCTCACCCTCCCACGCCTCCCCTGCTCCCCTAACCGCCTTCGTCTCTTCTCTCTAGCTACCCCCCCATGCCTGGAACTCCCTCCTTGCCCACATCTGCCTCGCTCCCTCCCTTTGTACCTTCAAATCCCTCCTCAAGACCCACCTCTTCTGCTCTGCCCTCCCTGACTCCTCGCTCCCCTCATCTAACTCTTGCTGATACCCTCCATTCAGTACAATCTGTTACCGGAGGTCTGTGTACTCATATCCTCACCACACGGACCATCTGTCCATCATTCTCGATGTAACCAAGCCAAGCGCGTGCACCTGGGACCTCGCATCTTCGTGAATGTTACACACCTTGTCTCTCCCTCTGTTCCCCTTCCTTCATCCCCCCGTCTCTCAGATTGTAAGTCCTAGGGTAGGGGCCGTGTCTATTCCATTACTTTGTAAAGTGTTGAGTACATTGCTGGTGCTATATAAATGCTTGCTAATAATAATAATAATAATAATAATAATTAATAGTCCTGCATGAGTGCCTCCTTCCCCACCCTGTGCCCTTACAGCAGGTGGCCCAGCAATGCTGCAATTGCAAGAAGTGGGGGAGGTGTGGCACTTATGGGCTAAAGGTTTGGGAGGACCTTCCAGAGGTCCATGCCATGGTAAGACTTCTGCTCCCTCAAAAAAAAAACCTTGCTGGGATGCTGACCAATTGTCAGTTGCTGACTCAGTTGTGAAAGCCTTTGCTTAAGTTACAATGAGCTAACTTCACTGGAAGCAAGAAATACTGCACTGACTGCTTTGCACTTGGCCCTAAACCTCCCACTTGGCAAGTCAAGAAGCAACCAGTGCATATCAGTCCCTTTAAAATCACTGTTAAGAACAGGCAAAACATCTTACAAAGTCAGACGCATCTGTGGAAATTTATACTAGAAATCTGTGCAGTATTGCTGGTCAAAATAACATTTTGACTCATTGATCCCTAGAACACCATAAAACCTGAAGGAAAGATGCTTGTGGTTAACAGGGAAAAATGAGTTTCTTTCACTGAATATTGCAGTAAACGTATCTGAATATATATATATATATATATATATATATATATATATATATATATATATATATATAAAGCAGATCTAAAACTCAAGATGAGAATAATCCAAAGACAAGCAAGCAATTAAAAAAGATAAATGAGCTGCAATTTAAAACAAAAACAAAAAAACAGGGCCATATTGTCAGACTGTTCAGCTCTTAGTTTAAGTATTATGACAATGGCCATGCAAATGATAAAAATGCAAGACAATCCTCCCAACTATGTTTTCATTAAAGATTCTGCTTTTTCCAGAATAATAGTAAATGACACGTGAACTTCATATGAACTATAGGTCATGAAAGGATTTAGTATTGGCATTTTTAATCTAAAAAGTCTGTGCCAGAAAATCAATGTTTCAGTTGCAGCATTCGAATGCAATTTTCTTCACGTAACAGGGTTGCTTTCTTTCTTTCTTTTCCTTTCTCCCTCCCCCTTTCTTTTTTAAAAATAATGAATAATTCCCAGTTTTTCTATGAAACAAGCAGCCGTATTATAAGGCAATGACATCAATAACACATTACATGTAAACAGAAAATGAACAAAAAAATCATTCAAGGCCCTTTTCAAACTGGTGTGCTTTTCATCAGTGCTATTACAGGTTCCATTCACATTATCGGATTGAACCATGCTGCATAACCAAGGTGCTGACAAGCCTTGATTACCCAATAACTCCTGTATTCCTTTCAGGCAGGTTCACCGAAAGGACAGGAATGCAGGGCCTTCCTGTGGGGCAGACTGCTTTCCACAGAGACCAAGTCAATGAAACCCAATGCCCTCACATTTCTGTATACCAAAATGGGGCTTTGCATTTCCTGATATGTAATTATGACTTTTCCTTTCTTTGTTCTGAACTGTTTCAGATAACAATTTATTGTACATCGCAGGGGCCAATCCAAAATTTTTAAACTCCTCGCATAAAACTTACAGGGAATAGCTAAGCTATCTCTGTAGTAAATCTGTTGTTGGGCTCTTTCCCATGCTGCAGAGTCAACAAATCTGCTTCTCACCCAGGGTAGGCCAGGCACTACAGAAACAGTGGGAAATGAATACAGTGTCAGACACCACACTTCTCTTCTTTTGCACTGGCTCTCAGAAACATTTGTTAGCACAGTCTACATCATCCCTTCCTCCAACACTGTTTCCAGCATGCTCTTCTTGAAAGGTAATTTAAAAACAAACACACACCTTAGATGATTTGGTGTTTTTCTTTTTTAGATTAAACGCTGCTTCAGTCTGATGCAGGTCAGAGAATGCAATATGCACTCTTCTTAGCAACTTAGGTTGCAGTGCTAATGAAAAACAGCAGTCCAGCTTGGTTGCCAGATGTGTTCTGAGGAGAGTGGAGCCATTATGACTAGGCTAAATCCCTTTCTGTGCAACTTTCTTAACTCCTACAGATATCTCATTCTCCTACCAGTAAGTGTGTAGAAATTCAAGACAATCAAGCTAAGTAAGCTCTCTTTTTACTGCAGTTTATAATGAACTTAAAATATTATGGCGCTTAAACCAATTCTTTTTAAGTCTTCTTTTCCCTCTTCATGTGCTCCATTCAGTAAAACATATGTTTTACTATCACTTAAAACATGGAATTGTGGGTCTAACATTATATGCATTGATCTAAATAATGTATTCTTGCAAAAATACCTCTCGTGATTTTATTGTTAATTTTGTAGTATTTGGTGTGGTTTTTTAAGTCTCAGATTCTGAGATTGCGAGAATCTCTGTTATAAATTTAAAAGGAAGATTTGGCTGCAAAGGAAAACTTAAAATTGTACAAGGGGTCTACAAAGACTCAAAAAGAAAGAAAAGTAACCCCAATTTGGGGGTATTTTTAAAACAATGATTCTAAAAAGGCTTTTAACTGAATCTCATGATGTTTTTCTTGGAGGGGTGGGTGGGGTCTAACTCATGGAGTTTTTTATTTTCAGCATCTGGGTTTAACAATACTGATAATGGGTGAAAACATGCATAACGGCAGTGGTTCGTCATCACATCACAACCAGAGTGCCGCTCATACCCCGGTCCAGGTCAGGTCAGGCGACAGAACATTCATGCAGCTGAACATGCGGCTGGCCTGTCCCACCTCCACACTGTGCCCAGCAGCCCACCTCTCCCCCATGACGGGCAGCCAATGAAGGCCACCAGTCATGAGGGCCACTCCAGACCCAACGGGGAACGGCAAGCTACCACACGTGATAGCACACTCTAGCCTGGTTGGGCAGGCCTTTCCCTGGGCATGGTGGCAGCAGCTAGCCTGGGCTGTGACTCCAGGGGTCTTCCACCACCACGCCTGGGGAAGCTCCTGGTCAAATATCTGGATGCCCATTAAGAAACGCGGCAGTGGCCTGCGCGCCAAAGCGGGCCATCATCATGTTTGTTAACACCCAATGTGGATGTTCCCCACATGACTTCCTCCAGGCCTGGTGTCTACTTCTTTCACCAGCTCACCAAATTTCTACCTCTTCCTCGTATGAACACGGAGCATCACGTTTGAAAATACCCTTTATCTGGACAGAGACCAGGTCGCTTGCCTTGTTGAAGACAGTGCAGGCTAAGGCCCTTTTCACACCAACACTCTAACACTGATAAAATGGGTGTTACATTTTATTATACATGTTGCAGGGCTGCAGGTGTACTCTATGGGTGCCCTGCAACATGTATAATAAAATGTAATGCCCATTTTATCAGTGTTAGAGTGTCGGTGTGAAAAGGGCCTAACTCTCCCAATCCCCCAAAAGGCTGGGTTCTGTAAATAGTTACTACGATGTAAAAAGTGAAAGGGAGTATATTCTCCTGGTTTTTCAGAAGTATATACTCCTTCCTACTCCACTATTACTTCAACTTAATACTCTGTTTGTGTGAATGATAGTAAGTAAGTATTTATTGGTTTGGCTTTCATCATGCACTGGTGTGAATGATAGAGAAGTCACAGTGCAACCAAACTAAGGCAAAGCTATGCTGAAGTAACCATTCACTGGAATGTGGCTTTTGACAGATATCAGTATGTGGAGACAGACTTATCTTTGAAACTGTTCAGTTTGACGGCAGCATTCACTAGAAATCTAGTGCTATAATTAGAGCTGATTGAGAAAACTGCATTTTTTCAAAGTTCTAACCAATATTTTTATTTTGCATTGTGTGAAATTGAAATACGTTATGTGTTTCAAATTTTTCACATTTGCATAAAACAGTAAAATTTAACTTTTACAAAAAATATTTAGAACTGATTTCCCCCCCTCCATTTTGGCAACCACTATGTATTAAAAAAAAATTGTTTCTGTCAAATTAAAGATTTATGAAAAAGATTTTTCACATTAAAAATATTTTTAGAAAAATTACTAGAATTGCTATTTTTACATTTTCCCAATTCATTTTTACTATTTCTGTAATTTAAAATTTTGATTAACTGTAGCTACAAAGTTTATGTAAGAAAAAAATCTCCAAAATTATGCAGGCACCTCACAAAGCTAAGGTTAAGCAGAACATCATTAAAGAAGCAGAGAGAAGCTTCAATATACATTCACAAGTGTGGAAGAATATAGGAGAAAGATGCTGCTAATATGACCTAAGAAAATGTAGTCTTTAAGATATATAATACCTGGGACTACTGCCCTACAGAAAAAAAGGTTTATTGTGGCTACAGTAACTTCTTATTAGAAAAAATCTAAACAACTAAAGTATTAAAAGAAGATGCAATAACAATAACAAAGAAGTAATACATAGTACAATATAGAATAAAATAGATTTGGAGATTTGTGTTATGGCTCTGCCAATATCTAGCTGACTAAATAACATATGGGAATCCTGGACCTCCCAAGCAGAATGCAATGAGCATATAAGTCTTCACTTTAGTATTAATTTAGTCATGGATTTTTACTTTAGTTACTCCTAGTCTAGCTGAAGAAAATAAATCAAAATTGAGTCTTATCTTATTAGTCTGATATAGCAATCTAATTTAATAGTAATTGTTATTGAGCAAATACTCTAAGGAAAATTTAGTAAACATGAGTTCATATTTTAGCCTCAGAATAAGATTATGGTATAGCACGGTAGATTTAAAGCATCTCAAATGTGTGGCAAAAAACAGGCTGATGTCCTCTGCCTGGTATCTGCAATTCAGTCTCACTCTCTTAAAGTGCTCTATGACTGTCAAAAGTTCACCATTTCCCCTCTTTTTTCTCAGTGTCTGCAGTGACCAAGAATTTTGATTCAGTCATTTTCTTTAGGAACTGAAAATGAAAACAAATCATCACTACATTACTTGCTAACTAAAACTATAGGAAAAGATCTTTAAACTGGCTTTAAAGTTTTACCATTAGAAGCAGGATATTTGGGTTTTTTTAAAATAAATAAATTCTGGGAGCGCTCTTCCTAATCATGTTGAACAAACTGTAGTGACATATTTTATAGACACTTGGGTACAATTCATATAAACTCAATTCACCACTCAAATGAGAATGCCATGGGAGAACGATCATCTTTATATTTGCCAATTCTTGTCTACAATTCAGCTAAACAGAGCTAGTTTCTTAAATCATCTGACAGGTGTAGAAGCCAAAAAAGGAGAAGGTGGAATTAGTAGGGATGGGACTTTCGGTATCAGATACATCCAACAGTGACCGATAATGGCACTATTGGATCTGAAAACCAAGTAAGTACCGAAAGCAACCGGCATATTGGATCTTTTTGCTGTACGTTTTATTTTTCATGATTTCAGTTCTCGGTGGCATTGTTTCTGTTTGAATGTTTGCTGCCAGTGCCAGTAGTGCCTGCCTGGCTGTGCTGTGTTTTGGCGCCAGTGTACCCTGCTCTCTCACTGGTTGCATTTAAAGAATGCATTACCAATCCAGAGCTGAGATACCCTCTGATTTTGGAGGGGGGGATAAGGGTGGACTCAAGTGGCTGTGCTGGCCAATTGCCATAAAGATTTTCCTGACAATCATTCAACAGAGCTCATGGATTGGTGTAGGGTTTTTTTTCCCCTTCTAGAACCTTCTCTGATCATCTCAGAAGCCATTCTCATTCTGTGTGGTTCTTCAGAAGAGTCACTGCTTGTTGGCCTGTGTCGGTGAGGTAAGTGAGTGCAGTGATGGGGTTTTGGGGGTGGGGGCTTCCCGGCTTAGAGTACCCTTAGGGTATTTTCAGACGTTACGAGATCACAGTGAACCACGGTGAATACCCACCTGTGGTCACTGTGGCTTGAACGTCTGTTTGGCGGCCGCCAGATGTTCGCCATGGTCAATACCCGCATGGGGTCAATTTGAACCACGCTTCCCGGGCTAGCCGGGGGAATGTCCCTGGAAGCGTGGTCAAAGAGATCCCCAGTGGGAACCAAAAAAAAGTAACGTCTGGCCGGTTGCCACGGCCCGGGATCCACGGCGGGATGCCGGGCCACGGCACATCCGGCCCGACGTGGCGGCCGCAGTGGCCCCGCCGCCCGCCCGTCTCCTGGAGGGTGGGCGGCGGGGTGCGTGGAGGGGGCGGGGCCGTGCAGCCGCACGTTGCGTCGCGCGGCCCCGCCCCCTCCCAGATTCCCCGCCGGGATCACCCCGGCACGTCTGATATGGCGTGACGGGGTGTCCCCGGCGGGGAATGAAAGGGTTGTTTTCGGTACGGGGCCAAGTGGCCCCGTAACATCTGAAAACACCCTTAGTCTTGTGCCAGGTCCAGGTATGGGGTAAGGCTCCATTGCTGAAGTCCCCTGTGTCTTGTGACCCTATTGGGGTGGGGGTGGGGGGGAGTAAGGCCATGAGGACTAAGTCCTGAGGCTGCTGTGTGCCACTGCAAAGGGGGGAGGTGTATGTTGCAATTTTTAAATTTTATTTATTTATATATATTAACATTTTATTCCACCTCTCCTGCCCACAGGGAAGCCCTGGGTGGCGAACAACAAGATAAAAGAATAAAACAATTAAAAAACTTTAAAATGTCTAATATGCAGGGCCACCCCCCGCCAAAAGCCTAGCGGAACAGTCAGGTCTTACATAAACGTCAAAATGACAGGAGAGTGGGGGCCAACCAAGCCTCCTCCGGGAGCGAATTCCACTGCACAGGGGCAGCCACCGAAAAAGATCTAACGTCGGTGGTCACCCACCTCACCTGGGGAACCTCCAAAAAGGCTCCCACGGATGATCTCAAAGGGCACACAGGCACATGGGGAGTGAGGCGGTCCTGCAGATAAGCAGGGCCCAGGCTGTGAAGGGCTTTAAAGGTTAAAACCAGCACCTTGAACTTAGCCTGCTTTATAGGCAGCCAGTGCAGAGCCCGGAGCACGGTGTTATGTGCTCCCTGCGGCCCACCCCTGTAAGGAGACAGGCCGCGGCATTCTGCACTAGCTGCAGCCTCCAGACCAACTTCTTGGGCAGCCCCACATAGAGCGCATTGCAATAATCCAGCCTCGAGGTGATGAAGGCATGGATGATATTAACGAGGTCAGAGTCTGAGAGATACGGCTGAAGCCGCCGGACAAGATGTAACCTCCGAAACGCACTCCCCGCCACAGCCACAACCTGAGATTCCAAGCTGAGCTGTGAATCGAGGAGCACACCCAGACTCCGCACTTGAGACACCATGGGAGGCAAACCCCCACAACAAGAGGCGATTCCACCACCCCCAGGCCCCCCAAGCCCGCGCCCACCAACATCACCTCCATCTTGTCAGGATTCAGTTGCAGATGGCTCAACCTCACCAAGCCCCCACAGCTCACAGGCACTGGGAAAATAAGGAGACTGCATGGCCTGGATCGATGGAAAAAGAGAGGTAGAGCTGAGTGTCATCAGCATACTGATGACACTGCATGCCCTGAAACCCTCTCACGATCTCCCCTAATGGCTGCATATAGATGTTAAACAAGAGGGGGGACAGAATGGC
>QEPC01012329.1:1409475-1459887 GCA_003113815.1 Sphenodon punctatus
TGGGTCGATGGAAAAAGAGAGGTAGAGCTGAGTGTCATCAGCATACTGATGACACTGCATGCCCTGAAACCCTCTCACGATCTCCCCTAATGGCTGCATATAGATGTTAAACAAGAGGGGGGACAAAATGGCACCCTGCAGGACTCCACATGTGAGGTACCGGGGGGGGGGGAGATGTACACTCCCCCAAGACTACCCGGTGAGTTCTCTCGGCCAGGAATGAACAAAACCAGTCTAAGACCGTTCCGGTAATCCCGGCACGGTCCCGCAGGAGAGTCACCAACACCTCATGGTTGACTGTGTCGAATGCAGCCAAAAGGTCTAGCAGAACCAGTAAGGTCTGACAACCCTGGTGCAATGCCAGACGGAAATTGTCAACCGAGGCCACCAAAGCAGTCTCCGTACCATACCCAGGCCGAAAACCAGACTGAAAGGGGTCAAGGAAACCGGTGCGGTCCAGATGTTCTTGGAGGTGCCGTGCCACAGCCCGTTCAATAACCTTTCCTAAAAAGGGGAGGTTAGAGCCTGGCCGATAACTGACAGGAGCATCAGCATCAAGAGATGGTTTCTTGAGCAGGGGCCTAGCCATAGCCTCTTTCAGGCAATCAGGCACCCTGCCCTCCCGAAGGGAGGCACTAACTACCCCAGCCAGCAACGGCCGTAACGTCTCCTGGCTGGCTTTCACCAACCAAGACGGGCATGGATCTTGTTCCCAAGTAGTGGCACAAACAGATCCCAACAAGGACTCCACATCGACAGGCGACACCATCTGAAACCGATCCCACAAAACAGGACAGGATGGGGCATCCATAGCCCCAAGATGATCCTCTGCAATAACTGTGGTACCGAAATCGTGGTGGATGTGAGCGATCTTATCTACAAAGTACTCAATAAACCAGTCACAGTGGTCACTGAATTGCTCCAGGTCCAGGTGGAGGCAGGCAGGACTGACCAAGCCTTTCACCACCCGGAAAAGATCCACTGGACATGACTTTGCAGATGCAACGAGGGCAGCAAAGAACTGCTTCTTTGCTGCCTGCACCGCCACAGCAAAGGCCGTTAAACTGCTCTTATGCTGCGATTGATCATACTTGTTGCGGGTGCAGCGCCACTGTCACTCTAACCGCCTACTCTCCCGCTTCAAACACCGCAGGCCCTCAGTCAACCAAGGAGACCTGAGGGAGACTCGGGAGGGCAGCAGACATCTCGGAGTCACTCTGTCAGTAGTCTCGGCCAGCAAGGTGTTCCAGAAGACGATGAGATCATCGAAAGAGCGGGTGTCAAGGTCCAGGGGAAACTCCCTCAGAGCATTCCAGAACTGATCCGGATCCATAAGTCTCTGGGGGCGGACCGATCTAATAGGTCCTGCATCCTGTTGGGGGCTGACATGCGCCAGGATGCATGCCTTAAGGAGGTAATGGTCAGATCATGACAAAGGCTCCACCCCCCCTAACTCCTACTAACTGACCCCCCACCTCAAGGCTGGTGTAGAAAACCAAATCCAGTGTATGTCCCTCCTCATGTGTGGTGCCACAGATGACTTGGGACAGGCCCATAGTTGTCATGGAGGCCATGAACTCATGCCTCGCTCCTGCAAGATCGGTGTCAGCGTGGATGTTAAAATCCCCCAGGGCCCCTAATTTAGGGGTCCGGATGATCACGTCTGACACCAGATCATCAGGAGCATGTAGTGATGCTACCGGGCAGTTGGGTGCATGGTACACCAGCAGCACCCATAATCTGTCCTTGGCCAAATCCAACACAAGATGGAGACGCTCAACACCTGGTGGAGCCTGCACCTGATACCTCCTAAAAGGCAATGCATCCTTGATAACAATGGCTACACCACCACCCCCGTCCCTCCAAGCTGAGGCTGATGCTGCACAGAGAACCCAGGTGGAACATTCCCATGGTCTCTCAAGTGCGGAGTCTGGGTGTGATCCTCGATTCACGGCTCAACCTGGAATCTCAGGTTGTGGCTGTGGCAGGGAGTGCGTTTTGGCAGTTACATCTTGTCTAGCCGCTTCGGCTGTATTATTATTATTATTAACAAACATTTATATAGCGCCAGCAGTGTACCTGGCACTTTACAAAGTAATAAAATAGACACGGTCCCTGCCCCTAGGGCTCTCAGACTCCGACCTCACCACTGTCATCCATGCCTTCATCACCTCGAGGCTGGATTACTGCAATGCGCTCTACGTAGGGCTGCCCGAGAAGCTGGTCCGGAGACTGCAGGTGGTGCAGAATGCCGCGGCTCGTCTCCTTACAGGGGTGGGTCGCAGGGAGCACATGACACCAGTGCTCCAGGCTCTGCACTGGCTGCCTGTAAAGCACCGAGCCAGGTTCAAGGTGCTGGTTTTAACCTTTAAAGCCCTTCACGGCCTGGGTCCTACTTATCTGCAGGACTGCCTCACTCCCCATGTGCCCGTGTGACCCTTGAAATTGTCCGTGGGAGCCTTTTTGGAGGTTCCCCGGGTGAGGTGGGTGGCCACCGATGTTAGATTTTTTTCAGTGGCCACCCCTGTGCTGTGGAATTCACTCCTGAAGGAGGTTCGGCTAGCTCCCACTCTCCTGTCATTTCGGCGTTTATGTAAGACCTGGCTGTTCCATCAGGCTTTTGGCGAGGGGTGGGGTGGGGGTGGGGAGAGACTTCCCCCCCCCTGTATTGTGTATTTTTAAATTCTTTTATTGTTTTATTTTTTTTATACTGTTGTTCGCCATCCCAGACTGCGCTGTGGGCAGGAGGGGCAGAATATAAATTTTATATAAATAAATAAAAATAAATAAATAAACATGGTTAGCCAGAATAGTGCCTGATTCATTATCCAGCCAGGTCTCTGTAATACACATGTGGTCGGCGTCCCACTCCGGGATTAACTCCCGGATGGTAGATGACTTATTGACAACCGACCTCGTGTTCAGCAGCACCAAACCAAGGCCTGCCGCCTCCTGAGCCTCGACCCACAACCTACCCGTGTGGGGGGTTGAGAGGGGAACGGGCACAAGGCACCGCTCCCTCCTCACTGATGGAACACACCTCCCCTTTGGACCATATCTCCCCCAGCCTGTAACAACCCCAATGGTTGTGGAAGCCCTCCCATTCTCAGAGAACCCTGTTAGACATCCACCCTCCATAGGCTGCCACGACAGGCCAGCGAGAGGGACCCCACCCTCTGTCACCGGCGGGCAACCCTCCCCCCTGGAGGGTCACCCCTGCTACATCAGGGGTTCCCCTCCACACCTCCCCCCCATCTCCCTCTCCTGGCACAAGGGGGAGGCCACCAATCCCACCACCACCATTTATGGGATTTTTTGTGGTTGGTTTTTTTGTGTGGGTGCAATGTCTGTGTGTGGGGGTGGAGGGGGTGTTCCCTGACATCAGATGTCTTGTTGCGAGGTGACTGAAGACTAGATTTGGGGGTTCTGGGTGTGATATGGATTCTGCGGCTGGGGAACCCCCTTTCTGCGGGGTTTGTTTCTCTGGGGGTTACACTATTAAAATTTCCTCTGTCTGTTCTTTGCAGCCAACTCACAGCGTGATTTTCTTCATTTGAGTGCATGGTTTTGCATCGCATGTGGTTCGTTTGGCGAGTGTCAGGTAAGTACTACCCCTGTCTTGCAACACCACCCCACAGACCTCCACTCCCCACTCTACTACCCTTGAGCACCTACTCCTGTCCCCTCTCCTCCCCTCCACGCCTCCCCACTCCCCCACCCACCGCCACAGCACCCCAACCCTACACAACACCCCACAGCACCCCTACCCTAGAGCACCCTCATCCACAGCACCCCACCCCACAACACGGTACCCCAACCCCACACAGCACCCTCACCACTCCCCTACCCTAGAGCACCCCACGTACAACACCCTCACCCACAGCACCCACACACAACACTCACCCCACAGCACCCCCACCCCCTACCCTACAGCACCCCAGCCTCACACAACACCCCACAGCACCCCCACCGCACAAATACCCTCTGTTGCCGGTGGTCCTCTTTTTCCTACTGTTGTTTTTAAGTCATATAAGTATGAGTGGCAGTGAAAAAGAGAGATCAACCATGAGTGGGAATGTTGGAAACGGCAAGCCACTTCCTCAGCAGCCCACTCTGTCTGGCTCAGAGACCCCCAAGGTTGGCTCACCTGTGGCCTCCACCTCTCGCACACCAGGCTCATCCACGCCACAGTCTACCCAATCTGGACATGTTGTGAAATCAAAGAAGAGGCTGCGAGAGGAGGAGGAATCGACCATGGTGTTGACTTCACAGAAGAAAAAGGGGGCTGCTTCTTCCTCTGCTGGAGCACTGCCTTTGATGGCTACCTCCTCTGCTGCTGCTGCTTCTGTAAGCGCGAAGCTCACCTTTGTGCAAGCTCTCTACCTCACGCAGTCTAGTGCACCTGCTCGGTCCTCCACCTCCACGCACCCTGCTGCGCCAGCTACCACCACCACCACCACAACCAGTGTCACAACCATTGCCATTGTGACGTTTCCCACCAGTTCTGATGCTTGTTCTGCCCTCCCCGGAACAAGCACGAAGAAGATCACATCTTGGGTGTGGTCTCATTTTGATCTTCTGAAGGGTGATAGATCAAAGGCAGTATGTGGGACTGTGCGCGCTGTAGGGCCTGGATCAGTTGTGTTGGGAAAGATTCCAGGAACTTTTCCACCAGTGGTCTAACCTTCCACTTGAGATGGCACCATGGGAACATTATGGTTCCTATGGTGTGCTGTGACAAGCGGAAGAATGGGGTGGTGCCAGTTGTAGAGGGTATGGATGAGGGTTTAGAGGAGCAACCCTCTTCCTCTCCTGCTGCAACCAACACCTTGGGGCTGTATTGTGATGGCTCTACCCTCACCACCCAGCCCCAGCAGGGGAACGCTGGCCACCCCTGTTGCCCCTCTCCACCATGATCCCGGACACTTCCCTTGTCCCAGCCCACTGTAACTGAGCTGTGGCAAAAGAAGCAGCCTTTTACACCCAGCCACCCCTGTGCTGTAGTCATCACCGAGTCAACTGGGCAGCTGATTGCCCTGGATGAGAGGCCGTTCAGCATTGTTGAGGATGTTGGGTTCAAATGGATGATTTGTTTGCTAGAGCCCAGATACAAGGTCCCCTCCTGCAAAACCTTCTGCTCGAAGGTTATCCCGACACTGTTCAGGAGGGTGTGGTCCTGACTCCTTGTGGAGTTCTCCCAGGCAGAGGGGTCTGTAGTACACTTTATCACAGACCTGTGGACCAGCACGAGTGTTTTCCATGGCTGTCTGGTGTTGACTGCGCACTGACGGCACTTTCCACCAGTCCCTGTCACCTGCGCAGCGGCAGGCGGCAGCACTAGTGGGGGGCAGTGTTTCACGGAGAACATCGATGGGCATTGTTGCATGCCCAGGTACTTGATGACAGACACACGTCAGTAAATATCCTCCATGCAATCGACGACATGCTGGATGGGTGGGTCTGGTGGCCAGGGTCAAGCATGGAGGTTGGCTACTTTGTAACTGATAATGGCCCGAATGGCTACATCAACGTTTGCTGCAGTGCGCACACCCTGAACCTTGTGGTTCAGGCTGCCTTGGATAGAGCCAAGGGCTTGGCGGGCCTCCTTGAAACAGCCAAAAAGATTGCTGGATACTTCCATCGGTCTGTATCGGTCAGCTGAGCACTGCGAGAGAAGCAGGAGGAGTTTGGCTTCCTGTTTCACCAGCTGATACAGGATGTGCCCACAAGGTGGAACTCCACTTTTCTGATGCTGCAACGGCTCCTGGAGCAGAAGGAGGTGCTGCATGCTCTTTGCCTCCTATCGGTCGGCATTGGAGCAACGCCACTGTCTGCTGAGGACTAGACGTGGAGCAGCTCATGCAGGTCTTGCAGCCTTTTCACATGGCCACTGTCGATCTGACTAGAGAGCGTTCCACTCTCAGCCAGGTGATTCCACTGCACAAGATCCTGCTGTGACGTCTGCAAAGGATGTCCTGCTCTGACCTAGAGGGGGTGTGCAGGCAGTGGTGAGGACTTTGGATGACAATCTTTGACAGTGGTTTGGCTGCCTTGAGGAGAGTCACCATTTTGTCCTTGCCACGCTGCTAGACCTACGCGTCAAGAACACCATCTCTCAAGATGGCGTATCTTTTGATGGCTTCAGGGCCTGCCTCATTGAAGAGGTGCAACAGAAGTGTCCAGAGCAGCTGCCCCCGCTGCCATGGCAACCATGTAGCTTTTGGTCTTCTGACCTAGTTGACTTGGTGGACGAGTCAACAGGGGGCAGTTTCCAGGTTGCCAGGATATGGCCAACACTTATGTGTCGCACTATCTGGCGGAGCCTCCCTCCCGTGCTGACTCTGAACCCTTGACCTACTGGGCCCAGAAGATGCAGGTGTGGCCTCCACTTGCAAAGGTGGCCATGCAGTATGTCTCCTGTATCATCCAAGCATATATTCAGTGTAGCTGGTGACATTGTCAGCCCCCCATCGTTTTTGCATGGACCCGCAGAAAGTTGAGCAGTTGGTCTTCTTGAAGATCCTGGAGTTCGTGGAGGACTCCATTGATGTAGGGGGAGACTGATAATGAAAACCCAGCCCTGAATAGTGTCTCTGGCTGCCTTATGTCCCCAGCACCTATGTCCATCCTGACATGATGCAGGCAATTGCAGCTGCTAGCTATGCCAGTTAGGAGCTAGCCATGCAATTCTGTCAGCGGTGGCGGGTAATGAGGCAGCAGCACCAGGCCTTGGTTTGTGCTTCAACTGCAGCTGGCAAAATTTTTCCCAGTCCAAGCACTCCACCAGGGAAAAGTAGTACATGGTAGTAGTACTTCCTTCCCCTTTAAAATTTCCCCCATCACTTTTTAAACTCCTCCTCACCCCGAGAAGATGTACACTGCTGTCCTCTTCATGGGGTCTGGTGGCCTCTGACCTTCAACCCCACCCCCATGATTTTCTGTGTGTGTGATTTCCAGCGGTTGCAATATCAGCCTCCAGTTTGGTGCCGGGGAGAGAGAATTCTTGCCTCATTCACCCCCTTCCCCCAGGAAGGGTAAGGGGGTCTTTTTAGGAGCTTGTTTTAGGAGCTCTTTTAGTGGGGGAACTTTCCACTGCCCCACTTTTAGGGTTACTCTGTTGGAACCCCTGTAGGTTCCTCTGGAACCTCTTATTGGGGTCCTCTGGGCCCTCTTGGGGTTCCTATAGAACCTCAAGGTCTTGGTGGTCCACCCAGGCACCCCCATACCCACCCACCCCATTTTCCTTGGGCACCCCCTACATTCTGTTCGGGCACCCCCGTATCCGCCTGTTTTCTTCAGGCACCCCTGCACCCCCTCATTCTCCTTGGGCACCTCCTGTTCTCTCTCACAAGGTGTCCCCCCTTCTCCCTCACCGACTATGCCCCCAAGAAGAGTTCCACCTGGTGGGAGGATAGAAATCCTCTTGAGAGGAGGGGCGGGCACACCTGGGAGTGGACACCCCACCCTCCCGTTCTCGGGCACCCCCGTTCTCCCTCACAAGGTGTCCCCCCTTTTCCCTCACCAACCCTGCCCCCAAGAAGAGTTCCACCCGGTGGAAATCCTCTTGAGAGCAGGGGTGGGCCCACCTGGGCAACCTTCCCCCCCCATTCTTCTTGGGCACCCTGCCCACTGTTGTTGTCCTCTGGCACCTCCATACATACACCGTTCTCCTCTGGTACCCCCCTTGTCCCTCACAAGGAGCAAGGCTGCTCCCTCCAGCCCACGCTGGATCCAGGCCAAATTGGGCCCACCCCTGCCACCAAGAAGAGGTACAGAGGGCATTGGGAGGGTGGAACCTCTTCTTGGGGGAAGGGACAGGCCCAGAGGCTCACTCTCCCTCACCCCAAACAGCCCTGTGATGGCAGGGGACAACCCGCCCCGTAGCCCTCACTTTCTAAAATGTCCTCCTGCCCACCCCGAGAAGATGTACAGTGCATACGGCTCCCTCTTCACGGGGTCTGGCGGCCTCTTACCTCAAACTCTCTCCCCCCTGCTTTTGTGAGCTGTGCGGTTTTTCTGTTTAACCCACACCTGAACCCAAGAAGAGGCACTGGGAGGGTGGAGCCTCTTCTTGGGGGCAGGGGCTGGCCCACAACCTCCCTCTCCCCCCTACACCCCAGCCTGGCCCCCTCAGCCATCTGATGGGTTATGTTGGACTCTAACCACTCGCCTTGAATTTCCCACCCCACCCCGACCTCACCAGCAACAGAATGCAATATCTCCTCCACCACTGCTCCTCCAGACACACTAGTACCTCAGACTCTAGCATGCTTTGCTTTTAGAGTCTCACAGAAGGCTGAAGTCCCACTGAGGGCTCTTTTAGACGAGCGGCGCTCCGTTTCACATCGGCGGCGCGCATATTTTGAAACCTCCGCCTGGTCTAATTAGACAAGATGGAAGTGGCTTAATATGCGCATATTATGGCGGAGGCGCATTTTTTAAGTGCGCGAATTAAATACCTCATAATCGAGGTATTTAATTCAAGCACTTAAAAAATGTGCCACCGCCGTAATATGCACATATTAAGCCACTTCCGTCTTGTCTAATTAGACCAGGCGGAGGTTTCAAAATATGCGCGCCACCGACGCGAAACGGAGCGCCGCACGTCTAAAAGCGGCCTGTGTCTGGAGGTCTCCACAACCCCAGCTGTGGGACCTCAAGTGCCTCTGGCCTCAACAACAGCAACAGAATGCATCAATGCAATATCCCCTAGGAGCCTCAAGACACAGATTGACTTCACACTTTCGTGAGGCTGGGCTTCTGGAGAACCATTGAAGTCTGAAGTCTCTCTGCGTCTGGAGGCCGCCAGAATCCCAGCCATGAGGCCTCAACAACAGCCACTGACCTCTACAGCAACAGAAAGCAATATCCCCACCACTACTTCGCCTCCAGGTGCAGTGGAATTTCAGGCTCCAGTGGGGCTCTGAAGTCTGCAGACTTCCACAGTAAAATGTTGTTTCAGCAACAACAGAATGCAATATCCCCCCACCCCCAATTCAATGCACTTACAGAACCCCAGCTGTGAGGCCTCAACAGTGATGGACTTCAATAGCAACAGAAGAATGCAATATTACCCAGCCACCCACCACCAGTGCACTTCAAAACACATAAGGGACTTCTGGCTTTAGTGGGTTTGTGCTGAACCTCTGAAGTCAGTAGTCTCTCTGTGTCTGGAGCCTAGACCCTGGAAAACTACAGGCAGTTCAAGAGATCATGAAAAAAGAGGGTTCCGGTCAGATAACGGTAAGTGATGGCATGGGGATTGGGACGGTCTGGAACCTCCTCTTTGGAGATAGATCCACAAAGGGGCAAAATTATATCCTCATTCTCTGTGTCCAAAATAAAATTCAAACAACTCAATAACTTGCTTTGTGGGGTTTTTTTCCCCTCCAGTTTGTCTGAGATCTGGCAAGATTCCATACCTTGCCTCACTCTCTTTGTGAACTTTGGAGAAAGAAAGAACCTGGCAGAGGAGACACCTGGAAACAACAATGGAGTCCCCCTTTCCCATGTTCCCCACTGAAACCCATCTTTCCCTTTTCCTCTTCTCGTGCACCAAAACAAAACCTTTTCCCTCCTGTTTCTCTTCTGTCCTATTCATCTCTTCCCTTTCATTTTTCCTGATTCAGCTTGTTGCAGGACAGGGTGCTAACTCAGTCCTCCCAGTTCTCCAAGCCAGAAGGGAGGCTTGTCCCAAAGCCTACACCTTCAGAAGACTACAGGTGGCCAAGGAGGGCACGAAAATCAGAGATTTGAGGGTTCAGGATAAAGGTAGGTGATGGCGACATGATTCTTTTTTTTTAGGCTGCACAGATAGGACCCAGTGAGGGAAAGGCACTGACAGGGCATTAATCAAACAGTTCCTGGGGTTAACAACAGAATTGGACTAAGTGGCCAGGAGTTCCCTAGGTTAACAACAGGATTGGACCCAGTGGCCAGGGTTTACCTGGGTTAGTAACATGATTGGACACAATTGAAGTGAGAGAGAAAGAGAGAGAGAGAGGGCTTAACCTAGCAGCAAAGAGTTCCGATTCATCATTCCTTGGGACACCACTAAGAGAGGTCTCTATCACCCCAGTGGCCCACTAGGTCAAATCAATCATGTTTCTTGGGAACTCCTTCCTGCTGGGTCAAGCCCTGCCAATGCCTCACTCCCACGGGGTTCAATCATGTTATCCTGGGAACTCCTTGCTGCCCATGGGAGATAGAGAGAACTTTTATTGGGGTCCCATGCACTGCCTGTCCCCACAGTTGGGGTTCTGGGGGCAAAGTGAGGGGGGATTTGGTTTGTTTCTTTGGGTGTCACACTGGATTGGCATGGCACCTTTGGCACTGTGGATTTGGGATTGGCACTGTCTTGGCATTTGCAGTAATATGGCTTGGGTGTCATTTGTGGTGCGGGGAAGACTGGATTTGACATTGACACTCTTGGCATTGCAATATGGGGGACATTTTGGGGGTCACACTGGATTGGCATTGACACTGTTGTTGGTACAGACATTGGCAATGTGGGGCTATGATGGTATGGTGGCTATCCCCTGGCAATAGTCTCTTTGTAATGTGTGTTATTATGTGGCTGTATCTCATAATGTGCACTCCTGACATTTGTTGGCGTTGCAATATGGGGGTTGTTTGGGGGTTACACTGGATTTGGCATCATTGTCACTGTTGTTGGCACACTGGCAATGTGGGGCTATGACATATAGTATGGTGGGTGTCCCCTGGCAGTAGTATAACTTTCTTGTAATGTGTGCAGTGCAATTTTGAATATGGGGTAACTGGTTGAAATGTGCACTCTTGGCATTGGTTATGGTTGGCATGGGGGTCATTTTGGAGGTCACACTGGAACTGGCATTGATGACATTGTTGTGGAATGCTGGCACTGTGGGGCTGACATATGATATGGTATGTTGGGGTGGGTGTCCCCTGGCAGTGTTTGTAATGTGTGTGTGTGTGTGTGTGTACTAGTTAAAAAAAAGTGGCAACTGCGTATAGTGGGGCTGGTGGCACTATGTGTTGTTGTTATGTTAATGTGAAGATAATGCAAAGGTCACAGCTTGAAGGCTCCTGTCCTGATTAACTGCTTCTTCTTACAGTTTAAAAAAAACCCAGAAACTGAAACAGACTCTCAGTCTTAGGGTCAGGATTTTGGTTTGCTAATGTCCCCATTGATTTAAATGAGAAACAAACAGAAACAAATAAGGATGGGAATTTAGGTTTCAGATAAAACCGAAAGTACCTGAAAATGGCCATTTCGGATTAATCTGAAATTTCAGTTCTTTTTCAGTTTCGGTACTATCCGATCTTTTGCACTGGTTTTTGTACCGGATTTTTAACATTGCGGTTCATCCCCCATTGAAAAACTGCAATGTTAAAAATCTGGTACAAAAATCAATGCAAAAGATCCGATAGTACCAAAACCGAAAAAGAACCAAAATACATGAGAACAGAAACAGAAATTGACCGAAACAGAAATTTTGCTCAGAGTCCCATCCCTAGAAACAAACCTGTGGTTTATTTGGGAACAGAAACCGAACCAACTGCAGTGGGGAAAAAACAGAAAAAGTGTGTGTTCTTCACACAAAAAAACAGAAAGGAAACAAACAGTCTTCAAGACTCTTTTTGCAGGGATTTTCGGTTTGTTCACCATTCACTTCAATGGGAAAACTTCCCCATTGATTTCAGTAGAAAAAAAATGAAACCGATAGAACTGAAACCGATAGTTTCCTTGGAATCCCATCCCTAGGAATTAGCATCAACCACATAGAAACACACCTGATTTAACCGTAAAACATTAACAAAGCACCTAAAAACCTTGCATTAAGATGAAAGGTACTCAAAACATAGGTAACATTATGGTCCCAAAATTAACCATAATTTATAAACTGAAAAAACCCAGTTTTTTTAAGCATGTCAGAAATCTCCATACATACAGTAAATAACACATCAACTCCAGAATTTCAAAATATTCTGTAAATTCCACCCAAATTCATCCTGTATACTCAGGAAAAATATGTTCTTGCAATATGCCCAAACGGGCAATCAGCAAGACCAGTCAAGAAAGAATTCTAGAATAGAGGAATAATAAGAGTGAAACATTTATATCTATGTATATCACCAAGAGTGCTGCTATTAATCTAAGCCACTAGACAAAGTGTATGAGGAAAAGGACAGACTTCAAAATAATTCAGTATTATTCATGTAGGATAATTTGTGTATAACAATGTGTTGCAAACTGGATACTAGATCTAGGTTGATTATTATCATATATGGAGGACAGTAGTCTTTTGAAGAGACTAAATACAGATTTAGTCTTATCCATGTTATCTGATGTTAAGATTAAACCATTTTTCTTCTTTAGGTGAGACAGAGAGGAATATCTTGCGCTTTCAGGAATGTACACCAGGTCCTATCATGTAGTTAAGGGGGCTTACCCTTCTCTTGCTGGGAAAGCTATTGGAAAAATAAGTCCAAGTCAGGGAAATCTCAGAGCATATCAAGGTTTAGAAATTTCTGCTCAGAAAGGATGGCCATGCCCAGAGAAGCTTAGGGGGCACTGTGAGTGATCATTTCAGTCTTATTTAATTAATTAATTAATTTATAATTATATTTGTATGCCGCCCTCTCCTGCTACAAGCATCTCAGGGCGGCTAACAACATTTTAAATCTCATTGGGCTTTCCAAGCAAGCATTTATGTTCCCATATGTTCTTGCCAATCTCTGTTGAGAGTGCAGCTTAGGCTCTTGTTTAATATTTGCCTCATCTAGGCACTAAGGCAGCACAATGATATGGGCCACATAAATACCTAGATAAATGGCCTTTAAAAAAAGGTGTGTGTGTATCTACACCTTTACTACATGCAGTAGTCAACTTCAGGGCTTTTTACAATGTTATCTTTTGGAGCAGGATTGACATACATTATACAGAAGATGGATAAAAAGCTATATTATGTACTGTACAACATTACGCAGAGGAAAACAACACTACAATGCTATTCAATAATTCTGCATAATTTGACATTATTCAGAAAAACTTACTTTTTCAAGCAAGCAGTAGAAGATTTGGTAGCATTAGAATGAAAAATAAAATTAGGCAAGTGATTACATCAGTTAAAAAGAGTGCTCTGTATCTGGACAAATAAATAATATTCCGCTTTCTCTGAAGGAACCGCATACGTTCAACAGCCCTTTGTCACATATCACAAAAGAAAAAACCCCTCTGCACTGGAGTATCTGAATAATTTCTTGGCAGTCTCTCAAGGTAAACAGAGTAAATTAAAAATGAATGTTTATCATAGGTGCGTGTGTGCGCACACACGTGCACACACAAGCAAAATGGAGTGCAGTATTTGCCTATCGAACATTAGAAGCGATTGAGTCCATCTGTCATTCAAACAAGCAACTGAAAAGTGGAAATAATGGGATGACAACATCAGAAAAAGAACCTCCCACAGAGATGAATTTTCATGTAGCCATTTGTCTTGTTTAATTAATCCCAAATGTGGGACTGAAGTGCAACATTAGAAGAAAATTAAGCACAAAAGATCACTCGAACATGAACGCATTAAGGGTATAAAAGACCCAGAAATATTATATTGGCTTGAATTATAAATAACCCAGATTTTCTACATATATACATCCTTTTAATTCAAGGTTGTGCTATTCCTTGAATAAGACTAAAATTATGTTAGTTCGTGAAGTTTCTTACATCGTGAAAAGGTTTCAAGTTTGTAACAGGTGGTCAAATATAAGACCACTTTTTTTTGCTGCTTGTGCTTAAAGAAAACAGTGACCTATTCTTTCAGTGCAGGCCTTACCACAGCTTATGCTTTAGACATGCTCAGTAAGAGCTCTGTACTGCATTCTGCATAGGGTAAAAAAAACAACCCAAACCCAGAAGCTACAGCAATATATGATACCCCCTTATTAAGATGGGCTTCATGCTTCGGACACAGTATACTAAAAATATAGTATTTGTGCTAGCTTGCTAAGAGGTCTGTAAACAAGGTGTAGATTTTAACCTATAACATCCTATGGCCAATATTTTTCAAGGGTAACCACTGATTTTTGAGAATACAAAAGAAGATACATTTGGGGCCCCCAAATCAGTCGCCATTTCAATAAACTTCAGATTTAGGGGTGCCAACGTTCACTTGTCGACGCACCCCCCCACTAATACGCAGAGACAGTGTTTGGTTTTAAAACTGGCCGCACTCTTTATTGATCACCATCATCTTTAGGCCGGTGGGTAATTGCCTAAGCAATTAGGGTTCAGTATGCTAGCTACCAAAAATATATTAACACGGGACTGGTCTGGACGTGCCTTCCAGTGTCAGTACCCCTTAACTTTGAACTTCACCCCTTCGACAGGTCACTAGCCATGGCCGAAGGGGGCATGCCCAACTCAGGGCCAGAGTAAGGAGATCTTGTGCCTGCAAGGTTGAGGACTGTGCTAGTCCTTACTTACCACGCAACCACACCCCTCCCAGGGAATGTGACCCCAGTGCATGCTGTGCCCTGCATTGCCTGGGTATCACCTCCCCATCTCTTAAGGAGATGACTCTATAACTTTCCTATAGCCTTACCTACTTAACCTACTATCGCATACTGAACCCCTGCCACAAAGGGGGAGTCGTATCACGAACTACCCCGACACCCACCGCCTACAACCTAATACGGACCCCAAATGTCCTGCCAAAACATCAAGGTAAATCTCATTGCCTTTCGATGATAAGTGCACTCCATCCTCCCGAAACAATTCGGGCCTTCTTTATATTGATTAACAAATTGACCCCTTTTCTGGCAGGAATATCATTTTCACCCAAATGGATCACTAACGTATGTGGTGCCGACTTGTCACCCATTGCTTGGAGTGTTGGTAGCAATTGTTGCCACCGCATACCACTCTTCCCATTCCATACGATCCTCAAGCCATCTGCCAAGCCCAACTGGCGGCCATAAGGGGTACTTGCAGCTGCAATGCTCGCCCAGCGGACCAAACTGTGGCCCACGATCCATACCTCTCTTCTGCCAGCATTTGAAGCTCTGTACCCTATTAAAATAAATCAATTTTAGTATGTTGGTAGTCTCACATATTTTTTATATGCCCGGGACCTCCAACGACCAACGGCCTTTATAGCCTCCTCTCCTAACCCAGCAGCTGCTGCTGTCGTAGCTGCTCCTATTCTAAATGAATGTGACCCAAATTCCCTTGGGGATAATCCAATTTGCCCCAATGCCATTCGCAAAACTGCTGAAAATTGATGACAAGTCAACGCGGTACCTTCCTTATGCAAGAATAGCCCTCCATTAACATTTGGACGTATACACATGTATTTCTCCATCTGCTGTACTGGGCATATCTCCTCAACTCCATTCTTATGCAATTGTACCGTTTGACCCTTTTTTCTTTGGTCCGTTTTTGAATACCGTAACCGAATGCGCAGTGCTCCATTGGTCAGTTCAACGTCGGTAATCCCCAAGGCCCTTCCGGTGTTATCTCTGCTTGACAGTGCAACCACCTCACTGATCCTAAATGCTCCGAAGAAAGTTATAACATATGCCGTGGCAAAAAGTTGGGCCTCATAACTGTCCCTACATACACTAGGGAGGGTCGCTACCAACTGTTGTAACATGGGGGTTGTAATTGGGGCTCTACTTACTCCAGGGGGAGGCGGGCTCCTAGCCCAACTTTCTAACATTCGTTTCAAGTAAAATCCTTTATCCGGGGAAGGGTAACCCATTAATTTATTTACAAAGGTGAGGGCTGCAATCTTGCCAGCTATGGTCCCCCCAGCCAGGCCCTTTTTCTTGAGTACCATGGCAAACTGAAGAATTTCAGGTTCCTCAATTGGGAATCCTTGGTTCCATCCCTTACTAACCCTGAATTGTTGAAATTCGCGCCATGCCCTACCGTATGCCGCCTGCGTTCGTGGTGCGAGGGATCCCTGGATGATTGCCTGCATGTCTAAAACCCAAGGCTCCACACTCCAAGTGGCAGTGGGTCGGGGGTAACCCTGGCCTCCGGTGCCAATTCTCGAAAACGGTCCATCTGGAACCGAGAAAGGGCATCGGCTATACCGTTGTTAATGCCGGGAACGTGCTGTGCCGTGAATAAGATGTTGTGTTTTAGACATGCTAATACCAGGGTCCTAACTAGAGTCATGACCCTCGTTGATCGTGATGATAATGAGTTGACCACATGTACCACTGCTAAATTATCGCACCAAAATTTTACTGAATGGTTTGCGAATTGCTTAGCCCACAGGAGCACTGCTATTATTATTGGAAATAGCTCTAAAAACGTAAGGTCCCTAGTGACTCCCCTTTGATGCCAGTCTTCAGGCCATTTTGCCGTGCACCAGCGTGTTCTAAAATAAACCCCAAATCCAATACCTCCTGCAGAGTCGGACTGGACCTGCAGCTGGTCTTGTAGCATCAGGTGCTCCCTCCAGAAGCTAACACCATTGAAACCCTCGAGAAATTGGAGCCATGTCTCTAGATCTTGCCGCATCTCCTTTGTCACTCTTATATGGTGGTAAGGGGCTAAATCTCCCCTTAATTTCCCGTACAGTCGTGACAAAAAGGCTCTCCCTGGTGCTACCACCCTACAGGCAAAATTCAGGCTCCCTACTAAAGATTGCAGTGCCTTCACTGTTACCTTTCGTGCACTCAAGTTGTCTCTGATTTTTTCCTTGAGGGTGTTTAACTTGTCTTCTGGCAATCTGGACAACATCAGGTCAGTGTCTAACTCAATTCCTAAATAGGTTAGCCTGGTTGCAGGCCCTTCGGTCTTTTCCGGGGCTAATGGGACTCCTAGTTCACGGGCTAGTTCCTGAAATTTTCTTAAAGCCATGGCGCAATCACCTGTTCCCGGACTGCCGATTATCAAAAAATCATCAAGATATTTTGTAACATCGCCAGCCCTGAGCCTCTGTCTAAAAGCCCATTCCAACATGGTGCTAAAACGCTCAAACGCTGAGCATGAAATTGAGCACCCCATTGGCATGGCCCTATCAAAGTAATATTGGCCCTCAAAGGTAAAACCCAACAGGTGAAAACTGGATGGGTGCACTGGGAGCAAACGGAAAGCCGACTTGACGTCACATTTTGCTAGCAGTGCACCCCACCCCATGGCCCTTGCCTTATCCACTGCGACATCAAATGAGGAGTACTTTATAGTTGTCAACTCCCTAGGGATGGAATCGTTCACAGAGTTTCCCTTTGGGTGGGACAGGTGGTGTATCATTCTGAACTCTCCGGGCAATTTTTTTAGGCACTACTCCTAAGGGGGACACTACCAAGTTGGGCATTGGGGGTTGACTGAATGGGCCCGCTACCCTACCTGCTTCTACCTCTTTAGCAATCTTACTCCTTACCACATCGTCTAATCCTACTAGGGATTTTAAATTGCGCGGAACCCTTTGTGGCACAACAGGGCCGGCAGGTATCAAAAAAACAAACAAACCCATGCTTAAAACCTTGCACAACGTAATTTACCTCCGCCCGGGCAGGGTATCCGGCCAACACTTGCTCTAACCTTTCAACCCTGACTGGCGTCGGCCCCCTTTGTTGATCCTGTTCCGCTGTTGGGACCTTGCCTACCTCTGCCATCCCTTCCTCCTGGGTTATACTTCCTTTTCCCCGCTTTCTGTTTTCCTCGAAAACAGTTACATGACGGGTGGTTCCCACCACACCCTGAGCATGCGTGACGAAATCGGCACGAGTACCTGTTACACCTCCCCACGTTGTTGTACTCCCAACATGGTCCGGGCCCCCCTTGCCCCCCTTTTTTATTATCACTACGATAAGGTTCGTTCGCAGGCGCCACTCCTCCCCTTTCCAACGTATGCCCGCTATCTGACCGGGGAGCTTTCGTGGCGTCAATCATGCTCTCCAACCATATGTCAGGAGCATGTACATCCCACCGCAGGCCTGGTGTCGTGGCTGCTCTGTGACGAAAAGCTTCGTCATATCGCAGCCACGATCCCAAGGGTCCTGTTCCATAGGCCCTCCTCACAATATCTGCGTATTTGTGAAGCTCCATGGCCCGCCCAGGGAATGCCTGCATCATAACCCCCATGTAAACTGCATAGGCGGCAGTCCAATTTGTCCAATTCCTATCTGCCTTTGGACGTTTGAACCTTTCTTTTTCTTTGTCATCGCCCTCTTCTGTGTGATCCACTATCGGATCACTAAAAAGGAGGGCGAACAGGTCAATATACTCCCCCCGCCATATTTTGTCCTTTGTAGTCTGGTGGAGGTGCTGTCCAAATGGGGCAGCTATATCTATACTTGCTCCCCCAGGGGGTGGGGGTGGGCACTTGTCCGTTGACCCCGCTCCTGCTGTACTAGCTTGAGCGACATCAGTCCCCAGTGTCCCTACACTTTGTATCGTCCCGGTAGCCTCAGTCACCGGATGGGAAGTAATTTGTCCCGCTGGGCTCTGACTTGCTCCTAGCACCATCCCAGGAGCAGGGGCAACCCCTTGGACCAGCAGCCTCTGTCTGTCCTGTTCTGATGTAGTTTGGTTGCCTAACCCATTTACTCCCTGTACTGGAAATGAAACCGGAGTAATCATCACCCAGGCACCGTTCATCCAGGCCATCTGCACTTGCCCCTGCCCCGGAGCAGGGGGTCCCCCTCCACAAGGGACAACTGGGTAAACCACCCTATTATCATGACTGGCTACTTCACTCCCTATCTGGTTCCCCATGTCAGTTAAGGTACCTGGTGCCCCTGCACACTCTCTCGGCTGTCCTTGTTCCCCCATGTGGCCAATCGGGTTCCCACTGTTCACCAAATTACCTGCAGTTCTCTCTGGCACTTGTGGAGGCATCGATAAAGCCCCATAACTTGAACCCGCGTTGTACCTTGCCTCTTCATTCCGCGATTCCCTCAGTTCGTTCTCAAGCGCCAGGATCCTTCTCCACAACTCTGCATCCTGACTGCTCCCATGCTGGTCATGTTCAACGTGCCTTCTGCGCTCCGGGGGGGTATCGTCCCTGTAATGAGACACGGAGACCCCAGGCCCCGCATGCGGCACCGGCAGGTCCCTCACATTGCCAAGCGGCGTCCCTTCCTCTGTTCCCCCACTGGATCTTTGTTCCCTATGTCGGCTACCTGCTCCTCTCCTTCCTTCGTGGATGCCACTACCACCATCTGCCCCTGACACCCCCGTAGGGGGCATGGCGCTCTCGCCATAAAGGGCTTGCAACAATGGGCCTGTAGGGGGATTTAGATGACTCACCCCTGAATCTGGTGGGCCTGAGATCGCTCCTTGACCTTGGAGCACTAGACCCCCTTGTGCCCCACTTGTACTGTCCCCACTAGTGGGGGGGTAAACCAAGGGGCCCTGACCACCTTCCCTTCTATATCTTGCAGGGGGGGTAATCACCCTGCCCCCCCTGGTTACTATCTCCCCTACTTGGGATCCATTGGGTGCTTCGGCTGCCCCTCCCCTTTGCATTCCTTGAGCAACCCCATATGGGTGGCCTCCTTGCCCCATTCCTCTTTCCCCCATCTGTGGCTCGTGGTCACTGGGCCCCGCTTGGGGATCTGTCCGGGCCCTCATCAACTCCTCGCACGCTGCTAGGCGTGCAGCCATCTCCTCCCTTGAGGGGGTTCCACCACTTCCCCCGCTCTGCACTGTACCTGGGGAGGGGGCCCTTGTCCCAGCCGGCTGCAGCCTCTCCAATGCAGGATCCCGCCTTTCAGGCTGTTCCCCAGCTTGTCCTTTTTCCCTTGTTCCCTTTTTCTTTGCTTTACCCATTGCTCAGGCTGTGTCCTGAGTTCTTTCTTAAGGCTGGGTCCCTGCTCAGCAAGCAACAATCGAAACTTGCTGCTGACTGTTCAGCTTCTAGCCACAGAATGCTGCTTCTCTGCAGCAACAGGAAGCTTGCCCTTTCTAAAAGGGGCGTGCCTCCCAGCCCGTTCAGCACTGCTTTCGTGCTCTTTGGGTGGTTGCTAGGCAACCAATCTCCTCGTGGCCAGTCTTCTAAAAGATCTGCACCTCAGCAGCCCTTCTTGTTCTCTGCCTAAGGGGGGGGGGGGGCGCTACAAATTTCCCATCACCACCATTTTGCGGCGAAGGGGACTTATCCAGAAAACCTTTGTTCTCCCATGCCATTCCACTACAGTTCAGGCACTCAGACTGGCAGCTCTCTCAGTGAGAAACGGACGGAGCTGATGACAGGCCATAATTCATTGAGAATCCTCAGCCTTAGGACTATTCACTGCCCAATTCCTTGGTGAAAAACTTGGTGAGGAAAAATAGTTAACTTTCCAAACATGATGCAAGCAGGGCCAGTAGGGGCTATCACCTGGGCCCCATGGCTGAGAGGGCCCTGCAGCCTAGGAGGGTCAGTTCTAGGAGCCTCAGGTCCAGTGTTCCTAAAGACCTGGACGAGCCCAGGGTGATTGCTTCCTGTGGCACCCTGCACCCTTTCCCCTCACTTTCAGTATATCACCAACCCTGAATCTCCCCTGCCAGAGATGTGCGTGTGACTGTATGAGTGAGACAGGGTGTAGTTGTGTGCCCAGGGAAAACCTGTGTGCGCATTTGACTGCCAATTGTTAAAGGGGTGCTACTATAGAGAGCGCAGCCATGAAGGCCCTATATTTTATTTTTGCCCAGGGCCCTGGAAACCTTAAGGCCGGCAACGGATGCAAGGCCACCTTGTTTGGCAGGTATTGGGGAAGAGAATGAAAGCTGGCTGGCCATTTCCCCCCCAACTATGGGTACAAACAGATGTGACAGTGGCCCGTGACTCACCTGCATGTTTGTTCTTCCACCGCCAGATGCTGGCCCACTACTGCCCTGGGGCAGGTAGGCAGACGGCCCAAAACACAACCTCTCGAAAATTTCTGAGGTGTGGCCCGGGCCAATGCCTCCCCACCCAGGCCAATCCTTTGGGCCCGCACATCTGTTAGGCCCGCCCAGCCCTGCTGCAAAGTGGGGTCCCTAGATCGGGCCCAAGTGCACTCACCTGGCCCTGCCAAACAGCTGATCACAGGGGCCTGGAGGAGCGTGCTCACCTAGCCCTGCTGAAAAGCTGATTGGGAGGGCCTGGAGGAGCATGGTCACCTGGCCCTGCCAAACAACTCCTCCAGGCCCCCCAATCAGCTGTTAGGCAGCCAGGGTGAGCGTGCTCCTCTCACCCCACCCTTATGAGCTGTTTGGTGCACTGCATTGGCTCAGATGTCCTGTCTGTGTGAACAGTTCCTCGGGCCATGCTGGGGCATGGAGGAACCTGTGCCGGCAGTGTCCCCATGCCCAGATTAAGGGTTGAGGGCTGCACATTTGAACTGTCCTCTCTGCTAACTCGTGGAGTTACAGCTGCAGTGGTTCGCCCCAAGGCAGGCTGGGGAAGCGTCTCACCACTGTCACACTGTTTGCACCCTATGTCTGCCGCAAAGGTGTTTAATTTTGTTATAGTTTGTACATTTGTGGAATAAGTAATCTATGCTGATATTACTGTTAAAATGTATTATTTATTTATTTTATTACATTTATTTGCCGCCCCCTCGTGCCCATGGCATCTCAGGGCGGCTTACAACACCAATAAAAACAATTTTAAACATCAACACAATTTAAAAACATCTAAAAAAACCCCACCCCTCCCCCACTATGAAACCACCCACCCCCCCCGAAGGCCTGGGAGAACAGCCAAGTATTACAGGCTTAGCGGAAAGCCAACAGACTTGGGGCCAGACGGGCTTCATCCGGGAGGCAGTTCCATAATCGCGGCCCGGCCACTGAGAACATCCTCTCCATTGTGGCCCCCCGCCTTATACGGGGAACCTCCAAGAAGGCGCCAGGACCAGTCATTATGGACAACTATATTATGGATAAAACCCACAATGAGAAAAGAGTTAAACTTCTTTGGCCTTATGTCTACAGGATTCCTGCTACATCAATTCCCAGCTCTGAGTGGCCAATTTTCATTAAGGAGAGACGTTCCTCTTTGTAACTGAACCTCCGCAGGTTAGTAGCCTCCCACACAAATGTAGACTTCAGACAGTTTTTGGATACCCAGATGTTCAAAAAAACAACAAGGAATTCAAATGCTTTATTGGCCCTTGGTCCCATCTCTCTACCACAGCCCATTTAAACCTGGTCACTTCTTCCCCTTTGTCTCCAGGAAGAAAAATTAGATATCAGCAAGCTCAGTTTGGAGGCATGTATGTATTAGAAGGTCCACAGGTTCATATGCGAAACTGTCTGCCAAAATTGCAATTTTGGAGAGAGGCTCAAATCATCACCCAAAGCCTTAAGATGTTGAGTCAAATCACACTGAAGAGGAAGCAGATTGCTCCAGATTTAGCAAGGTGCTCACTTCACATGCCCTACAACCACCCTTATGTATATCTTCACACAGGAAAAGATTCCAAAGGTCCCAGATCTTTACATTATTCTTTAATAAAAACAAAAAAATGGTTCAAATTACAACAATGCAAAATAATCATCATAGTATGAGACAAATTTGAAAGTATTCACAGCCTCTTATTCACTGAACACCAAATCAAGGAAGATCATGATCCAGAACTGCTTATACATTCCTCATTGTTACTTCATATCTGCTTTCTACAATTTTTTATTATTATTGTTGTTGTTGTTGTTGTTGTTGTACCAATGTGCCTGTTTCTGAACAGTTAGGATAAGAGACAGGTCCCTGCCTCGAAGCAAGGGCTTTCATTCTAGAATGGACACAAGGGATGGGGCACATAGAGAGATTCTTGAAGTGGAGAAGTTGCACGTGCATGTACTTGGCTTAGTTACAGGGGACACACTATTCTTTATGTAATAATAATAAAACTGCAACAGCAATTTGATAGACACATACACATGCAAACACCTAGTTATTCTCTTTACTGATGCTAGCAATCATTTAATAAGAATAAAATTAAGTTAGCCTTTCCTCATATGTGTGTTTGTGGAAGTATGGTTGAGAAGTGAATTTCACATATAGAAAGCAAGGAAATGTGTCTCAGCGTTCAACAAATAGTGTTGGCTGTCAAGAAGTGGAGGTGTGATTTTTATATACAGAATAATGTGGTGTAGAAAACCTATTTGAGAAATCTGTATTGAGGACAAGTAGTGCTGGACAGCAACTTAACTAGCTGCTTTCTTGAAGTATGATGAAAGCTAGCCTTTGAATACTTTCATAATTAACTCACATTTTCTATTTGTTGAACAGTTCTAAAAAAATTAAGTGACTAATACATAAATGCTTAAAATGAAGACAAAACACTCCATTGTGTAATATGCACGCAGTACTATATTTAAAATGAAGTTTTTCATTAGAGATTTTCTTAGCTTGCTCAAAATTCACAGAGTGCAGAAAAGCCGAACTTGCAATAGCTGCATGTTTTGTGTATGAATTCCACTCTATGCTGACTGTTAAAACAAAAGCATAGCCATTTGTGAAATATTTATAATCTGCTGTTCGATAAGAACGTAAGACGTGCCATACTGGGTCAAACCAATGGCCAATCAAGCCCAACAGCTCTAATAATGGCCAATCTTGGTCACTTGGGAGAAGTACCCAACAGGTCATAATGAGGTCCACACCCTGTTGTTCATACCCAGCTTAGGTTACGGCCCTCAACTTACTTGGCTAATAGACATTAATGGGCCAACCCTCCAAGAACATATCCAATCATTTTTTAAACCCAGCTATACTACTGGCCTTGACCACATCCTCTGGCAACAAATTCCACAAGTTAATTCTGTAGAGTGAAAAAAAACTTTCTTTTATTTGTTCTAAATCTGCTGCCAGTTTCATGGAGTGTCCCCTAGTTCTAGTACTATTTGAGAGGATAAATAACTGCTCCCTATTTACTCGTTCCACACACCTCTCATGATTTTATAAACTTCTATCACATCCCCTCTCAGCCACTCTCTTTCCTACCAGAAGAGCCCTAAACGTATCAAGCCTCTCCACGTACGGAAACAGTTCCATACTGTTTATCAATTTTGTTGCCCTTCTCTGTACTTTTCCCAGTTCTACTATATTTTTTTGAGATGGGGCGACCAGAATTAGACACAATATTCAAGGTGTAATCACACCACAGATTTATAAAGAGGCATTATGATATTTTCTGTTTTATTCTCTCTCCCTTTCTGTTTCATGGCATTAGATCATGTACTTAAATTGTGGTAACTGCCTACGATGTACATGGAGCAGAAATCGGGGAAGAAGTAGTCCTCTTTCCACTTTTCCCAGTGCCTCTCCTCCATGGCTCCGGTCCCCATCCCTCACCTGCCTCTGCCTCCTAGTAGTGCTCCAACAGCAGCAGCAGGACACCAGTGGGACTGGGAGATGAAGCTGTTTGTTTACAAACAACTGCTCCCCATGTGAGTGATCAGAAGGTTGTTGCCTTGTAAACACTGTAAACGGGGTTCTTCGAGATGGCTCCCAACATTCTCACAACTGGGTTGTGCCTGCTCACCCTATTCAAATAATAGACCACATGATGGTCTCAAGCTCCTCTAGTATAAAAAACACTCACCCCCTCAGAATGACAGCTCCTTCCAACCCTTTCTATGAATATAAGAAAAAGATTCCATGCGGGTGGATGGGTGTTGTGAGACTGTTAGGAGCTATCTCAAAGAACCTTGTTCTTCTTGGAGTGGCTCCTCACAAGCCATTTTTACATGGCTCCGCCAGGTGGGGGAGGGGGATCTGTGGGCGCCCCGGTGCATGGGTGGCACACGTGCACATGGCCACATACGCATCCCCACTCATCCACATCCACGGTGTAACCGCCGTTTCCCCCAGTTGCTCCATGCGTGGGGACAAGTGGGGGCTGAGTGAGGATGCATGTTAGGCAGGCGCGCATGTACTCCCACTCCCATGAATGTGCGCGTGCACATTCATACGGGGATCCCCCACCCATGAACACACAGAAATCTGCGTGTTCATAGGTTTGAGAGGCCCGTGTAAAAAGGGTCACATTCTCACAACTGTCTTACTTATATTACCTTAGGTAGGAATTTAGGACGTAAAGCAATATCTATGCTATCTTGGAAAATCTAAAATATGGTTCTGAGATTATTATGGCTGCTATTTCACTAGCTCTTCTTAATGAAGTTATTGCAGTCTCTCTGTGCCTGCCTCACTGTCTGCCCAGCTGCCCCTGCAGTGGAACCACTCCTGGAGTGGTGGTAGACACTCGGCTGGAGAGGTGGGGGGCGGGGGGGAGCATTGGTTGGCCATGCTTGTCTATGGCCGCTCGGAAAGGTGGAGAATGGGAATCCTTCCTGTCCAGAGGGAGTAAAATTTATGTAAATTTTACATACATTTATGTAAATGTCATAAATTTTACATAAATTTGCGGGGCCTAATTATGCAAATTAGACCCCGCACCAAGACTTTGCACATGGCCTCACAAACCCTGGGGCTGGCCCTGTCTAAGGCACATTTTGAAGACGGGAGAAGGAACAGGGCATGAAAGTGTCTCACTGCCTGGCCACTGTCCTTGTCCCAATTCTGGGATATGACAGAATTGCTATCACCATTCAGTGCTCTTATCATGCAGTAATAATGCACTTCTGCTATTAAGCAAAACAACTGTAGGTTTTTAAACTATTTTTGACCCCAAATGATTAAAATTAAGTAAATCAAAACTCTAAAACTATTTCTCATTTTTTGAGGGAGAGGCAATTTACTATGCCTGAAATTTACCTTTGATTCAGTGGAATATCCTTCCTGCAAATGCAAAGGATTATGATTTTTTTGGTCAGAGCGGTTAAAAAAAATAATTCTCAGATGCCATTCTGAGTTAAATTAAAGATCAGTATTAGTTGCATAGAATAAGAGATTGACCCAAACATTAAAATATATTGTAGGGTATATCCCTAATACTTTGCATGGTTCAAAGTTATTAATTAAGCAGCTTTAATTAATTTCTCAGCTTTATCTGAAAACCTTGCATCAAACTTAACTACTTTTTCACTAGTGAGATCATAATTAACCAGAGCGTGACCAAAGAATTTTGCTATCCTCTGTTCTTCCTTCCTCTTAACTCATTAGGATATGCTATGCCCATAATAAAAGGGAGTTTCTGATACATTTACAGTGTTTACTGGGTATCTTTTGGAAGAATATCTTGATCTCTTGCTGAGATCGTGCAATCCAAATAGAATTCTTTATAACATTTTGTTGTTGATGCGTGTTTCCATCATACTTAACCACTTGCCTTGAGGAGCAAAGGTTAATTCTTGTGTAATATATCTTTATTTATTAATTATTATTATTATTATTTACCTTTGGTTCTTGTTAATAAAAAACAGGGATATGCATTATTTTCCATTGCCTTTTGGGGAATCACTTCTGTAACACCCACCCTCACATGACAGACGTCATGATCTAGTATGGTTACTTTGAACGCTTGACATTACAAGTGCACTTGTTTTCACTATTTTTCATTTGCATTTGTAAATTATCTGAAAGCTACACGTCAGTCACAAAAATGTTATGCTTTTGACTACACCTAACTGTGTGGAAATGGGGGAGATAGAATTTCCTACCATTTAAACAAGCCTTCATCAGGAGTGCTTACAGTGAGAATGTTAGCCTCCCTCTTCAGAAAGAAGTCAGCTAAGGGACTCTGCAAAAGAGCTGGAGAAATGTGTCCATATATTGAGATTCAGAAAACCAATTCTAGAAAGATCTGCTCTCCTAATGCTAATAATTAAGGTATCCAATTGTTAAGATTTCAATTACAAGGAAGAATGTGGCTAACCAAATAAAAGGGGGAAACAGAAATAAGTAGTAGGTTAAAGATTAATATTCTGGATTCAGAACAAAAGGATGGTCTTTTGTGGCACTGTGCTTATGCCTCTGAATGTAAACATTGTTCCAAGAACCATTTTTTCTTTGCTTGATCTTTAAAGGGTAATAAATTAGACCTTGGACAGCCATACAAGCTGCTACTAGATGTGAATGTGAATGTGTCTGTAGAAAAGGCTGACTTTCAATCAAAGTCTATTGAAAGAATAGTTGGATTTTCTAAAGAAGCATGTTGTGCCTATTAACCAACTTACAAAAGGGGCCATTTTCTTGATTTATGTTTGGTTGCTATAGAGATCTTGCAGTACAGACTGGCAGGTGAACCTTCCATTTAACAATCTCACAAGTTTTTCGTAGCTACACTCAGAGGACATGCAACTACAGTAAGTAAAATTCACTGTAAAAACACACTATGTCTGTCAGGATCAAATATCAGTTTTGAACATTTTCAAGAATTTACTGTGAAGAAGGGGGAAATTATTACACTCTCTGTACATTAACGTTTTGTACACCTAACAATCTTATCAGTAGAAATTGTTTCGGCTCGTACACGTTGTAATCAATACATTTTTTTACCCTGCAGATAGTTACTGGTTAGTAGGATACTAGTGAATTGCAAGACCATTGTTTCCTCACTGTACAGTATGCCACCAGCTTGTGCAAACTTTCAGAGAAGTACAATATATTTAGGGTATTTTTATTTAAGAAACTTGATTGTAGGCGGTAGTTTAAAAAGTAATCAAGGAAAGGTGTGTATAATGATTAAACTAAGATATATATTAAAATATAATTTAAAATAATAATAATAATTTAATAACCTTCCCCTCCTGCTCCAAGCAGCCCAGGGAGGCTTACAATATTTAAAACACATTAAAACAGTAAAATAATAAAACACAATAAAAAGGGAGGCACCAAACCAAACCACACCCTCCCCCATCCCGCCCTACACCCCATCTCCCTCGCCAAAAGCCAGACGGAACGGCTACGTTTTATACAGGGGACCTCAAGAAGGGCGCCTCCAGCGGATTGCAGAGGCTGCTCCAGAGCGCGGAGAGTGAGGCGGTCCTGCAGGTAAGTCGGGCCAAGGCCGTATAGGGCTTTATAAGTCAAAACCAATACCTTGAATCGGGCACGGAAGACTATAGGTGGCCAGTGCAGAGCCCAGAGCACTGGTGTAATGTGCTCACAGTGACCCGTCCCTGTAAGGAGCCAGGTCGCTGCATTCTGCACTAGCTGCAGTCTCCGGACCATCACCACAGGTAGTCTCACATACAGTGTGTTGCAATAGTCCCATCTCGAGGTAATGAAAGCGTGGATGATGGTGGCCAGATCACTACGTGAAACATACGGCCGAAGCTGTCACACCAGATGTAATTGGCTGGAGATCCAGGCGGAGCTGTGGATCGAGGATTACGCCCAAACTACGGACCTGGGATACGAGTGGGAAGCAGACCCCATCAGTGATGGGAACAGCCACAACCATTGCCCTTCCCACCACCATCACCTCCATCTTGTCAGGATTCAACTTCAGTCGGCTCGCCCTCATCCAATCCCCAAGAGCCACCAGACATCGGGTAAGCACCAAGACTGCTGGGTCTAGGTCAGGTGAAAATGAGAGGTAGAGTTGGGTGTCATCAGCATATTGATGACACCGCACCCCATACTGTCTCACAACCTCACCAAGTGGTTGCATATACACGCTGAACAAGAGCAGGGACAGAATAGAACCTTGTGGGTCACCACAGGTGAGGTCCCGTGGAGATGAAGAACAATCCCCAAGCACCACACACTGAGTTCTCTCAGCCAGGAAGGAGCAGAACCAATCAAGGACAATTCCGTCCACTCCAGCTCGATGCTGCAAGCAAGTCACCAACACCTCATGGTCAACGGTATCAAAAGCAGTCAATAGATCTATCAAAATTAGCATGGTCGAACGACCCTGATCTACTTCATGGTGAAGGTTGTCGACCAAGGTCACAAGTGCAGTCTCCGTGCCATAGCCCCAATGAAAACTGGACTGAAAGGGATCCAGATAACCAGTGCAGTCTAGATGCCCCTGCAGCTGCTGGTCACCGCCCGCTCAATAACCTTCCCTAAAAAGAGAAGGTTAGAGACCAGCTGATAACTGGCGAGAGAATCAACGTCAAGTGATGTTTTTTGAGCAGAGGCTGCACCACCGCCTCTTTGAGGCAGCCGGGCAGTCTGTTGTCCCCAAAGGAGGTATTGATCACCCCCGCCAGCAACAGCTCCACTGTCTCCTGGCTGGCCTTAACCAGCCAGGACGGGCACGGATCAAGTTCACAAAAGATGGCCCTAACATTCCCAAGAACATCTCCCACTCCGGTGGACGACACCAACTGAAATTGATTCCACGAAACTAGACACGGCGGGGCTTCTACAACCTCTGGTTCACCCACTGCAATGAGTGCGGTGTCAAAGTTGTAGCTTATCCAAGCGATTTTCTTGGCAAAATAGTCACCAAACATGTCTCAGCTTGCATTAGATACTTCGGATTCCAGGCAGAGGGAGGGAGGACCGACCAACCCCCTCACCACCTGGAAAAGCTCTGCTGGACGAGATTTTGCAGAGGTTATACAGGCAGCAAAACACTCCTTTTTTGCTGCCCTTACAGCTACAGCATAGGCACGCAAACTGGCTCTATGCTGCAATCTGTCAGCTTCAGCACACGAATTACGCCATTGTTGCTTCAACCGCTGCCCTTCCCACTTCAGCAACCTCAGGCCCTCCGTAAACCACGGAGGCCTGAGGAGCTGTTGCCGAGGGAGCAGACGCTTGGAGCCATCCGGTTGATGGCCTCCAACAGCCAGGTACTCCAAAAAGCCACAAGACTATCGAGCAGGCGGTCGTCAAGATCAGAGGGTAACTCCCCAAGAGCTTTCCAGAACCGCTCAGGTTCCATTAGTCTCTGGGGGTGAACCATCCAAATCAATTCTACACCCCCCCAGGGGCAGACATGCACCAGGAGACGTGCTCGCAGGAGGTAATGATCCATCCTTGAAAAGGGTTTTACTGACACCTCCCCATCAATTAATCCCTCCCCTCAAGGGGGAATCCCCCGGCCTCATGCGTTGGGCCGTTGACAATTTGGGACAGGCCTATGGTTGCCATGGAGGCCATGAACTCACACTCTGCACCACTGAAACTGGCAACAGCATGTATGTTGAAGTCCCCCAAGACTAGTGTCTTTGGGGAGCGCAACACCACATCCAACACCAGCTCTGTCAGGGAGAGTAGGAATGCTGCCGTACAGGTAGGTGCCGTACAGCAGTGGCTATTGCCCAATTGCTCCACCAGCTGCTGAACTCTCATCCCCAGCCTGAAGTTGCTCAGCTGCAGTGTGCATCACATCTCCCTAGCCAGCCAGGAGGCTTTTAAAAGCTTTTCTGTATCTTTGCCCTCCCTCCAGATATCTGGTTCACACTGTAGAAAACACAGTTTAGTGCCTGGGTAGTTTATTTTGCTTTGACCCTTTTGGAAGGCACCCTTCCAAAAACTTGGCCAGCTAGCCAACCAGTCCAAGGAGCTCAGCTCCTCTCTGCACCTTCTCTACTTCCTCTTGCAGACTTGGCGTTACTGATGTACAATATTACTCAAAGGTTTCTAAGGTTGACATGACTGTGTTATCCACAATGTTTTTATGTAGAAACTTGTTCAAATGTTTCACTAATACCGTCTCTTCAAGAAAATTAGTGTTTCAGTGTCCTTTATGAAAATACACAGTCTATCAATAGTGCAATCTCAGTACATACATGCAGTTCTCCACCCTTCAATAGTCACTGCCAGGTATCAGCCTTCTGGCTCTCAATAATCTCTTTCAGCTTCTGAAACAAGCAAACCCCTCCGGTTTGCTAGGGTTAAGTCTCTTAGCACGTCCAAGTCTCTCTATTCTCTGGGTCAGACACAGTCCCTCTGCAATGCAGCCGAACCCTTCTTGTCATCCAATAGCTTCCTAAAAGCAATCCTCAGAGATACTTCTCCTTCGGTCTTTTTAGCCAACTGGCTGGTCTAGGATTTATAGGCCTTGGGCAGACTCTAAGCCTGCCCGGGGGCTTAGCCGCTCACAGTCCCCCCAGCCGTCAGTGAGCATGCCTAGGGACTTAATCTGAGAGGAAACCCTAGGACTGGCTCTGCCACACCCAGCCCCAGCTGCCTTTAACGTGGGCACTTCATAGGGCATAGTGCCTGCAGCCTCACTAGCCCAGTCCCCAGTTGGCACTAGCACATTCTTAAAGGGTCAGCAGCTCTCCTTGGCTGCACCCTGCCAGACCATCTTTGGCCCCTTTTACACAGGCAACACCCGCGCATGAACACCCAGTATTCTGACCCTAGACAAGATACGGCAACAAAAATGATCAAGGGTTTGGAATGGCTTCCTGTGAGGGTTGGACGGGAAACCCTCAAGGGGAAGGGGAACAAAGGCGTAACCGCACACGTAACCCAGCCCAGGGGCGATCCCCACGAGGAATCAGCAGTGTCTGAAAAAGGACCCCTCAGGTTCTTATAGGGTGGTTCTGGAAGGACTAGCCGTTCCCCACCTAAGTCATCACAGGGGTGCAGGCCTTGCAGGTTCCCAACCGGGGAAGACCTTAAGGGGCTGTTGGGTTCAGGCACGCCGGGCCCGGGACTGCAGACAAAGGGGTGAGAGTAAGTGGGGATGCCGTGCACGAGACCAGGAGGGACGGACCGGGACAGGACACACACGCTAGAACACCCCCCAGGACACCGCGTGAATCAGGGAAGGAAACACTGTACTTACACTTGCTCTCAGATTCTCACTCTCTCTCTCGCACTCTCTCACACACGCACCCACTCGCTCTCCGTTCGCTCTCTCAATATCAGGAAGTCAGGACACACAATAGTCAGACGCTCAAGGGGCCAGTCTCATAGGGCAAAGCTCTGTTCACCAGCAAGGGAGCTCTGTCGAGTCCTCCCTTATAAGCAGAGCCGCAGCGTTCTTCTGGCGTAAGCGCGCTGAGCGACGGGGCAGCGGCCTTGGGGGCGTGGTCGAGGGACATGCATCAGCGCGAGGCGGGGCCGGCCCAGTAGCCTCTGTACCGTGGTGCTGCGGCGAGTCCGGGGGCGTGGCCAACTGTCGCTGTGCCGATCCTTCCTGGGTTGCTCTGGCGGGCTCCACTGCTGCCGTGGGACGGGGGTTTAGGGGTTCGGTCACTGCCGATGTCTCTGGAGGTATGAGGGGGTGCGTTCGTGAGGGGGATGGTTGCGAGCCCTCCTGTGCCCCCTGAGGTCTAGGGGCCTGCCTTCTTGAGGTGTGCCTGCCCCTCCATCTCCTCAGGCCCCAGGGCCTGACACTTCCGTATGAAGAGAGGCTTGATAGGTTAGGGCTCTTCAGCTTGGAGAAGACAGGGCATACATTAGAGGTTTATAAAATCTTGAGTGGAGTGGAACAAGTAGATAGGGAACATTTATTTACCCTCTCAAGAAGCACTAGAACTAGGGGACACTCCATGAAACTAACTGGTGGCAGATTTAAAACAAACANTGTGTGTGAGAGAGAATCTGTGAATCTGTGTGTGAGGGAGCCACTCGAAGAAGTGTGTGTGTGTATGCGAGAGTTTGTGTGTGAGAGAGAGTCAGAGAGAGAATCTGTGAGTGTGTGAGAGTCTATGGTGTGCGTGCGTGTGCGTTTGTGTGTGAGAGAGAATCTGTGTGTGTGTGTGTGTGAGAGAGAGAGACTATGTGTGTAAGAGAGAGTGTGAGAGAGAGAGAGAAGGGGAGAGAGTTTGTGTGTGTGAGGGAGAGAGAGAGAGACACATACACACACACAGACAATGTGTGTGTGTGAGAGAGAATCTGTGTATGAGAATCTGCATTATCTGTATTTCTGACAGCTTGTGCTGTCCGGGAGGGCATGGAACAGTGTAATTAATTAAATCCAGGAAGGAAGGATTCCCCCCTTAAAGCAGTGGCTATTGCCCAATTGCTCCACCAGCTGCTGAACTCTCATCCCCAGCCTGAAGTTGCTCAGCTGCAGTGTGCATCACATCTCCCTAGCCAGCCAGGAGGCTTTTAAAAGCTTTTCTGTATCTTTGCCCTCCCTCCAGATATCTGGTTCACACTGTAGAAAACACAGTTTAGTGCCTGGGTAGTTTATTTTGCTTTGACCCTTTTGGAAGGCACCCTTCCAAAAACTTGGCCAGCTAGCCAACCAGTCCAAGGAGCTCAGCTCCTCTCTGCACCTTCTCTACTTCCTCTTGCAGACTTGGCGTTACTGATGTACAATATTACTCAAAGGTTTCTAAGGTTGACATGACTGTGTTATCCACAATGTTTTTATGTAGAAACTTGTTCAAATGTTTCACTAATACCGTCTCTTCAAGAAAATTAGTGTTTCAGTGTCCTTTATGAAAATACACAGTCTATCAATAGTGCAATCTCAGTACATACATGCAGTTCTCCACCCTTCAATAGTCACTGCCAGGTATCAGCCTTCTGGCTCTCAATAATCTCTTTCAGCTTCTGAAACAAGCAAACCCCTCCGGTTTGCTAGGGTTAAGTCTCTTAGCACGTCCAAGTCTCTCTATTCTCTGGGTCAGACACAGTCCCTCTGCAATGCAGCCGAACCCTTCTTGTCATCCAATAGCTTCCTAAAAGCTCTCCTCAGAGATACTTCTCCTTCGGTCTTTTTAGCCAACTGGCTGGTCTAGGATTTATAGGCCTTGGGCAGACTCTAAGCCTGCCCGGGGGCTTAGCCGCTCACAGTCCCCCCAGCCGTCAGTGAGCATGCCTAGGGACTTAATCTGAGAGGAAACCCTAGGACTGGCTCTGCCACACCCAGCCCCAGCTGCCTTTAACGTGGGCACTTCATAGGGCATAGTGCCTGCAGCCTCACTAGCCCAGTCCCCAGTTGGCACTAGCACATTCTTAAAGGGTCAGCAGCTCTCCTTGGCTGCACCCTGCCAGACCATCTTTGGCCCCTTTTACACAGGCAACACCCGCGCATGAACACCCAGTATTCTGACCCTAGACAAGATACGGCAACAAAAATGATCAAGGGTTTGGAATGGCTTCCTGTGAGGGTTGGACGGGAAACCCTCAAGGGGAAGGGGAACAAAGGCGTAACCGCACACGTAACCCAGCCCAGGGGCGATCCCCACGAGGAATCAGCAGTGTCTGAAAAAGGACCCCTCAGGTTCTTATAGGGTGGTTCTGGAAGGACTAGCCGTTCCCCACCTAAGTCATCACAGGGGTGCAGGCCTTGCAGGTTCCCAACCGGGGAAGACCTTAAGGGGCTGTTGGGTTCAGGCACGCCGGGCCCGGGACTGCAGACAAAGGGGTGAGAGTAAGTGGGGATGCCGTGCACGAGACCAGGAGGGACGGACCGGGACAGGACACACACGCTAGAACACCCCCCAGGACACCGCGTGAATCAGGGAAGGAAACACTGTACTTACACTTGCTCTCAGATTCTCACTCTCTCTCTCGCACTCTCTCACACACGCACCCACTCGCTCTCCGTTCGCTCTCTCAATATCAGGAAGTCAGGACACACAATAGTCAGACGCTCAAGGGGCCAGTCTCATAGGGCAAAGCTCTGTTCACCAGCAAGGGAGCTCTGTCGAGTCCTCCCTTATAAGCAGAGCCGCAGCGTTCTTCTGGCGTAAGCGCGCTGAGCGACGGGGCAGCGGCCTTGGGGGCGTGGTCGAGGGACATGCATCAGCGCGAGGCGGGGCCGGCCCAGTAGCCTCTGTACCGTGGTGCTGCGGCGAGTCCGGGGGCGTGGCCAACTGTCGCTGTGCCGATCCTTCCTGGGTTGCTCTGGCGGGCTCCACTGCTGCCGTGGGACGGGGGTTTAGGGGTTCGGTCACTGCCGATGTCTCTGGAGGTATGAGGGGGTGCGTTCGTGAGGGGGATGGTTGCGAGCCCTCCTGTGCCCCCTGAGGTCTAGGGGCCTGCCTTCTTGAGGTGTGCCTGCCCCTCCATCTCCTCAGGCCCCAGGGCCTGACACTTCCGTATGAAGAGAGGCTTGATAGGTTAGGGCTCTTCAGCTTGGAGAAGACAGGGCATACATTAGAGGTTTATAAAATCTTGAGTGGAGTGGAACAAGTAGATAGGGAACATTTATTTACCCTCTCAAGAAGCACTAGAACTAGGGGACACTCCATGAAACTAACTGGTGGCAGATTTAAAACAAACAAAAGGAAGTATTTTTTCACTCAACGCACAGTTCACTTATGGAATTTGTTGCCAGAGGAGATTGTCAGGGCCAGTATTATAGCTGGGTTTAAAAAAAGGACTGGATAAGTTCTTGTAGAAAAGGTCCATTAACGGCTATTAGCCAAGTAGATTATGAGATGGGAACTTCTTACTGTCGGCAGCAGGGAGTGATTAGCAGGGAATGGCTTGCCCATTGTGACTGCTGGTACTTCTCCCATGCAACCAAAATTGGCCACCGTCGGACACAGCATGATGTGGAGAAAGAGTGGGGTTAGTAACCATGGGCACGGAGTCAATGGGCATCCTCAAACATAATGGGAAACATGGGAGAAATCCATCCCATATTTCCAGTCCTGGGCTCCTAGTCAGTTGCCCAGCTACACTACTGGGTAGTTGTTGTGCTTGCCAGCAGCTATCCGATAGGAATAAGAAGGCAGTGCTTACCTTGTGGCCAGAAGCAGCAGGAACAGGTGTAGTGCTGCTTCTGCCATCACCACCACTGCTACCTCTAGGGCCCTGGTTCCCTGCCTCTGGTGACCGCTCCCCCCACACACTCTGCTTATAGCCACACTTACCAGACATAACAGTGCCTGAGTGCAAGTGTAACCTACTGTGGTCCCCCAAATCTGCAGGAACAGTAGGTGGGTTCAGTCTGTGTTGACAGCAGGACTCCAACCGTGTTTAAAAAGAGGGAAAGAATTTGGCTATACTGATTTTACCCTGCCTGGGCTAATCTCACCTGGACTTACCCCAGCAAGAACATGAAAGAAGAACAACTCTATTTGAAGCATTATGCTAAAATAAAACTTTTATGAATGTAATTAAAAGAAAACGAGACGATAACTCCTCTCAGGAATCTTAACAACAGTTGCTATTTGCTTAAAGCAATCTCTCAGTAACAACAGGAAGAACTGAGTGAATTACAAATCTCTTCAGCACCCAATGGGGTGCACAGGATATCAAAGGAAGAACGAGCTAAAACATAGATCCATATTAATACAGTCTGAGTTCCAGTTGGGCAAACAATGGCTCACAATTCCTTGAGTTTGCAGGTGTCCAGGTTGTCAACTTAAGAAGGAATGCCAGATGGCATTCACCCCAGAGTTCTAAAGGAACTCAAATATGAAATCACAGACCTACTGTTAGTAATTTGTAACCCTGTCACTAAAATCTGCCACTGTACCCGTGGACTGGAGGGTGGCAAATGTAACCCTGATATTTAAAAAGGGATCCAGAGACGATCCTGGAAACTACAGACCAGTAAGCTTGATGCCTGTGCCGGGCAAAATGGTGGAAACCATCATTAAGGACAGAATTACAGGGCATGTTGACAAACATGGCTTAATAGGGAAGAGTCAACACAGATTTAGTAAAGGTCAGTCATGCCTCACTAACCTGTGGGAATTCTTTGAGGGTGTAAATAAGCATGTGGACAAGGGAGACCCAGTAGATATAGTGTACCTGGATTTCCAGAAAGCATTTGATAAAGTCCCTCATTTTTATTTTTTATTTATTTAAAACTTGTATCCTGCCCCTCCTGCCCAAAGGCAGCTCAGGGAAGCAAACAACACACAAAAAATTGAACAATAAAAAAACAAATTTAAAAACAAATTATAAAACTCACCCTCCCTCCCAAACCCTACCCTCCCACCCTACCCCTACCCCTCGCCAAAAGCCTGGTGGAACAGCCAGATCTTACACAAACGTCGAAACGACAAGAGGGTGGGGGCCAACCGAGCCTCCTCCGGGAGCAAATTCCACAGCACATGGGCAGCCACCAAAAAAGATCTCACATCAGCGGCCACCCGTCTCACCTGGGGAACCTCCAAAAAAGGCCCCCATGGACTATCTCAGGGGTCGCACAGGCACATGGGGAGTGAGGCGATCCTACAGATAGGCATGAGAGACTATTGAGAAAATTAAAAAGTCATGGGATAGGAAGTAATGTCTTACTATGGATCAGAAACTGGTTAAAAGATAGAAAGCAAAGGGTAGGACTAAATGGTCAGTTTTCACAATGGAGAGATGTAAAAAGTGGTGTGCCTCAGGGATCTGTATTGGGACCGGTGCTGTTTAATGTATTCATTAATGATTTAGAAAAGGGTGTTAAGAGTGAGGTGATCAGATTTGCAGACGACACCAAATTATTCAAGGTAGATAAAACACCAGCAAACTGTAGATGACACCAAGTTATTCAGGGTAGTTAAAACACGAGCTCCGCATTTGACCTAGTCAACAGGTCTTTCTTGTGGGCCAAACTGGCAAAGACTACTATTGAAAAGCGTCTTCTGTTTCTCCTACAGAAGTTGTACGAGGATTCCCAGTTAATAGTCAAGCGAACTGCTTTGGGCCACGTGACAGAATCAATACCAGTGAAGAGTTCGCCAAGGCTGCATTCTCGCACCAATTCTATTTAACCTATATATTAATGACGTTGTGCCTTTGATGGCACAATTACATTTTTTTCCACCAAAATTGGCAGAGAGATATATTGGATGCCTTCTTTTTGCTGATGACATGGTCATACTATCACAAACTAGGGTAGGTTTAAACAGGCAACTCGTGAGGTTTGCTCAGTATTGCAGGGACAACGACATGGAAATAAACCATGAGCAATCTAAAATTATGGTCTTTGCTAAATCCCAATGTAATAAGATCTACACCTAGAGGCTAGAAGGTAAACTGATTCAACAAGTTAGACTTTTTAAATATCTTGGTCTCCTTTATCATAGCACAGGCGTATGGCACCACCATATCAAGGGGGCTACCTCTAAAGCCGCTAGAACTGCATTAGCGGTTCGTAAACGTCTGGTCCAAACAGAGGGGACGGCGTTACAGATGGCAGCACAGGTGTTTAATGCCAAAATTACTTCTCAGGTCCTTTTTGGGGTGGAGCTTTGGGCCCCATATAGTACGCCAGCTCTTGAGCAGGTACAAACCAAATTCCTGCGTTCTATTATTGGGGTCCTGGGTGGTACGCCGAATGTGATAGCTAGGCAGGAATTTGGTCAACGACGTTGGACATTTAGGACTTGGAGAGCAGCACATAAAATGTGGCTGAGGATTTGTAATCCCGCGGCAGAGGGCCTTCTTGCATATTTAGGCAAAGATTCCTTTAAGAGTAGCTGGATGGCTAGGGTTGAGGCTCATTTGAAGACGCTGCGTTTCTCCAAAGAATATCTGCAGGAGAGGGAGGGTCAGGGGATATTACTTGAGGTGCTAAGAAGGTGGCAGGATATTGATTCCCAGGAAGAAAGGGCTAGGATCAACCAGGGTGGACATCTTCATCTTTATCCCACAGTCGCCCCGATGGATACCATGGCTTCGTATCTCTGCTCCTGCATCTCCCAGGGGGCAAAAAGGTTATTTTTGGCAGCTCGTGTTAATGCTTTGCCCTCTAAGATCCTTGAGGGGCGTTTTAGTGGGGTTCCATATGGCCAGAGGCTTTGCCCCTATGAGCAACTTGAGGCGGAAACAACAGCACATATCATTTTTGGGTGTCGGCTCTATGACAAGATTAGGTTTCAATTTTTGAACAAATTTATCTTGGCTTACCCTGGTAGATCACAGGAGGCTTTGCTGGCTTTATTGTTAGCTGACAAAGATGAGAAAGCTACGAAACAGATCAGTTCCTTCCTGGTACGGGCATTTGCTTTAAGGAAATTATTCCTGGAATTTAAGCTACCAATAGTTGTTAAATGTCTCCTTCTTTTCCCTATATAGTTCTTGTACATGTAGGGACAAGGAGAGCTTACTTGTTAAGAATGATGTGTCCAGGAATGAACTATTGTATATAGGAAACCTTAGCACTTTGGAAATGTTGGTAATGTTCTTACCTCCTTACTTCTTTGTCTAAGTTGATGTGTATTTAAGGGAGGAGGTAGAGAGTTTAAATGTCAAGGAATATGTATTTTGGTATGTATTTTTGTGTGGAATTTTGTACTCTGGCAATGATCTTTGGTTACACCAAATAAAGTTTATTATATATATAAAACACGAGCAGGCATTCTGAAAGCCTGAAAAGTGAGGCTTTCAGAACGCGCCTCTTCAAAGCACCGCACCTTCAGCCGCTGCCGCTGCTGGCAACGGGGAATACGTCACTTCCGGCAGCGCGGGGAGCGTGTAAACACTTCCCACATGGCTTTTCTCTTAACGCGGGGCTCAGGAGGTGCTTTCCAGCGCCTCGGTTAAAAGCGGTGCAAGATTCTGACCATAGCACATACATGTAAAACAGCCAAGAAGGCCTGTAAACAGAAGCCTCTGTGCATGCCTTCACTGCCCTTCTGATGCAACTGCTTTCCTCCTGAGCCAGGCTGAACAGACTAGAATTCCCTTTGCTCCCCCTCCCCCAACCTGCTTCAAGCTGCGCTGGAAGGGGTGGAGGCCTTTGTCCTGTCCCCATTAAGGGAGGGAGCAAGCACTCTCCGGCCGGGTGCCAATAACCACCTAAGGTCGGGGCAGCCTCACTGTAGTTGCTATGGCAATAGCCTGGTGCACGAAGCAAGTCTCATTGCAGGCACCATCTTGCAGTGACTCTGAGTGCACCCAGGAGTCGGGGCTGCGTCAGAGCAAGAACATGCAGTGGGAGACAGAGCTCTGGGAACTGCGGGAGGCAGCAACTCACCCGGGCGCACCACCGATGCAGAGAGGGAGAAGGAGAGGGTACCTGGGGATGGGCATGTTGCCATAGTAAGCCTGCCTTTCCCCTCCTCCACAGAGCAGCTCACAGCTCTGGCGGGGGTCAGGGGTCTCACCCTTCCCCCCCTCTTTTGCAGTAATCTGCCACGCCCCCCCTCATGGCCTGGGAGGCGACAACAGGCATTCCCCACTCCTACCTCCAACTATCACCAGGGGACAATGGGAGTCTCAGGCGTTTTGTGGCTCACCTCCCAGCCCTATACCCCGGGAAGCCTACGCCGGCTAGCTTCATCATGGGCTTGGCTCTGGGATGGCAGGGGAATGGGATACATGGGTCCCCACTGGCGCTCTTGCAGGCCCGAGGTGCAGATGCTGGATGGCTTGCAGCCTCTCGCGCTGTAGGTCAGCGACCCCTCCCCCCTGCCTTTGATGCCATGTGGTCTATCTACTTACCCTTGCACCCCCCTGCTACTCATTCACTGGCTCAAATGCTATCACTTGGGGGGGGGTCTGCAGTCCACCTGGGCGGTCCGAAGTCTCTGTGTCCTTCTCTTGTGCTCCCACGGGTGCTCGGAGGCCTTGATGCGGTCCACCTCCAGGCGGCGGGGCATTGAGGCAGGCGGGCTCCAGTGGACATCTCAAGATTAAGCCCATATGCCTGTGGGCAGCAAGGTGAGAAAGGGAGCCCTGGATTTTTCCCTGGGGAGGCCAGGATGCGGAGGTATGCGTGTGGGCGGGTTGCCTCGGCACCCCTTTTGTTTCAGGGTGTTGTCCACCTCCCACGGGCTGCCTGCTGGGCGGAGATGCCCCATGCACCCGTTTGAACAAAAGACAGGCAACACTACAGGCGGCACCTTGCACCACCAGGTGTCAGAGCTGCACACGCCTAGGGGCACTTGGGGGTCCCCTGGCCCACCTTTCCCACCACAAGACCTTGACATCCCAGTGTGGTGGCTAAAGCAAGCAGCAATTGGTCTGGGAGGCAGGGCTACCTCCAACACCCCCCAACACACTGTTCTGCTCTTGCTGTGCCTACATCTGTTGGGTTGCTGGTCCAGACACAGTATTATCTCAGCCTGGCTGCCTTGCTCAGAGTATTTCAGAGTTCGTTACTTTCCCGCTTACGAAGTATTCTCACACCAGGAGTGGCGCCACAGAATTAAAATTAGTATTATTGATTCTCACACTGGCAGCACGGAGATGGTGTAGGGGGATGACCACTCTGATTGTAGACCAGTTCCCATGAAGCAACCCGGATAAACTAACAACAGGGCAAAGTCACCTGGTGTAGGGGTTCTCAGCCTTTTTCCCCCCCTGTCATAATCACTGGAGCACTTAAGTACGTTTCTGGAGTACTGCCTAATTTGCATGAATACTTCGCATAAATAGGCATAGCTTAATTCTTCCTGTTACATCCAATTAATTCAATTCCAGCGAAATTGAGATAATTACTCAATTAATCCCAGGTCACATCGACATTAATGGATGACGGTCTGATTCAAGGCGCTCCTGAGCACTATTGACAGCTAGCTTGGGATGCATTTCCACACCTTGCCCAAGCACTCCAGGGCTTCTGGATACTAGGTTGTTATCCCTGACTTAGAGCCTTTTTTACGTAACCATATTACAGGGCCGAACATTTTAGTTGACACTAGACTGTTGTGGGCAATTTGTCCACATCTATACAGCAAGGACTCAGCAGGAAGGTATTTTGCAAATTTCATCATAAAGAGAGGGTTGCTTCTTCACACCGGTCGGTCTGGGGCACCGATCTGCCCATGATCACAAAGGGAAGGAGAGGGATTGACAGTACCTTGCCCACACCAGCCTCAGCAGGGAAGGCCCCCCCTAGGACCTGATGGCTAGGGCGATACTTTTTATAAGCCTGTAAAGGTGAGGCCGGCGAGGAGAACTTCCATATACTATCGTCGCAGTATGAGGGTTTAATCAGTCCCAGACGGTTAGGCAACCGGATAAGCCGCATCACACTGCCCAGGGGGTTTAGGCTCCCCTGTCACAGAGACGATATTCTTGGTTGAGTCAACTTATTGGCCCTGATTAACTGCACTGTTTTACTCAGGACAGCTTCTGATGTGGCAACACACAGCAGGTTGCCTAGAAGTGGCATGCCTGACAGAGATCCAGCGTTGTACACACCAGGGTAGGCAGTCAAACACCACATCTCTAGCGGGTGGAAACACACGAGCTCACTTGCCCCAGGCACCTGCAAGAATAATAATAGCATGTACACCTGAGACTTCGCATCCGCTCGAATGTTATTTATCCCTTGTCTCTCCCCTCTGTGTCTATTAGATTGTATGCTATAGGCAGGGACCGCATCTATCTTATTGTTCTATAAAGTGTCAGGTACACAGCTGATGCTATAGAAATGCTTATAAGAAGAAGAAGAAGCAAGGTCATATTAAGGCCACTGGTAGCAACGCCATTTGCACTTTTCAACAAAAAGGGCAAGTTACATCCCCTCAAACTGGATAGCAGATTGTACCTTGACCCTCACATTGCGAGATCCAGCCCAGGCGGGAAACAACATTGTGAAACAAGAGGGGCACCACACCAAGACCCCATTAGACCACTCCATTATTAGATACGCACAAAACAGCACGATGTCACAGCAAACTAGAGAGTTCTTCTCAGGGACTGTCCTGCTGGCACAGTGCAAATGGCAGTTACCCATATTTATCCCAGTATCAGTCCCCACGACTGCCAACCTGGAAATAATTGGTGGGACCAGGCTCCATTCTCCTTCAGGGTCAAAACAGGGACAGAGACCCGCCCGACTAGCCTGTCAGCATGCAGCAGTTTCATGGGCCCACGAGGGAAATCTTATCTCTTGAACCTATCCCTATTATGTCCTAAATGTATCTCTGCCCCACCCAAGCATACACAGGTAATGTGGCAGTGTTGCTCGTCCCCACGAGATGGGCCCCGCAGGACAGCCATGCCTCAGCCCCCCCGCCCCATGAGCAAGGGTACAAGGTTCCCAGGCACACCAGACCCTTGGGCTCACTCAGTTACCAACTGAACGGGCGAAGGTAGCCAGGAGAAACAGGAAGGGCTTGGGGCTATTGGGCATGTAAGTAACTGCGAGCTTTGTAGTTTCCACAATCAGTTTCTGAGGCAATTCATACAGAATGTGGGGTGGCTGAATGAAACAGGTGGGGCACATATTTGATTGAGCTTATACCATTGTGTCCAACGAGTTTCTTTTCTAGAATGAAATCCCACCTCTTTCAGGATAACGAGCGGCAGCAACAGGTGCATCAGGTCAGGAAGACATGCCCCCCTCCCCTCCAGCGGTATAGGGCTCCGGCTGCAGGTACATGTAGTGGAAGCATCGCCGTGCTGGCAGCTAGGGAGTATGTCCAGGCGACTGTCTGTTTGGGCATGCCTCAAGGCGGCTGTGCATGCACACTTCCCCCCTATAACTTACCAGCAGGTGAATCCTATGTATGGGCATCAATACCCAATGGGCTGAATGCTGTACCAGGGTATTTTACAATCCACCCGAGTGGCCGCCAGAGGTCGGGGCACTCTGAACAGTCCAGCTGGGAAAGTTCTCGAAGCGGGGAGGGCCAGGGGGTGATCCCCCACACCCCCGAGACCTGGGTGGTGTTCAGGGAGTAAAAACACACCTTTATCTCCCCTGGATAAAGTATTAAGCCATAGGGACTTTAGGGAGGACCCTCAGGGCTCCGCCCAGACAAAAGCATGACACGCAACAAGTCAGCAGTTCAGGTTCTTTCAAACGGCATGCTGCCAGAGATGCTTGGTGGGGGCAAATGCTTATTCATTGCCTCAGTTCCGTTTACGTTATAGGACGGCTATGCCGTGGCAGTGTAGACAAAGGATAGCAGTTGCCAGCATTGGCCTCAACAGTGTTGCCTGGAAGCAGGAAGGGCAGGCATGAACAGTGGCTTGCACCACGACCACACAGGACATGGCAGATAGCAGCTGGATGTTGGTAATCGAACCGGGTGTCATAGCATATCAAGATTGAAAGTTCGCTGGCTGCCCAACACCAAGAGCGAGGGGATGGCACCTTTTGGCAGCAGGCTGCAGCTCATTTCTAAGGATCACGCAGAATGGATTCTAGTGAGCTCTAGGCTATTTCTGGGGGTGGGGTGCAAAACCAATCAAGTATGTGCTGGCAGTTTGCTGTGGCAGGGGTCCAGTTAGGTTAGAAAGTTAACTGAATAGTTAAACACCTGACAAAGACATCTCCCTATGAGATGGGGGCTTAATGGCTGAATCAAGGACAAGCACAGCCAGGTTCTGGCCATCGCCCCAGGGGTAGGGCCAGGTTCTGCACTCGAGGACATGGATGGTCCCGGATGGATGATAGCCTCCCTGCCTCTACAAGGTCACTAGTCAGACAACACGCATTTCCAACCTTGTCGGGCGGCTGGTAGAGAGAGTGACCTAATTTACAGAACATAGAGTGATGGCAGTTCACGAGGGTATGTCAGGCTGCACGGAACTGCCGTTGGTCACCTGGCGTTACTGGTAATCCAACACGCCTACCCCACCAGCTGGGCGCCTGGGGGGGTAGAGTGACCTAAATGGTAGACCACAGAGTGAGGGCAGTGCCTGAGCAGGTCACCTGAAACTGCTTGGTTATAATGTGCTACTGGACCTGGGATTGGGTATGGCCCATCCGCAGATAACCTGACTCGGATTAAATGAACTTAACCGAGTTAATTCCCAGAATTAAATCCCAGAAAATGTGTGCTTGTCTTTTTCCAGGATGTGAGACAATGTTCTAGTACAGTCAGCCCCACCCTAGGAACGCTGCATTGAGCATGCTCCAAAAGCAGCCACTTAGAAGTAGGGAAGAAGAGAAAGGAAAGAAGCATTTGCTCCACCCTCTGGTGGCAATTACAGGTGGGCCTGTGTATTATTCTTAATGCTGATGATTAATAAAAGCTGTGACAACAGCATGGGTTACACAAGGACCTACTCCTCATTGTTCCCCACAAAAGATAAAACAAGCAGCTGCATTATTTGCCACCTAAACAAGCAGGTAGCTGGTAACATCCATTGTATGGACGGGCTAAGGGGCTAGGTGTACTGAAATGGTCAGGGCTGGCCTTAGCATAAGTGGGGCCCAGGGCAGAGAACAAATGCAGGGTCCCTATCTTCCACCGATGGCGAAGCGGGCAGCGGGCCTAGGGGCGCTCCCCGGCTCAGGGGGTGCTCCCCAGCCCAGGGGCGGCGTGCTGCCTGGGCCTGGGCTCGGGGATGGGCGCTCCTCTCCGCCCATCCCCAAGCGTGAGCAGGCATTTGGATTCCATCTCACTTACCTGATCCGCTATCGGCACCTCCGCCACTGCTACCTCCGGCCTGGGCCCTGCGCCGGGCTCGGAGCTTCAGACAAGGCGGGCAGCGCGGCAGCAGATTAAATCTGCCACCGCATTGCCAGCCGCCACCAGAAGTTCTGCTGCCCCCCCCCCCACTGCTGCCTGTCACAGTCTCTGCCAGGGGAAATGAGGGAGGTGGGGCCTCTGCTGCTCTCTCCCTCATTTCCCCTGGCTGAGACTGTGACAGGCAGCGGAGGGGCACAGAGTGAGGGAGAGAGAGGCAGAGGCCACGCCTCTCCCTCATTTCCCCTGGCCAAAAGAGCCAGGCAGGCAGCAGAAGGGGCCAGCGGCATGAGGGAGAGGCGGGGCCTCTGCTTCTCCCTCACTTCAGCCCCACCTCTTCCTCACTCCGGCCCCACCTCTCCCTCACTCCGTGGGTGCCCCCCCTGCCTGCCAGTCTCTCGGTGAGGGGAAATGAGGGAGAGGTGGGGCCTCTGCCTCTCTCTCCTTCATTTCCCCTGGCTGAGACTGTGACAGGCAGCGGAGGAGGGGCACGGAATGTGGGAGAGGTGGGGTCTCTGCCTCTCCCATCACTCCTGCTGGCCCCCTCCACTGCTTGTCAGTCGGAGTCGGCCGGAGGCCCCGCAGACAGGATCCCCAGCTCCCGGCCACTGTTAGGCCAGGAGCTGGGGACCCCGAGTGCGCCCCCCCCCCAGAAGCGGGGCCCAGGGCAGTTGCTATGAGCCGCCTCGCAGTACGGCCGGCCCTGGAAATGGTTGCCTCCAAAGAGTGTCCTTTCTAGCTTTTTTCCAGCTGAGGGAGATGCATGGGAAAAAAAACATTACGAAGGTGACAATGGGAGAAACCCTTTGTAAATGACGAGTTTTTTATTTTTACTTTTTAAAGAGCAGAAAGCTTTCATTGAAAACATGTGTTTAGATGTTGGTAGGGACCTCTCTTTAAGCCATTACTCCCTTTTTTGTGTTGGAGGGAAAGCTAAAAATCTTGTTCCCATTTAAAAGGGGTGGGGGAGAGAGAATAATTGCACTAATCTTCAAAGGATTTACTCTAATTTGTGCTGAAAGGACAGCAAATCTCTTATTGTTTGAACATATGGCTTTTGGGAACAAGAGCCTGAGTTATTTCAGTGCATCTACCGTGGAATTTTCTGATTACTAGGAACAAAAATAGTTTTAGCACCAGTGTGGTGATGAAGAGGGACTATTTCCTTGCAGAGCTCCCAATTGTTTGCATCCAGGTAATTATTCAACAAATGAATTCCACCTGTTGTACATCACCCAACACATGCAAATGGGACTGAACTATTTCCTGGATTTATGTTTTATTTGGACTAGGAAAGCCAGGACTTGAATTCAAGTGGCAACAAGAGAGCTGAGAATGTTATGCATCAGAGACTTGGAAGGAGAAACAGGGGACTTTGGCTGTGGCTCTTCTACTCAGATTATCTCCAAATACTTTACAGTAATTCCCACTACATGTTATGACTCCTACTGAGGAAGGCTGAAGACATTCAATCCATTCTGCTCTACTGCTGAACTCTGTCACAGAACTGCTCTGGACACTTTGCTTTTGCTACATTTCTTTTGCTCCCTGCTATTTATTTTTTACAAGTAAATAACTGGAATTTTTTTAGCCAACTCTTTTTCTTTTCTTTTTTTAATCCTCAGATCAAGATGACAATGAAAGCAAAGCTGATCATTACTACAGTGGACAGCAGCCCATTAAAAAGTCTCTATTTGATTGCTACCTTGCATGCCTTTATTATAATATCTTTGTACTTTGCACGTGTTTTCAGTCCTGGCCTGTTGTTTTTTTTATCAATGTTACCAAACCACATTTAAAAAATAAATAAAATGAATGCTTATGTTAAATCTAAACTCTCTCACACCCATATAGAGATGTGCATACAAATGTTAAATGTATTTTCTAAAGTCCAAAATTGTCCAGGCTCATGTATATAGGGCCATTCACAATGGCATTCCCATTGCTGCAGTCTGCCACACAGGCCACATGCAAAAGAGGGAATGTCAGCACCATCCTAAGGAATAATTCAGCCAGTATGTAAAAAACAACCCACCTTGTATATTATCCTCACTTCTGTCCCCATCCCTGCTCAGTGCAATGCCCTCAAGGTACAATTTGGTCTTTAGTAAGCGTGTGTGATGGACTAAGGAATGCATCCAAACAGAGATGTGATGATATATCCATGTGGAAAACTGTTGAGTCATGCATGCGATAAAATGATTTTATCATGCACTCTGGTTTGCTTCACCTGCTCTCTGCCCAGTTCACCAGTCCATCTCCCTAGGCCAAATTCCATGATTTTAAACTACTTCACAGCTTCAGACAGCTGTCACGTGTTGTCAATGAACGTGTCATAGAAATACACGGGATGTGCAAGAGTCAATCCTGACTGCTAACAGCTTTATTATATGATCTGTCTCCGGTCTTCTCATGCATCTCTAGCTGGCATGGGACATGACTGAAAGGCAAACGTTGTCCAGTCTGCACACGGAGCCTCAGAGGCTCAGAATCACCTGGGGTACCAGATGTGGTATCATCTGTGGTACCAAGCAGTGCCAGAGCAGTTCATGCACATCAGAACCCCACGCTCAACCCCCACACCCACAGGAGGACCAAGGCTTAGGCTGTGATTCCGCAAGCCACTTACTCCAGAGTAGTCCAACTGAAGCCCCTTACTGTAAGAAGTGGTTTGTGGATTGCAGCCTCAAAGTCTAGGGTCTCATTGTCCTGAAAGACTAAAGGATGGAGCCTAGGGCTGAAACAAACATCCAAATTGCTGCTTGTGAGAAATTTTACCATATTGGGAACTGGGATGGATTTCCCAACCATTTCCTGATACTGATGATTTTGCAATACTGTGAGAGATAACGTCTCAATTTACCAATGTTCCACCTACCGTTTACTGCGTACCATTCATTTACCGCTTACTGCGCTGCCAATGGTACTGTTTTACTTCCAGATTTGTTGTTTCCACATTTTATCACTGTGCAAACAGCCCACCCTTTAACTTCTCCACAGTGCCCCTTAACCTTCACCCCAGTGCCTCCAATCAGAATTGTTGTTCTATGTTGTCCCTTTTGCTTTGACCAATCTGCAACTGGACTGCAGATTAGTAAAGGAAGCTGCGTACCCAGCAATGAATGACAAGGAAGCACGAGAGGAAATGGAGTGCAAGAAATGGGGTATTGCATCAGTATTATCTCCTGGGATTTGAAATGAACAACAAAGCAGTAAACGAGATCCCGATAAGCGGAAAATCAGTAAATCAAGAAACAAAATGTTGGTTGAGACATTACCAAGTACCGAGAGGCTCTCAATTTGACCGAGATGGTATAAGGGACTGGGATTTCAACGAGATTTCTTGTTTTGGCAAAATCTCATTTCAGCTCTAGCGGAACCTTATTTCGCTGGGAAGAAAAATTTCCAGCTTCTTACAATAGCTATTTGCACTGGATGGGAATTTCAGCAGGGCCATTTTTATGCCTAAGTCAGTATGGAAGTCTCCTTTTACATTTATTAGTTTTAATTTGTTCTCCATTTGACCACTACAAAGTTGGACTCAAGATAACAACAGCACCTACATTTGACTTTGCAAGGGAAGAGATATGAAGAATAGTTACACTGAAATGTAAAACTGCAAAATATTTTCAAAAATGTTTTCTACAGCCTAGGTGACACCAAGCGTTGTTAGTACTATTCTCGTTTGTTGTTACCATATGACTTGCACCCTCAGGCTGTAACATCATAAACACGCATCACATTATGCATGCCTGTGTGGGGCAAGCGTTGGTCCACCCTCAGGCATGGCAGGATGGCCAACAGTCGCCTGCCCGCCTGATTTCCCAGACCATCTGTCCTGTTCTTCCCGCTGACCCTGAAGTGTGGGGCATCTGCAATCGCTCACCCCAGGGCACACGGGGATAGGTCCTGACTGGGCTTGTGTGCCTGTACCCTAAATTAGCACAAATACTTAGGAATACTAGTAAAATTCTATATAATTGACAAAACCTCAAGAGCTTTTAAATTGGTTAAAAAAAAGAATAGAAATTCTAACATTTGTTAAGCTGCTATTACTGCGTGTGAGGTTTACTGATCTGGTAACAATGGAAACTGAAGTCATGTTTATCTACAGGCCAGGATAGATGGAGGTAGCAACTGTACATGCTTTTCTAGGCTGACCGGCTAATGACCTCAGTTCTGGCCTTGAGGGACTAGTATCCCTTGGAGTGAAAGGATACTAGCTCAGCCCTGGGACTCCCCTGGAAGAAATTGCCTATTCCAGGTTAAGTAAAATCTACCTCTTCCTCTGCAAAATTAAATGTTTACACAGAAACTTTCCAGAGTATGACTTAACACATCTGAAGGAATAATATAGCTAGTTACATTAAAAAAGAAGTGGCATTTAGTATTTACGGGAACAAGGAGATGGCCCAGGGATAGCTAATACATACTGGTGTTATCCGACAACACTATCCATTAATTTAGGTGGCATACACAAAGCAAGTTATGTTTGTTCAGTTCACGACTTATTACATGTTTACTATCCAATTGCTCTTACAAATGCTTCAGGTGACCAAGGAACAGCTCCTTACCCAATCCACTGTTATTGACAACAGTAGTCATGGGCAGGGCCGGAGTTACCCTAAGTGGGGCCCAGGGTGGGAAAGAAATGTGGGGCTCCATATCCCCAGCTCAAGGGGTGCTCCCCGGCTCAGGGGCGGCGCGCTGCCTGGGCCTGGGCTCGGGGATGGGTGGAGGGGAACTCTCCTCCACCCATCCCCAAGCTTCAGCGACCATTCAGATTCCAACTGGATCACTTACCTGATCCGCTGCCGGTGCCGCCACCGCCATCGCCTCTGGCCTGCCCTCCCCCCCCTCCGCTGCCTGGCACAGTCTCTCGGCCAGAGGAAATGAGGGAGAGAGAGGCAGAGGCCCCACCTCTCCCTCATTTCCCCTGGCTGAAACAGCCAGGCAGGCAAGGCAGAGGAGGGGGCCAGCGGTGTGAGGGAGAGGTGGGGCCTCTGCCTTCTTCTCCCACACTTCTGGTGGAAGTGAGGGAAGAAGCAGAGGTCCCGCCTCTCCCTCACTCCGTGGGTGGCCCCCTGCCTGTCAGTCTCTCAGCCAGGGGAAATTAGGGAGAGGCAGGGTCTCTGCCTCTCTCATGAGAGAGAGGGTTTGGGGTTTAATAACTTATTAAACCCCTCCAGGTGAGCAGGGCCCCACCCCATAGCCACAAGCCAAAGGTGCACGCCCGCGCCCAGCAGGCGGCAGCCCTTGGGCGGCGACAAAAGGGCGCTGGCCGTTGTGTGGCCGTTGTGCGGCCGGAGCGAGGACAGCGAGGGGCCACCCCCCTGACAGCACGCACACGACACCTACAGGCCTGGACTCCCCCCGATACTGAGCAGGTAATACCTATGATG
>QEPC01012329.1:1472849-1484368 GCA_003113815.1 Sphenodon punctatus
GGAACACAGGGAGGGGTAAAAACAAAAAAGAACACCTAAATCTATCTAATATAATCTAAATAAATGATAATATGGAGGTAAATGGGTTGGATGGGTGAAATAGGAGGAGGATGGCAATGGATTAGGAATAGGAAGAAACAAAAACTGCTGGGAGATGGAGCCTTCTGAAACGCCTGCTCTCAGGAACAGTGACTAGCTCAGAAGGTGTTGGGAAGGCCAATGAGTTTTGTTTCTTGCTGTGCCCACCTCACCGCAAGTCCCATTGGCTCCATGCAGTTTAGCCCGTGGCCAATCGCAGACTGCGAAGCCAGTGGTCTGAGGCAAAAAGGGATGGTGACTGGGCAGGCTGGCTGCTACTCCTAGCCTCTCCACCCCTGGTGCCTGTAAGTCTGCTCCTCAGCTGACTCCCCCTCCCTGTCACGTTTTGCCTTCCTGTGACACGTTTTTGCAACCCAAACTCAACTGAACGCGATCCGAACTGACCAAACTGTTCGGTCTTTTTGGCGTTCGGAATAGAGTTCGGTTCGGTCAGTTCAGGTTCGGTCGTCCGAAGAGGCCGAGTTCGAGCCGAACTCCGAGCCGCGTTCGCCCATCCCTACCCAGGAGCAGCAGTGGGGCAGGAGCAGCAGCAGCAGCAAGCCACAGAAGCGGATTAATCAGGTGAGACATGACTATTAGCTTCGGGCACTGGAGAGCCTCCTTGCTAAGCTGCTGCTGCTGTCTGCACCCCGCAGAGCACTCCATCATCAGGAAGCATCTCCTCTCACTGATGCTGACCCCAGGACCCTTGCCACATGTAAACTTTGTCACTGCCGAACTCCTCTGCAATCTGACCAAAGATGCTGGATCACATCTGTTGATCCAGCTACGCGTGGAATTCTGCATGTGTGGATTCCACGCATGTTTGAATTGCACGTAATTACTGTTATGACTGGCAATAATCACAGTTTCATATTGCTTTTTCTGAATGCCAGAAATACTTAGGATCAACAAAGTAGCTTGGATAAAACAAAACAGATCCTAATGTTTGCCCCAAATTCTATGTTCCCCATTGTGAGTGGTTATCCATGCTAAACTCTTCAAGATTAACCCATCAACTAATAGCATATTGACTGACACTATTCTCTTTATTTTGGTAATGTTGTCATCAGCACTTGAGTAAAGTCAGCAAAGCCCAGCATCTCCTGACAGAATTATCTCAACTCCAATTTGAAAGAGAACATACAACGTATGATATTATACAGCGCTTTTGGGAGTGATGAAATACTGTAATAACTACATCTGAATGGTAATGAACACAACATGGTTAAGGCTAATGACAGATTTGCCATACAAACGCAGCAAAATAATAGTTAGCAACTTTTCAACCATATAAGGTATTGAGAAACCAAACACTACAGCCAAATTCTTGGAAATTGATTGATTTGTCTAGGTAATTTGTGTCCATGGACACCTCAGCATTCACAAGTGTTTAATTTAACTGGTAGAATCTGGCATCTATTTTTTTTCCTTCAGCAAGGTTAGCAAACAGAAATTCAAGACCAGATAGTTGGCAGGTCTTTTGCTGCTCCCAGGCCCAACTGTGGCATAGAAAACTGTATATCTAAACAAAAGGGCTGTAATACTGAAATTCTGGAGGAAAGTGCGATTTTGGATTTTTTTAAACACACCAATTTTCTGTTGGGAGTTTTTGAGTTAAAGAAAAGGACTTATTTAAAGGAAAGCATCGTTTATTAAGTAAATATAGTTCATTAACTTGAATATTGCTCAAGTTATCACACAAACAATCATGAGATAAACAGAATATTTTATTATATGAATGTGTTATAACAGTCTATTTCCAGCAGGGTAAAAGCCCAAGTTCTGCTAGCTCATGGTGGTAACAGTTTAATCATCAAAGGGACCTGCAGAGTTCAATGGTTTGTAATCCAACTGAGCAGTTAAATGCACGAGTTGCACTACTGACATTTTTCTAGAAGCATAAGACTCTGCTGCTTGAACTAAAAACCAAGGCCTTTGAAGTCAGCAGCAATATTGAGCTCTGTATGCTAACAGATAGCACTATGTGGGTACGAGCTCCACATTCTTAATCCCACCCTTTTCCTTGACTGAATTACAGCCTGCCACTGCCTGGCCCAGAATATCATCACAATGAATGACCTGCTCCACTGTCTTGACCACCATGCAGCCCAGCCAATTCCTGCTCCTACCTCCTTCACTAACTGAGAGGAAGCCCAATAATTCCTTGTTCCAACTCCCCTCCCTATTTATCACTAAAGTGTAAGACGCATTGGTAACAAGAGTACATAGGAAATGCTTTTGGAAACCTGAAGAGTGTAGTGTCATTAGCAAATATGAAAAATTAATGACTGTTCCACAAGTAGAATTGGATATCAAAAAGTGATGTTGAGAACTGATTTTTACATACTTTCCCTTGGAGATAGCAGATGTGGGAAATCAGTGAATGTTGGTCATGTAATCCTAGACAAAAACTTAACTGATAATTTTCTTTCTTGCTGGAGCAACGGTATCAACCTCAACTCACTAAAAAACTATCTTTTTGCTAATTATTAATAATAGCTGTGTTGCCAATTCTCATAATTTTCTCAAGTCTTGAAATATCTGATTTTTTCTTCCAAACTCTAGTTTCTGAAATCAAGTTATTTTATGAAAATCTCAACTTTCATTTTTTCTAAAAGGTTTCTGGGCTTCATGGCTTTGGAGAAAAGTTTGAACATGAATCAAGCATAACTCAAAAATCCTAAAAGCCAATTTTTTTCAAAATATTTCTTTAAATCTAATGGTTCTGGTGAGCCTGGCTCATGTTTTTCTTTAAGTGTCTGGGCTTAAGAATACTGTAACAGCAGCTATGGAGCTATCTGAACATGAATAGGCCAGTGCTTTTAGAATTCTGTTCATTGACTTAAAATATAGTGATACAGCTTAGCAGACTGGTGTGAATAAAACTAGGGTAAGGTTTAACCAAATTTCAAAGTAGAAATGAAATGATGCAAAATCCTACTTAGGTGGGACAACCCCAATTTTGCAAGTCCAGTGCCAAGGTTGAGAGAGACAACAGTTTTGCATATTAAACTTTTGTCCCTGACTAGTAGCTACTATTTCCTCTCCTGCTGAAATGACAGCAAACACAGTCGACACTGCCATCTCCCCCTGCTGTGCTGAACCAAAGCTGTCTATGAAGGGCCAACTCAGAGTGGAGCAGGAACTTGGCAGTAGATAGGCATCACAATCTGCAGAGGCCCAGGCACTTTGATTGCCATTAGGAGCTTGTAGTCAAAGGGTTTAATTTCTCTGAACTAAATTCTGATGGAGTTTACCATGGCTTCACATGCAGATGATGGTTAACCTGTTTCCACTCTAGAAACATTATTGAGGACATACAAACCCCAAACCTTTCTTGGAGTGCCCTTTTAATATATGGTTAGGTGCACAGTCAAAGCCTATAAGCATCTGGCACAGAACTCTTCAAAGAGGAAGGTGACTTATTTTGAAGGTGCTACATGATCCAATACTAACAGCTATTTGATCACACCATGTCTTGCAAAAGTCAATAAAATCCCCCATGCCAGGTGTATTACGTTCAAAAATATTCTCCTCACGGAGTCTGCAGAATGTGTTCTGTATCCTAATGAACTAATTATTAAAATAAGTAATTATTGAAATAACCACATCAACTCCCAGTCATTAAAATCCTCCTAAACAGAGCGACATGATGGCTTAGGCTATTAGAAAGCTTGGCAGCCACCCAACGCCTACAATAGCTTCTAATTAATTGATCTCACCTCTAATCTGCTATTGTTAGCCTAATGCTGATCATTTGTTTGGCCTACAGATCCTATTGCCCCTTTCATTTGATTGTATTTTTTACTGTACCCTCTCTATCTCTTTCAATTAAGCACAGGTTAAGTGGTTCAACCGCAAGAGAATAGGAGATAATGGCACCAATCAAAGTAATCTCTTTAATTTGCTAAATGGATTACAGGGAAACCCCAGCCAAAGTGAAGTCATTGCTGGTGGCCTTCACTTGAACTATACACAAAGAGTATCTAATTATTAACCCACCACACGCCAAGCTTTATACATATATAATATGAAACCATACAACACTTATGATACAATCAGATATGTTCTAATTACAGAATTCTTCGCTACAAAATTATTCCCACTGCAAAACATTTATGTTGGCTTCATCCCAAAATGCCACATACCTTACTTTCAAGAGCAGCACACATCTAGCTATAACAATCAAGACAGAGCACTGCACTCAAGTCAAGCAAGTGGATTTATAATCTCTTTAAGGACATGCTCATGGTAGACTTCATTTTTCATATTTGTACTATAAATGCAAATTCAGGTTCACAGTCACTATTGCTTTTGCTGACTGAGTAAAAATTTTAATAGTAAACAAGCTTTGTCCTTAAGCTGGGAAGTGAGCTACCCGCCCCTCACCCTCTTCTAAAGTGTTTTTGACTGAACTGCCTGGCAAGAGTTGCATGACTGTTACTTTGGCTGAAGGTTTGTCCTTGGCTAATCAGTCAAGCAGGGAATTTAAGAATGTGAGCTGCATACGACAGAGTGTCATTACCTGCAATGGTAAGGAGACCCAGAAAAGAAAAGAGGTAGGAGAGGTCAATAAAAATTAATAGTAAACACCACATGGCTTATTCTGGAGGCAAAACTATTAAGTAGCTAAACTTTTTGGTGTTTTAAAAATTATTTCTTTATTAGTGGTAAAAATGTCTTTTGCTAGGCAGCTCATTCATTGGGGATAATCTGGGCCAGGCCATGGAGGTTATCATAAAGTTGTCAGAAAAAGCATTTATCCAGTCCTACAAGACATTAGCCTATTGCAATGCACTGTACATGGGGCTGTCCCTGGTGATGGTTTGGAAACTGCAGCTGGTGCAGAATGCGGCGGCCCGTCTCCTTATGGGGACGGGCCCCGGAGAGCACATTACACCAGTGCTCTGAGCACTGCGCTGGCTGCCTATTTTCTTCCAGGACCGATTCAAAGTGCTGGTTTTGACCTTTAAAGCCCTAAATGGCCTGGGGCCTGCTTACCTGAGCAAGCGGCGAGGCCCCTGTGGTCGTACGGGAGCACTCTCCTGGAGGTCCTGCGTTTTTGGCAGGTCCAGACGGACAGGAGGGTGGTCTCGGTGGCCACACTGTGGCTGCCGAATGTCCTTCCAGCAGAGGTTCACCTCAACCCAAATCTCCTTGCCTTCCGATGACGTTGTAGGACCTGGCTCTTCCGTGAGACATTTGGTGGGGCCGGGGAGGCTGGGATTGGCTAAGGGGTTGTCTTGTGCATGGATACTGTGATTTTACGCTGCTATTACTTATTTTTGTATTATTATTGTATTTATATACTGATGTTTTAATCTGGTTGTGAGCCTCCCCGAGTCGCCTTGGGTGAGAGGGCCAGGGCAGAAGTTTTTATAATAAATAATAAATAATAAATTAATTCTGGTAGTGATAACACTACCCATGTTTGCTGTGTCCTCCATCAGATCACAGTGTACCTTGCAAACAATTCAAGCTTCACCACCCTTCTGAAGTGGATCTTGTCCCTCTTTTAAAGATGGAAAACTGTGAAACAGGAAGAAACAGGACAAGATCATCGCTTAGTACAGACTATTATTAAACATTCATATAGCACTTTCAGGGTGCAAGTCACACAAGCTACGGAGTGCCCGATCCTCACATGGCCCTGTGGCAGGCAAGGGTAGCCGCCACACCGTAGGGCCAGCACAGGGAGCTGGGCATACGGTTGCCGCTCCCATGGGGTAGCTGGATGGGCAGGCCACTGTCATATCTTGCACCACGGCCTGGGCAGGCAGAGGTGCCGGCCACATGAGCGGGCGCCAGACCCTGTCCTGCCCCTTTTTCCCTCCCACAGCCCAACCAATATCCTGATCCTGGTTGTGATGTGGTCGTGCGTGACAGGCAACAGTGCCCACTGCTCAAAGCCATGCAGTGGACCTTGCTGCGTGGTGGGGCAGACAGAGCCCAGGCATACAGGCTACTGCACCTTGGGCAGCCTTACCTCATTTTGGGTATGTGCTGCATCCGTGTACTTGTTCCCAGGACTCAGCACACTTACCAGTCAGATGACCACCCTGACCCGTGGCGGGGGGGAATATCTGGTGGACACCAGGCACAGGATGCACTGCATTGGAAAGTAAGCTTGCCCAAAGTGTGGTACGTGCATTGTGTGGCTGCACCCTCGTAAGTAGAGCCATACTGAGTCAGACGAATGGTCCATCAAGCCCAGCATCCTGTCCTCTGACAGTGGCCAATCTTGATCGCATGGGAGAAGAACCAACAGTCACACTAGGCAATCCATTCCCCGTTGTTCACTCCCAGCTCCCGACAGAAAGCAGTTCATCCCGTAAGCTACTTGGTTAATGGCCATTAATGGACCTACTCTCCAAGAACTTATCCAGTGCTTTTTTAAACCCAGCTATACTACTGGCCTTGACAACGTCCTCTGGTAACAAATTCCATAATTTAATTATGTGTTGAGTGAAAAAGTACTTCCTTTTATTTATTTTAAATCTGCTGGCAGCTAGTTTTATGGAGTGTCCCCTAGTTCTAGTACTAGTTGAGATGGTAAAAACCATTCCCTATCTACTCATTCCACACCACTCAAGATTTTATACACCTCTATCATGTCCTCTCACCTCTATAATTTCCCCTTGGTGTTTAAAGTGCTTTACAATTATCATCCAACTTACCCTGACAACAACCTCGCAAGGAAGGTAATTATTATTCCCATTTTTCAGATGGAGAACTGAGGCTGAGAAACAGTGACTTGCCCAAGGCCAAACTGAACTCATGGCTAAGACAAGATGTGAACCCTGGTTTTTCAGGTCCATGGTTAACACCTTATTCAGCAAGCTACACTGGCTCTAAATCAGCATAGAATCATTGAAAGGTCTGGCCATAAACACTTTGTTTGTGGTGTTGCACAAAGTCCATTTTTAAAGGAAAAACACCTCAAGAAAGAACAAATTTTCATCCAACGAAAAAATTCTATATCACGTTTTATTGAATCTGATTTAATGGGCTTAAATTGCTGCAAGGTAGATTTTGGTAAAAATAGTGCTGCAACTCAGTCCTCGTTTTTCCTTCCAGAAAACACTGAGGACCGATGCACTCGACTCAATTTTTCCGAATTCTGAATTTTCGAGCATGGCTCCTGAAAATTCGGAACTCGGGAAGGCTCAGCCGAGTGCATCCAAGTTCAGGGACAGGGCTAGAGGACTGGTAAGTGGGGGCCGGAGGCCAGCACTTAGGCCCCTGCTCCCCTTTCCATGGCCCCCATGGCCTGAAAGGGAATAGGCCAGCAGGGGTCAGGGATGGGGGAACAGAGACCTAGTGCTGGCCGAATGGGGGAGCAGGGATGGGGTGCTTAGGAGGAGCCTAGCAGGAGGGGAAGGCTGGTTACTTACCTTCTGGAGGGGTCCTGGGCTGATGTGTGGTGTGCCACTTCCTGGGTTAGGTTTGAAAAAACACAACTAAAAAACAACTGAGCATGCTCAGTTGTGGACTTGGGTTTTTTACAACACGGGAAAAGCACACCATGCATCAGCGCAGGACCTTTCCGGAAGGTAAGTAACCAGCCCTGCCCTGCTGCTAGGCCTCCCGCTCCCCCTAAGCCGCACCTCCGCCTCCCCCCAAGTCACTCAGAAATATGCCAAGTTTTCTCCACGGGTCTGACTGAGGGGCAACCCAGGGGCAACTGAGGTGCAACAGAGGGGCAACTTGAGACCACTTCTCGGACCTCAGAAATACTCGGCAAATATTTTTCCCTCTATTTGGTGCAGTCCTAGTTAAAATCAGTAAAACTTTCCTAACGGTAAGAACAGTTAGGTAATGGAATATGTTGCCTACAAAGGTTGTGAAATCTCCCTTGGATATTTTAAAAAACTATCCGGACAATCATCTATCTGTGCTGTTGTAGGTAGGGAGCATCTTGCCTTGGAGCAAGGGGTTGACATAGATGGCCCTTGAGATCCTTACCAACCCTACAAATCTGTGATTATATCAGAAATCCCAAATCCTACCGCCATATTCACTACAAATGTTAGGGTTTTTTCTTTCCTGCATACTAGACTCTTCTCATGTAGATGTGTTTTCTGATCACTGAGTTCATGGTTGTTCCAATTGATTTCATAGACAAATCAAATTTTGGCAAAGGAATAAATATTATTCCTTATTTCAAGTAATATTACTAGTAGAGCACATTTATGTTATCTTTATTTTTAGTCATGCATTTACTGTTTGCTTAATAGCTATCTAGTAGCTTTGTGGTTTTTTTTTAATTTCATGGTATTGTCCAAAGTCAGCAAAGACCTCTATACCCATTTGGAAAATAAACGATGCATTTAAGTGCTTGGTTGAATGGCATTATGTACAGCATTATCTTGGGGGGAAAATAGTTCCCAAAATTGTATGGCTAGCTCTAGTATGGATCTACATCACATAAGGATAGCAATCTCAAGATCTTTTTAAAATTGTTATATTTTACACCATCAAATGTGTATTCCCACTCTTCCTGTATTACTCCCAATTCTTACTCTCTCATACATTTTCTAGAGATAGTTTTGTGCCAGTTTCCTCCATACATCATATAAAATAATTTTGTTGAAAATCATCTCCCCCCCACCCCCCAAGTCTAGATATCTACTGGTCCTTCACTTTTCAAACAAACATTTCTTCATCTCAGCTGCACCTATTTGGGCTTGTTCTGCATTTCAGGAAACAAATCAATAGTGCTTTGAAGTTTCCTAGCCCAGCAATGAACTGCAAATATGGCACCCTTTGCCCTCCTTTAGTAAATGATCCTGATAATGTATTTGTTGACATCCCAGGTTTTCCACTCTGTAAGCATAAATGGAATAAGAAATATGGTGACTTTAGCAATTTTAATGGAGTTGTGCTGGTGTTTCCTATATGGACAGATTCAGAATACACTGCTCTGATCAACTGTGTGCATGCACAAGGCACAGGCAGCACCAGCAGCAAGAAGCAACAAGCCCTGGAGGCCAGGCTGACTAAGCTCACCCCCTTCCTCCAGTAAGGCAGCAGATGCAGTCAGTCTCTCTCTGTGCCTGCCTCACTGCCTGCCTGGCTGCCCCTGCAGTGGAACCACTCCTGGGGAGTGGTGGTAGAAGCTCAGCTGGGGAGGGGGGGGGAGGGGGAAGCATTGGGAGGCCATGCTTGCCTATGGCCGCTTGGCTGAGCACCAGGTAAGGCAGTCAAGGGGTGGTAAGCGGAGGGGGCAGGGGGGACAGTAAGAAGCATATGGAGCCCATGCTTCTTCATGGCCGCTCGGAGGGGTGGAGAATGGGAATGCTTCCTGTCCAGAGGGAGTAAATTTTATGTAAATTTACATATTTGTATAATTAGCTGGGGTCTAATTATGCAAATTAGGCCCCGCACCAGGACTTCACACATGACCTCACAAACTCTGGGGCCGGCCCTGCTCTGATTCCTGCAACTGTTTTTATCACAATGGGACTGATCCCAAGCCCCGTGCGAGCAAGTACATGCTACCGTGTGGTGTGTACATGTGCTGTACGCCTCATTCTAGGGGTGCGTAGGGCTTGCATACGCGTACACACACAGGGCACGGGATCGGCTCCATTGTGAATTAGCTGTGCTCAGAGCTAATGAATCAACGTGGTATGATAAGCAATATCATAATAGCTGCTGAAAACAAAGCTATACAAGGGTTCTCAATGGGTATTTTCAGACATAACGCTAACCCCAGTTTAACCACACTTGGACATTTCTTATGCATGTTGCAGGGCTGCCTAAGGCACCAATACAGGCCTGCAACATGCATAAGAAATGTTCAAGTGTGGTTAAATTGGGCTTAGTGTCATGTCTGAAAACACCCAATGTCGCTAACCATTGCTGTAAAAGTTTTCTAGTGAAAACAAAGCTTAGTTGTCTGAATAAATGGTCTGACAAAAATTATAATTAGCAACAAAGGCAATAAATCTCTTCCTCTGGCTCCCCTTTTCAGTTTCATATTTGGAACATCCTTTTGTGTACTGTAATAGCTTACTCTTGTTTTGTAGTTTCTTTCATCCCTGGTTAATGATTCTGAGTGACAGAAAAGATATATGCGAGTATGTGAATTCTTGCTATTTGTTTATTGTAAATGGCATTTGTCCAGGTTCTGACCAGTAATCAGAATCCTATTTTTGTTATGAATTTGCCACTCCACTCAGTCAAAGGCTATGCTTAAAATAATTACTCTTTTATAAAAGATTTAAGTTTAGCATATCCTAGTTGGATGCTACGAAAATAAGTGCAAAAGGCTTTTACTGAAACATCCAGATATTATGTCATCATGAATTCTTAATATGGCATTTACCTTGTAAGTACAAAGTAAACTGTAAGAATAAATGATTTGACAAAAATTATAATTAGTAACAAAGGCAAGAAATCTTGTAAGTACAAGGTAAGGAAGTAAGGATCAAGTACAACAGAAAACCAAAATAGTTTTAGAACTAGGGTTTATAGAAGGTCTGTCTCCTCAAAACGAATTAAGCCCCACCTTCCCCTTCCACCTCCTCTTGTCTACAAAGGTTTTTTTAAAATAGTTTGGCTGCTTTTAGACCAGACGGTGCCACGTATGTCCACCCAGTGGATACGTGTGATACCACTCATTTAATAGTAGTGGTGGGTGGGTATGCGCTCCCGCAACCCACGCACCTCCACCCATCTCCCTGCATGCAGCAACCTGTGTTGTTCCATGTGGGGGCACGGGTGGCAGGTGGGTGGATGGGAGGATATGCATCCACCGCTGTCTAAACCTTTCGCCACCCACTGGAAGTGCTTGTGCGCTCCTCCAGGCACGCACAGATTCCCCCTAATGTCCATCTAAAAACGGCTTTTAATTCCAGGTTGCTTTAAATGATACAAAAACCCTCCAACCATCTAATGGTCTTAATGGCATGCAAAAGAGGACTTAATTTCAGAGTCACCAGAACAGCAATGAAAGGAAGCTAGATCATCATTACTCTTCAAAAAGAGTAAACCAGTACTCTTCAGAAAGTGATGAAGTTTATAAGGAAGTGTGAAATGAAAAACTGAACTGCCCTGTAAAATTTGAAATCTTACAAAAAGAATGTGTAGACTGCAGCAGGAGAGGATTATTATTATTATTATTATTATTAAACATTTATAAAGCGCCAGCCACATGACCTGGTGCTGTACAGAACATAGAATCAGATGTGGTCCCTGCCTGTGGCTTACAATCTGGGAGACAAGGAGAGGGGACAGTGGGAGAGACATGGGAGAAGACAAGTAAACATTCAGGCGGATGCGAAGTCTCAGGTGCGTGTACTTGGCTTGGTTACAAGGAGGTTGGTAGCAGCAGTCAGCAGAGGAGGGCTGACAGTAAGAGCAAGGGGAAAGACTAGAGGGCATTGGGAAAGGCAGCATGGAAAAGGTGGGTCTTGAGGAGGGATTTGAAGGAG